>CM028357.1:6877722-6965968 GCA_016618105.1 Dendrobium huoshanense | reverse complement strand
AAGAAAGTAACATGCGTGTTTTCCAAAAATCAAAAAGAATATTGTCAATAGTGGAGGTCTAGTGATAGAGTAACCCTTGAGTGTGTTTTCGGTTTCCAAATATAGCCATCTACGTTAATCAAAAAGTAGTTTAAACTTATGATTTTCAAACGATGCTCTGATACCACATGTTGAGTCTAGTAATTAGGTTGTTAAGCATAAGTTAATGTCCCAAAGGCTACCAAAAGGGGGGTGAATTGGTAGTTTAAAAATTTTAAGCCCTCTTTTAAAATTATGTTGAACCGAAATAAAAATTGTTTCTTTTAAGTTTTGTAGAAAAACTTTTTCAACCACAGAGTTTTTAAGACTTAAAAATAAAATGCGGAAACGTAAAAACTATAAAGTAAATGACACCAGATTTATAGTGTTTTGGTCTATAACCAGACCTACATCCACTCCCTAGAGGAACCCTCTGAGTATTGCACTAATACCAATAGTGACTCTCCTTTTGCACTCACAGCAAGGCAGAGAAGCCTTTACAACACACTCTTTTCAGCACTACCCAGTGCGGTAGAGAACCGTCGTCCTTTTACACAATCCCCAGTATTGGAAGAGAACCGTCCATCCTTTCACACTCTTCTAGTGTGGGCAGAGAACCCTTCCGTCCTTTCACACTCTCCTAGTGTGGGCAGAGAACCCTTCCATCCTTTCACACTCTCCTAGTGTGGGAAGAGAACCCTACCGCTGTTCACACTCTCCAAGTGTAGGAAGCGACCCTTTCGGATATTCACACTCTCCAAGTGTTGGCAGCGAACCGGATCTCCTTGACAGATCTTCTCACAAGAAATCTAGAAGGAAGAAAGAAAAGCGTGAAGTAAACCCAATTCATAAGTAGAGATTCTTACCTTTAAACTCCAAGTGAAGCCTTCACGCTCCAGTGGTAGGAATCCTCCTTTAAATGCACTCTCACACTCTCTCCTTAGCTATTCTCTCAAGAGGCACGAAGATCAAATGACAAAAAGATTGGTGGCAGTCTAATTTGGACTATTTATACAAAATATAAGAAAACCGTCCAAAAACTGTAAGTTTTCAATTCGTTACGCAATTGATCATCCCGTACGATCGTGGATCATCCTGGATGATTTTACTTAAACGATTTAAAATGACCCTATTTGAATATGTGTACGAAATGTCTTCGTACAGCTGATCGTCCCTTACAAACTAAGTTCATCCGGTACGAACATTTATTACTAGGTCATTCTAGAAAACTGCTGAAAACCGTTCTAAGTCGGTTAATCGTCTGGACGAAATTAGTTCGTCTGGACGAAATTTTTACAGAGACCAGATCATCCTGGACGATAATTAATTTTGTTTGGACAAAAATTTTATAGAGAGCAACTCATTTTCTGACGATAATTAATTTCGTCTGGACGAAAATTATACAGAGACCAGATTGTCCTGGACGATAATTAATTTTGTCTGGACCAAAATTTTTTACAGAGAGCAACTCGTTTTTTGATGATAATTAATTTCATTTGGACAAAAATTATACAGAGAGCAGATCGTCCTGGACGATAATTAAATTCGTCCCGGACGAATAGGACTTAGAAAATTTTTTCAAGCCAGTTCCTATTCGTTCTATGTGCTCAATAGGAGATAACTGTCTGATCGTCCCGTACAAACTGATATCGTCCAGTACGATCAGTATAAAATTTTATGATCTCCTTATGTGTGTGTGTATGTTTTTATTCACTCAATTACAATCACTCCCTTTCAATTTAATTTCAAAGAAGTGCAAACTTCAAATTTTATAAAGTATCTCATTCTGAATTTGATTTGAAGTCTTCGTAGTCTGGAGTTCGTTTTTCCTGAAATGTTAGTACACACAAGAGCAAATACAAATCTTCTAAAATTGTTAGGAGATAACTACACATTTGAACAATAATGTTTAGAATCATCAAAACTATACAATTTGCAAAAATGTAAAGCATGCAAATAGAAACTATTTTAACAGAAATTGTCATTCTTTCTAAAAAGTGCTTGAAATGAAGCATCAGTGAAGTAGATTGACATTTCAAGTGGAATCTCAGGATGAATAATATTGTACTTCTTTTCTAAAATATAGGTCACTAGATGTCCTAAAGCAATATTTTTCTTCCTCCAATGAGAATAATGCCTAACTTCAGAAAGGTTATGAATGTAATCAAGAATGAGTTATGCTTCATCTATTGGTTATCCAGTCATGATTAAATAAGTAATAATGGATAGAAGAGGAGTAATTTTTATGCGATCACTAACCTTAGGAATGATTGAAGTTTTTAAGAACATGCTGGATCACCCTCGCATTTTGATTTAATGTATAAACCCTATGTAAATGACCAACTTGAGCAACCCATCTAAGAACATTGTTAATTTTAGATCAATCGAAGTCAAATTTGGAGGTCATAGTTTGTGCTCTAACTTCTTGAGATCCTTAAATGCAAAAAAGTTTCTAGATCTTCCTTCCTGATTTCTACTCATTTCTTAAGAATATATGATCTTATCCTACTCTCATCTTCACTAAAAGTCCTATTTTCCAAGAAGTAGTGAAAGGTATCTTTATGGTAAGCATAAATTAGAGTTAGAATGAAGGCAAAATTGGGTTAAGGCAAAAAGAGGCATTACTTAAAAGTGGATGTATTTATAGATAAATAGTCTAGATAGAGTGATTTTAGTAGAGACAAACCTAAAGTAAGAATCCTCATTTGCTTTAGATAGAAAGTTTTCATCTCCACTCCTGGAAGACGAACCCTTAGAGACTCTATCGTGCTTGTTAGAACTGGCCATTTCTAAGAGAGAAAGATTGAAAGAGGATGTTGAAGTGAATGAAATTGAATTCTAAAGCCCTCCTATTTAAAGAAAAATGATCTTTTGTACGTACAAATATTGATTTGTATAGTACGATAGTTGGTTTGTACAAGATGAAAATGATTTCATATATACGAATGAATACGTTCAAAATGAAATGACATTTCATAATCATGCAAGTTTCGAAGCATCCTTTCGTACAGGCTTTTTGACCACCAACAATCATGCAAACGACAAGTGCTCATTCAAGATGAACAATTATTTAAGATCATTTTAATGATGGTTAGGTTCAACCCCAACATCGAATAACACGTGGTTCATAGGTACGAAATAAAATTTTGTACGTACGATTAGTTTATGATAATTATTTTTTTCCATAATAACCATTTAGGTACGCATAGACGAATGAATATAAATCATCCGAAATGATATAAATATCACATAGTATGATTTGTATTAGAAAATCAAAACTTTATGTATTTAGTACAAAACAATGATTGACATGCTACAGAATTCTTGTGGGATGAAAATAATTTTGTATAGTATTAATAGAACACTTTAAAAAATTAGCATGAACGTTCATAAATAGGAATTTTGATAAGAGGTATGGGTCTAAAAGTTATAAAAACATAAAAAATACAAAAAATAAGAAAAACACACAAAAACAAGATATTAACAATAAAAAAAATAGAAAGACACAGAAATATATCAAGTTTTAAGAGGATTTTGTTTAAGCATTAAAATCAATCACACCTAGCCTTGTTCTTAATATACTAAAAGTATCAAAAGCTAGTGGTTTTATAAAAATTTTTGCAAGTTGATTTTTAGTAGAAATATGGTTTAATTCAATTTCTCCTTTGGATACATGATCCCTAATAAAATGATTTCTTATGTCTATATGTTTGGTTCTAGAATGTTGAATAGGATTTTTTATAAATGCAAATGGAACAAGTGTTATCAAAATAAATTGAAACGGTGACTATTGTAAATCCTAAATCAATCAACTGTTATTTCAACCAAATAACTTGTGCCACACAGCTTCCTAAGATAATGTATCCAACTTTAGTAATAGATAGAGCTATGAAATTCTATTTCTACTAGACCAATAAACTAAATAATTTCCTATAAATTGATAAGTTTCTAGATGTACTCTTACGATTAACCCTACAACCTGTAAATTTCAAATCAAAATATCTAATTATTTCAAATGAAGAGCTAAACTTAAGATACCAAATTCCTAAGTTCTAAGTTCCCAAGAGATATTTAAAAATCCTTTTTACTACTGTCAAATGTGATACTTTTGAATCATATTGAAATTTGTCACACAAATAAATACTAAACATAATGCCGGGTCTGCTAGCTGTCAAATAAAGCAAAGATCCAATAATTTCTCTAAATTTCTTTTGATCAATATATTTTCCTTTAGGGTCCTTATCTAACTAAATTGAGAAATATATAGGTGTACTAACTAGTTTAGCATTATCTATTTCATACTTCTCGAGGATGTCATTAACATACTTTGACTGACTAAGAAATGTTTTCCTCCTCAATTTGCTTAATGCTAAAACCTAGAAAGAAACATAAAAATCACATTAGGCTCATCTCAAATTCACTACTCATTATCTTAGAAAAATCATCACAAAGATTTTTATTTGTAGATCCAAATATGATATCATCAACATAAATTTTAATAATGAGTATATTGGCTCCCAATTTCTTTAAAAGGAGAGATGTATCTACACTTCCTTTTTCAAAAGATCTCTCAAGTATGAAAGTGTTTAACCTCTCATATTAAGCCCTAGTTGCTTGTTTCAATCCATATAATACCTTTTTTAATTTAAAAACATGATTTGGGTATTTTGAATTTTCAAAATCTGGAGCTTGTTCAACATAAACATCATCTTGTATCACCCTATTTAAAAAGACACTTTTAATATCCATTTGAAACAACTTAAATCCTCTAAAATAGGTAAAGTCTAATAAAACCCTAATTGCTTCATGTCTCGCTATAGGGAAAAAAGTCTCCTCAAAATTAATCCCTTCAATTTGATTATACCCCTTAGCCACCAATTTAGCCTTATTTCTAACAACAACTCCTGAGTCATTCATTTTATTTTTAAATACCCACTTAGTTCCAACTACACTCATTTTTAAAAAATTTCAAATCACTAGGCAACGAGTTTTCTATCTCCAAATTTTCATCCAAATTAATTTTCTTAATCTTTTGGTAGTTATATTCTATTTCATCCTCTTCCAAATTTGGCTCTCCTAAAATTCTAGATTCATCAAATATAACATGTATGGTCTCGTCAACTACCGAAGTTCTTTTGTTAAATACTCTATATGATTTTCTAAGACTAGTGTATCCAAGAAAAAAATGCTTCATCTAATTTTGGATTAAATTTTCCTAAGGAAGTTTTTCTATTGTTATATATGAATACCTTACATCAAAAAATATATAAATATGACAAATTTGGTGTTCTCCCCTTAAGAAGCTCATAGGGTATTTTATTTAATTTAGACCTTATATTCACTATATTCAGAACATAAATGCAATTCTAATCGCTTTAGCCAAAAAATATTTAAAAAGTGAATATTCAACAAATATAACTCTAGCAACTTCAATTAATATATGTTCTTTCTTTCGATTATCCCATTCTACCAAGTGGTTCTAGGTGTTAAAAAAATATGATCAATCCCTTTCCTTACATAAATATTCAAAATTTTCATTTTTAAATTCACCGTCGTGATCACTTTAAATTATTAAAATCTCACATCCTAGTTTCCTCTTAATCCAAGTTAAAAAATCTCTAAACTTCTCAAATAATTCACTTTTATGAAATAAGAATATAACCCATGTGAACCTCGAGAAATCATTAATCATCACAAATTCGTATACCTTCCCTCCTAGACTTACAGTGCTAACCGATCCAAAAAGATCCATATGCAAAATCTCCAAAGGTTTATAAGTTCTAAGATCCTTATTGGAATGAAATGAGGACTTCACCTATTTTTTTAATTGATATATAGTAAAGTCTAATTTTGGTATACCTCTAACCAAATCCTTTAGGGTAAATTTTCTAAGGTTTTTCATGGTAACATGACAAAGTCTCATATGTCATAATAAAGATTCATCAGAACTTATTTTTTAAACAAAAAGCATTAGAAGATTTAATACAATTCAGATCAAGTATATAAATATTGTTTACCCTAATTCTATGTAAAACATCATTTCCATTTAGGCTTAATATGTAGCTAGTGAGAAAAAGTTTACACTATACCATTTATCACATGCTGGCTAATTCTTAACAAATTGTGCTTTAAGCCTTCTACAAGTAACATATTTTATATAAAAAATTTTGCAAGTTTCCGATCAGACTTGCGCCAACCACTTTCTTAGTTGTTTTATCTCCCAGTGTAACCCTGCCTCCATTCCTAGCTTCCAACAAAATGGATTATTTAGTGTCTCCAATCATATACTTCAAATAACTTCTATCTAGGTACCAAATGCTCTCACAAGACCTTGTATGAGAGTGACCCTGCACAATAATCAAAAGTTAGTCTTGGGAACCTAAACAAGTTTGGGTTCTCCTTTTGGAAAAATAAAACTTGATGCATGTATGATATGACTTGGTTTATGAATCTTAGGTCTCCACACTAAATGTATTTTTTTATGTAAAGAAAAGTGTGTGCAATATGTCCAATCATTTCACAAGAATAAATTTTAACTCCAGGAAATGGATTTTGCAAATTTCTATAAAAACTCTATCTCTTCCTTAATTTTTAAATTTTGGATCTCAAAATAGGATTTGTAAAATCTTCAAGTGTTGGGGTTTTCCTATTTTCATTAAGATCTTGTACTTTCAATTTAAGAAATGTGTTGAAGTCTTCTAACACATTCTTATCAAAATTCAAATTGTGCTCTATACTCTCAGATTCATCCTTAAAATCCTTAAATTCTTTTTCCAATTTTATATAGGTTGATTTCAAAAGATCATTCTTTTTATTCAAGTCATCAAATTTATCAAGTAAGCTCATGTGATTGTTATCTATTACTGTGTGATCTTTCCTAAGGATTTCATGCTCTCTTTTCAATTCTTGCATTTCTAAATTTAAATAGCTTGCATTATCTTAAGTTTTTTATATGCATCATGAATTCTTTCAGAAACTTCTAACAATTCATTATAGGTCAAGTTACATACATCTTCTTGATCTGACTGATCATATTATTATCTATTATGCACAAATTGGTGACTTCCTCCTCCTTATATTTTTGATAAATCTAAAGCTGAGTCCGCCCAAAAAGCACTTTGAAGTCTCTTCTTGCCCTTCTTCACATTTGCTTTCTCTTTTACCTTCTCCTTATTAAGAGTGGCTTTTAGATTTGGGCAATCCAATTTTATATGTCCAGGTTTTTTGCATTCGTAGCAAATCACATCATTAGAACCTTAACATTTTTATTGAACTTACCTCTATTCCACAGATGGCATATATTATGCTTTCTTTTATGAAAACTTCTGAATTGCCTAATCATCAAGGCAATGTCATTCTCATCCTAAGTTGTGACTGATCACTCTCTCTGAGTCCTCCACTTTCAGTGCTATGTTCTTCTCCTTTCATTGTTTTCCTGCATAAATCTTTATTTGACTCACTACTTGCTCGTAAGCAATTAGTGATCAAAGAAGATTGTCAATAGACTAAATATTTAAATCTTTAGACTATATAATTGTAGTTATTTTAGCATCATAAGTAGTAGAAAAATAATAAAGTATTTTATTAGCAATTTTAGCATTCATTAATTCACTACCAAACGCATGCAAAGAAGTGACTATTTGAGTGAATATTGTATACATGTTAGAAATAGATTCATTGGGTTTCATGAAAAATAATTCATAATCATGTAACAAAATATTTAATCCAGATTGTTTTACTTCATTAGTCCCTTCGTAAGTAATACAAAGTTTATCCCATATGTCTTTTCCACTTTTGCAAGTGGAAACCCGCATGTAATCTTCTGACTTAAGTGCACAAAATAAACTGTTTAAACACTTTGCATTTAGTAATGCTAAGTCACATTCTTCTACCATCCAATTTGCAAAGAGTATCTCAACTCTATTCTATTCCATCAACAAATCTAGTTGGTTTAGATACCCTTCTTGAACTAAAATCCACAGGTGATACTCTAGTGATTGCAAAAAACTAGACATGCGTGTTTTCTAAAAATCGAAAGGATATTGTCAAATAAGGAGGTCTAGTGATCGAATACCCTTCAGGTGTGTTTCATTTTCCAAAAGTAGCCATTCTCGTTTATCAAAAGTAGTCTAAACTTGTGATTTTGAAATAAAGCTCTGATACCACTTGTTGAATCCATATAGGTTGTTAAACCTAGCTATTGTCACAAGGCTAACCAAGTAGGGGGTAAATTAGTAATTTAATAATTTTCTTGGATTTTTAGATAGAAAATAGATGGAATTTTGTAGCAAGTTAATTTAAATTTTTTAAAATAACTTTTAAACCAAAATAAATAAATAACTTGTAGAAAATAAAATGCAAAAATTAAAAAGACACAAAGATTTATAGTGGTTTGGTCAAACCCGATCTCCATCCACTCCCTGAAGACTCCCTCTTCAGGTATTACACTATTACCAAAGTGTCTTACCTTTTTCCTCCATAGCAAGGCAGAAAAGCCTTTACAAAACCTCTCTTCCAACAATCCCTAGTACGATAAAGAATTATTGTCCTTTCATACCCTCTAAATGCTGGCAGAGAGTCATCGTCTGTTTACACTCTCCAAGTGTCTGCAGAGAATCATCATCTATTCACACTCTCTAAGTGTCAGTAGAGAACCATCATCCTTTCACACTCTCCACATGTCAGCAAAGAACCATCATCCTTTTAAGCCCTTCAAGTGTCGGCAGAGTATCAGATCCTCTTCAAAGATCTTCTCACAAGAAACTAGAAAGATAAGAAGAAGAGTGATAACCAAAATAACAAAGAGATCCTTACCTTGGAGTAACTTGTGAACCCTTCACACTCTACTTGCAAGAAATCTTTCTCAAACATTCTTTCACACTCTTTCTTTCAATTACCCTTGAAAGATTATGAAGACAAGATTTTTTCACGTCTGTTTTAGTGAACATTTTATATCAAAGATACAAAAACCATTATGAAAACTAAAATTTTCAATTTTGAGCATACATGATAGTATAGTATAATTGTATGTTCTTACGTACGAACAGTTCAAAAATTGTTGTGTATGAATCTGTTGTGAATTGGTACAATATTATTTCGTACACGATGATCGTATGGGGTGAACCAAGTTTGTCCAATATGAACAGTTAGAAAATCTTTTATCTTCATTAGGATGAAGAGAGATTAGATGAAAACCACAAAGCTTTCCCCCATTGACGCCTCAATTCAAGACTACGCTTTGAAAAAGGAAAATTTTTAACAAGAATTTTAACAACCAATTAATTTCTCAAAATCTAAATGTTAGCACTCTTTCTCCACATTGAGTTTAACCACATTCTCATCCTCATTATTATTAGAACTTCCTTCTATGATTTTAATTTTAATGTGTGGAGTTTTGACCCACACATTCCCATTATTCAAAAAAACATTATCAGAGATAGGAAGCTTAATACAATCAACTGAAGTCTTCTTGGAGTTATCCTCTAGCAAAGTAGAAGATGAACCATTCACACCCCTAACAAGAAAGAGGGATTTCTACCCAATTTCCATATCAAACTGATTACTAATAAAATGGTGAACTTTTAAATTAAAACCTATAGAAGAAGAAGCCTCAAAATCATTTGATTTAGGAGGATAATCCTAAATGCTCTTCCTAATCAAATCAAATGGAAGATGTCCCAATAAAGAAGAATTAAACATGTAATCAAACAATCTGAGTAAACGACATCTTTACCTTTTCCTTCAACAAGAAAAACTTTACGATTAAAAGCAAAACAAACATCCTTAATAACTTAAGGTGCATTCTTAATATACAAAGAACGAGACAAATCAAGATTGAAAGAAAATCTGACATTCACATCCAAAGAAAAAACATTCGGACGCACGACATATATTGGGGTGGAGGTATTTTGGTCATAGAAAGATGACCGGTGACCTTCTACCACCATACAAGTCTAAAGCAGAAGTTTTGTAAAGGAAGAAATTTGAAAAAAAAAAAATCTTGCAGAAAATGTGGACATTCTCTCACTTCAGTTTGATTAGATTATTGACTTTTTTACTTTGACTAATTTTTTGAAGGTTTAACATTTCTATAAAAATTAGATTTTAATTTGACTTTAATGCTATTGAATTTGATCAATTTGGAATTTTATAGAATTAGTTATGATTTTTCAAAGTTTAGGTATTTATTGAATTATCGAATAATTTTAATTAAACGCCTTCTTAATGATTTGAACCCAAATGAACTTCAAACTTATTGAAATCACCTCCAAAGATCAGAAATGATCTAAGGAGTGATTATTAAGTATTTTAAAATTTTTTAGATTTTAATTATTTTAACTAATTAAACTAATTAAACATTGATTTTTTAATTAAAATTAAATTATACTTCAAATTAATATCAAATTATAGTGGTTTTAAATTTTTCTAATTAAGGATTAAACTCTAGAGAATTTTATGTAATATTTGTATTTTTTATATTTAGTTTTGATTTACTTGAATTTTTGAAAGTTTAAATGCTTAATTAAGTGTTTAAATATAAGAAAATTAATTAAGGGTCCTAATTATTTCAAAAATCAGTGATAAATGTTTTTGGGTAGTCATTGTCATTATGTTTATGTGTTCAAAATTCAAGTTAAGGGATATGTATCCTAATTTTTATAAATTTTCTAAGTTCTCTAAATAAGTCCTTAATTATTATCCTTAATGATGTTACTATGTTATGTAGGTTTGAATCAAAATTCTACTAACCCTTGACTTAACACACATGATAACACACATAACACAATCAAGTCGTTAAATCTAGGAGAGCTTAGTCTAAGTGGTGTGTGTATCCTACAAAAGCAAATGAGAAAATTAAACCGAATAAATTAACAAATTGATTAGTGAAAAATTAAGTTAATTATTCAATAACCATCTCCATAAATCTACCCAAATAGCTCAATCTATTCTCTAGATTTTAGATATATAATTTCAAAAAAAGAATCAAAATAAACATACATATGTATAAATATATTTACATTTAATAACTTACAGTCTTTATAAATTATAAAATAATATTAAAATATAATTCAAATAATTTTGGTAAGGTTATATAAAATAAAAGGTAAATTAAAATAGATATTGTCAAATTTTGAAATATTTTTGATTAATATGTAACTAAAAAATAATTAAATTTTGAATATTTAGAGGTATTTAAAATTATTTAAAATATTTCAATAAATTAAATTTTAATTAATTTAAAAAAAATTTTAAAAATCTAAAATTTTTTAAAAATATATTAATTTGTTTGATTTAAAATGAATTTAATTTGAATTTTTAAAATCCAATGTAATTAAATACATTTAAAATAATTACAAATTAATTAAAATTTTAAAAATATTAATTTAATTTAATTAAATTTTGAAATGTTTTGATAATTTTAAATCATTAAAAAAAATTTTAAGTCTTTAATTAAATAATTTTAAATATATAATATTTAATTAAACGTTAATTGAGTATTACTAAAAATATTTAAATATAATATTCCTTTTAAAAATTTTAATTATAAAATAATAACATTTTAAAATAATTCTTTATTTGTTAAATTATTTTAAAATAAGGGTTTTAATTAATTTCAGTGTTTCTTTTTTTTTTTAAATGAATTGAATGTCAAATAAAATATTATTTAAATATATTAAAAAAACTTAAATAATTCTAATTTTTAAAATTATATTAAATGTTTTAAAATAAAATATTAAATTAAACTAATTAAATTTTTTTTATTGATTTAATTAAAATATTTTAAAATAAGATTTAATTTTTTAAAAACAATTAAAAAAATTAATTAGATATTGAAATTTTGAAGGTCCTAAATATTGAGATTTTGAAGGTCCTAAGGAAAAGGATGGTGTCTATGCTCCACTTAGCAAACTCTCTTTCTAGTAGGAATGTGTTAAGCCTCTCATACCATGCCCTAGGTGTCTGTTTTAATCCATACAAAGCCTTTTTTAATTTAAACATGATTTGGAAATTAGGAGTTCTCAAAGCTTGGGGGTTGCTCTACAAACATTTTATCTTTTACTACCCCATTTAAAAAGACACTATTGACATCTAATTTGAAAAGATTAAATCCTTTATAATATGCAAACTCTTGTAGAACTTTAATGGCTTCTAATCGGGCTACAAGGGTGAAAGTCTCCTCAAAATCAATCCCTTATATTTAGTTGTACCCCTTAGCCACTAATCTATCCTTATTCCTAACCACCATACAAGAATCATTCATTTTATTCTGAAAATCCTATTTGGTTCCTACTACACTATAGTCCTTAGGTCATTATACTATCTTCCATACATCATTCCTAATAAACTAGTTTAGTTCCTCTTGCATGAATAGGATCAATAATTCATTAGAAACGGCTTGATTGATATTTGTGGGCTCATTCATTGAAATAAAGGAAAAGTAATTTACTTCATTTCTAAGTCCATGCCTAGTTCTAACATCATCCGAAGGGTCTCCTAAGATTAGTTCTATAGGATGACTCGAGGAATATCTCTATTCTCTAGGCAATATGTTTTCAGGTTCTACCCTTTCCGCTATATTTATAGAATCTAATCTTTAGGTGACTTTTACAACCTCCTCTTCTTCTACCCTAAACCCTCAATAATTATGAGATTCATAAAATATAATATGAATGGTCTCTTTAACTACCAGTATTCTTTATTGAAGATTCTATAGGATTTCCCAACACTTGAGTACCTAGAAACACTCTTTCACCAAATTTTTAGTCAAACATTCCAAATTAAGACTTCCCATTATTCAGAACGAACACTTTACATCCAAAGACATAAAGGTGAGAGAGGTTAGGTGTCCTACCCTTCATAATTTCATGGGGTGTCTTAATCAGTTTAGATCTAACATTCACCCTATTCAAAACATAATAGACTATATCAATTATTTTTCCCCAAAAGTATTTTGGAAGTGAGTATTTAGCTAACATAGCTCTAAAAGCTTCTACATGGTCCTATTCTTCCTTTCAGGTTCCCCATTCTACTGAGGGTTCCTAAGAGTTAATATTAGCCCTCACTTTATAAGAGATCATGTAGCCAAGAGAGATATAGAGTCACACCATATAGCTACAAGAGATCTATTTGCAGACATATTCAAAAAAACTAATAGCCTATGACACTTTTAACTCCTGGAGGACAAAACTGGGTGTTATAGACATTCATGCTTAATCCAAGAAAAAGAAATCTATTTGCAAATAATCCTTCATATGTGTTTTTAAGATGCATATATTTGTTTGTGTACCTTTTTTATTTTATTTGTTGTTGTTTATTAAATTAAACAAACAAAAAATTATTTTGTTACTTTGTATGTGTTTATTCTTATGCATGTTATTTTTCATTTATGTTAAAATTTTAAAAAAAAGTTTTAGATGTTTCCTGATCATCACACACACATCTCACTAAATCACCAAAATTTTTAACTTTTTGTTCCTATCATACTGTACGATAGATATTTGTACTATACGATCTTCAATAATGCACATATTATAGCCCTTTGCCTAATCAACATTCCATATTATCTCCCCGATATACTTATCGTACTATAAAAATCACTACTCATATTATATGATCCACGTGTCATTAACTGTTGAGGAATTCAATATGTCTGGTATGAAATTATTAACATTTATACCATAAAATACCTCCCTTCGTACAATATGATACATGTGTCATATTGGATTAAGATGAATTTAACTCAACCTGCATGATAATAATTGCACTTTTGTCTTGTACGAGCACCCGTAAATACTATACAATACTTTTCATCAAAGGTTGTATCGACGACCCCTCAAGAAGAACAAAATTCATTAAGATCGTCCAATATGATACTGATTATACTGCATGAATTAACTTCTTTTTCCAACAAGTTTTCCAAACAGATTTAATGCTCTAATTGTACTGTACAATTGTTCAAAAAATCTATAAATTGAAGGGTTTGAATGGTTTAACTCACTCAACTTCTTTCAAACTCTTATCCTCTTAATCATTTTGTCTAATGGTCGGTAGAAGCAAATGCAACAAATAATCTAGGGGAGATCCTCATCCTCTCATCATTTTAATAATTGGTTTCTTTCTACCGTAGATGAAGAATCCTACTATAAGTTCAAAGAGGAAATGATCTCCCCATCTTACATGTTAAACAAACTAGCCTTAAATTTGAAGGTTATGAACCTTTTTACCACCACCACTCTCCAATTTCTTCTTACCTTAGTCTTCCCCTATAACTCTGAACTCCTATATGAAATCTTAACAAACCTTAGGATAAATTTAGAATGCACCAGCTTGACTTTGTTTATCTTCAAATGAAATGTATAAATCACTAAAGCAGATCTAGTAGAGCATATAGGGCTCTTTACCCAAGGACTCATACGAAATCTCTGATCTCAAATGAGTTTGATTAGACTTCCATTAATTTATTACTAAGGAATGTGGATTCAATCCAACACCAACCCCTTATCCAAACTCTAACTCAAAATGCCCGTATCATCAAACACATACTTCCAACATTCATTATACCCAAAGTTGGGGATCCAATGAACATAACCTACTTCTATCTGTAGTCACTTACTTAATTATGTCAGATACAAAATTTGATGAATCTCAAATGATTCTATAATGCATCCAAAACATTACCACAATTCGACATCTAAGTGCCAAAAGAAAATAAAATATTACCTTAGGAAATATCATAGGGTTTATCCTTGACACAAAATACCAACTCACATTTCCTATTCCACTTGGTAATATTTCTAACTTTTATACGGATGCCTCCTTTTGAATTATTTTCCATCTATGGTATGAGCACGCTGAGCTGAATTTTGATGAAGAAGGGGACACTAATCCTGTAATAGGACCACCACCACCAATACCACCACCTGCACCTACCTACATTTCCTACCCTCAAGATGATACTATTTAGAAGCTCAAGTGACTCAAAACTTAACAAGACTACCACATTATCCAATAACAATTATAGAATGAGGAAGATATGCAATGGTTTGGTGAAAGATTTACCTCGATAGATCATTAATTTGCCTCCATCCATTCGTTCTTTTAGCCACCACCACCACCTGATCAGAATCCACCTTTCTAGTAGTCTTTATTTGATGTGTCTTTTTTCTTGTACTACTTTATTTATTTGTTTGTGTGATACTCCCCTTTTTGGTGATGTCAAGAAGATGTATGTTTTCATTGATTATATGTTATATTATTTTTAATAGAATCTTCTACTTATGTTTTTTTATTTTTTTTGTTTTTTTTAAAAAAGAAAATAAAATTAAAAAAAATAAATTAAAAATTTTCCTTGTAACCACCCAAATTTTTAAAATCCATCATCTGGTGAGGGGTATCTTAGGAAGAAATAACTCTTTTCTTTCCTATCAACTAATATTATTTCACATCATCGAAAAGGTGGAGATCATTGAAATCTAGGATCCCTAGTCTGCGATTTTGATGATGACAATAATATTGACTGAATTATAACATTCTTCTTTAATATTTTAGATGTTATTTTTATCTGTGAGCATTAACATTTCAGGTAAAAAATAAACAGCTCAAAACTGTTGAAGACTCAAGATAGGTTAGAATATAATAGGAAAGAGTATTTATATTTTCTTTTTTATTTTTCATTTCTTGAGTCTAGCTACATAAAAGTGTATGCAAATTGGGTGACAATACACACAGAAAGGAAGATTTAAAAAAAAAATAATTAAAATTTTAAGACAAATCATATTGTATGATTTTATTTCATGCTATAAGATTTGTTATATGAGAATAGGCTTAACGACTAATTGGAAAATTAGTTTTTGTGAATTAATCATACTATACTATCTTGATTGTATTGTATGATTTGTTTAAATATAAAAACATTAACTGCGAGATTAATTTAAGTAAGATTTTTAAATTTATTTTTGAACTATTGATACTATATGGTTATAATTGTACTACACATTAATTTGAAATCTTATTTAAAATATTCACTATTATTAGGAATTAAATCATGGTTAATTAATGATTGTTATTCATACTGTACATTCATTATCATATCGTATGAAGAGTAGAGAATAAATTTGGTCATCCCATAGATTGTACTAAACAAAACAATGATTTTTATGCTAATTGGCTATATGATATTAATATCATATTGGACTAACTACTTGAAATTAACTAATCATATTGCAAGAAGAAAACATAACGTGATGATTAATAGAGACAAGTTTTGGTGGTCCCAGGATTTTTCTTGTATGAATAAAAGAAATAAAATAGATCATACTGGATGATCTTTAGATCAAATTGTATGATGTGCTGATAAATTATGATTTTTTTGTTCTCCTTCATATTATATGGGACAAGTTTTGAACTAATCATACTATATAAATAGTGACAGATATCTTGATTTTTTAGGGTTTCTTACGGCCTAATATTAAAATACTATATTTTAAGTTTTCTTCTAAGAATAAATAGAGAGGAATGCAACTGAAGAAGGAACTCTAAGAGGAAGATTTTGAAGAAAACTAGGTTTTATGAGTGGAGGGAGAAGATGAGCTTGAGCGTGAGGGAGCAATAATGTGAACGGATCATACGGTTGCTCTGGTCTAGCTTCACGCTTGCACCTCCTATGGCCATGGTGAGTCTTTTGCGAGCTCTCTAGGGAGAGAAGCTTCTTAGTACAATCCTCAAAGTTCTCTACCTTCTCTAGGAGGGAGAAAAAGGAGTCAAGGTTCTCTCCCTTCTTCAGGAGGGAGAAAAAGGAGTCAAGTTTCTCTACTTGTGAAAGGAGCTTCAGTCCTCTACCGCACTAGGTTGGTGGAAGAGAGTTTGTAATGGCTTCTCCACCTTGCTGAGGGAGAAAAATGAGAGACACTTAGTGTTAGTTCAATACTCGGAGTAGAGGACTCCGGGGAGTGGACATAAAGGTTGAACGAAACACTACAAAAATTGATGGTGTACTTTTTCCACTTTTCGCATTTTATTTTTTGCATTTAATTTCCTGTTATAACTGTTCGGTGAAAAAATCAAATTTAATGTTATGTTGTGATAATTAGAATTTCATCATCACTATTTTTAAGGAATATTTAATTTGTTAGATTCCGCATTCAAAAAATAAAATTGCTTATTTCTAAGTGTTTTAAAAAATCAACAAAAATTAGTACTCGTGTTTTGGATTAATTTTAAAAATAGCAATTCACCCTCCCTCTTGGTGCTTCTCATATTTTCAACATCTCAAGAAAAAGACTTTTGAGAATACTATTAAAAAATAATAATCCAACTTTTTTTGGGTTTCAAACTTTTAGGCAGAGTTTAGATGCTGTAAGTTTAAAATGGAATTGTTCATGAATGAACTATTTTTATTTTATTTTTTAAGTTTAAGGGGGATAACCAAGGAGAACTAGATTCTATGAAGCTCAAAAGTTACCCTAGTCTACCTTATTTTAGGCTTTATTGTATTAAAAATGTGACTTTATTATTTGAGTTGACATGTTATTAGAATGATATGCTCGCATTTTTGGAATGTAAGGACTTATAATTTAAAGTCTACCTCATAACTTATGACCTCATTAAAAGTTCAATTTTGGTCATTTCGTTAGACCATCTTGAACAACCTAAGGCACAACAATGGGAGGGCGGTGGGGGGGGGGGGGGGGGGGGGGGTGTGAATTGGAGTTTTAAAAATTTATTTTTAAATAGATTTTTCTTTTTTAAAATGATGTCTAAAAAAAAGCACAAGAAAAAATAAATATAAAAAATAAAATAAAATTTATATGTTTATGATTGAATAGAAAAATATGTTTATTCTTTTAATTTTCATATTTTTTTAATTTTCTCTTGCTCTGAAAAACTAATCCAATGATATCACAATATTATCATCACATATTTTTAAAAAATAATATGATTAAAATAAAAATTCTAGAAATAAAAGGATTGAGTATACCAAAAATTTAATAGTTGTTTACTTAAATCTTGACCTATGTCCACTCCCCAGTGTCCTCCTCTCTAGGTATTACACTAAACCTTTAGTAACTTTCCTTTACCTCTCATAGCAAGACAGAGAAGCCATTACAAAATAACTTCTAACCTTCTACGGTTTTGTTGAGAACCATAATCCTTTCCACCCTCCTTTTGAGGCTAAGAAACTAAAATCCATTTCACTCTTCTGGTGAGAAAGATAACCCAGCGATCTTTGGAATGTAATATTTTCTCCCCGGAGCAACCCAAAATATCAACAAAGCCACTTAGAGGAACCAAGGTAAAAGCTTTTTTGGAGTTACTACATGAATCCCCTTACCCAAATTCTTCCTTTCATACAAGTTCACCTTCTCCCTCTCCAAACTCAAAGACCTCTCAAGCACTCCCATAAAAATCTCTCAATAGCCAAAGAATTTTTCATTATCTAATGATAGAGCTTTAATATGAGGCTTAAAATAACTCTAAAATTTTAATTTTGTCATTTTTTATTGTGCAATATGATCTTGGTTCATACAATATGATTAGGTCAAAAACCTATTTCACCCAGTATATCATAAATATTCATAGTATTATCTATTCAAACTTTATATATTAATCTTACAATATATATTTTAGATCATACGACATGACTAGTTTATTCATCTTATGATCATACATCATGAACTCCGAGATGATTGAAAATTCCCTCTACCAACTATTCAGATTATTTAAAAAATATTGTATGATTATTTCCAAAATCAAGTTTTCATCTAGAATGATCCCTGGGATGATCGTTCTTCAACTATAAAATTGTCCAATGTGATGTATCATTATGTATGGTCTTCTATATTTATTAAATATTATTTTAATTGACTAATCATTGGGATTAATTTAGGAAACATTTTAAATATCACATAGTATGAATGTCTTCATATATTATGATTTTTTAAAAATTTAAGTATCAAACTTCTTAACTCAATCTAATTGGCAGCTACGATTTTCAAGTTAAACTATTCATCTTGTATGATATGGAGATTAGTTTAAAAAACTTTGTTATTTAGCCTTTTTTTATTAATATTTTTAATTAATAATCATACTATACAATTTAGTTCATACGATATGATCAGTTCAAAATTTTGAAATTCTTTTTCTTACAACCTAGTGTGTCTCCATGGTCACCAAGTTAGCATACACCTTTATATGACTTTGACTCAAGAAATATAAAAATAGAGAAGAGAACAATACATACTCTTTTAAAATATTATCATCTTCTACCTAGATTTGAATCCTAAATCCTTGTTTGGATAGTGTATGATGTACCTAAAATGTTAGTACTCACAAAAAAAAATATACACTATAAATACAAAGAGAAAAAAAGAGACAAACAATAATGTTTATTATCATTAAAATCACAAGATTCGGGATCTCGGATTGCACCAGCAAGTCATTTTTTTGTGGGGATAATTATATACATCAAACATCTAATCCCCCACTTAAATTATTAAACTCCATTCTAAACATAAAATTCAATTCGTCACTCTTCTTTGATATAGTGATCATATCACTAACTTCAAATCATCACTTGATAATTACTCTTGATTGTCATTTGATCATCAAATTAATCACTTGATAATCATTAAATGATTAGCAGTGATATGATTGTTTCAAAATTAAAACTTTCTGCAATCATTTACTTTCAACATAAACTCAAGTGATTAATTTGATGATCAAATGACAATCAAGGAGTTATTATCAAGTGATGATTTGAAGTTAGTGATATGATCACTATATCAAAGAAGAGTGACGAATTGAATTTTATGTTTAGAATGGAGTTTAATAATTTAAGTGTGGGGATTAGATGTTTGATGTATATAATTATCCCCACAAAAAAATGAGTGGTGCAATCCGAGATCCCGATCTTGTGATTTTAATGATAATAAACATTATTGTTTGTCTCTTTTTTTCTCTTTGTATTTATAGTGTATATTTTTTTTTGTGAGTACTAACATTTTAGGTACATCATACACTATCCAAACAAGGATTTAGGATTCAAATCTAGGTAGAGATGATAATATTTTAAAAGAGTATGTATTGTTCTCTTCTCTATTTTTATATTTCTTGAGTCAAAGTCATATAAAGGTGTATGCTAACTTGGTGACCATGGAGACACACTAGGTTGTAAGAAAAAGAATTTCAAAATTTTGAACTGATCATATCGTATGAACTAAATTGTATAGTATGATTATTAATTAAAAATATTAATAAAAAAAGGCTAAATAACAAAGTTTTTTAAACTAATCTCCATATCATACAAGATGAATAGTTTAACTTGAAAATCGTAGCTGCCAATTAGATTGAGTTAAGAAGTTTGATACTTAAATTTTTAAAAAATCATAATATATGAAGACATTCATACTATGTGATATTTAAAATGTTTCCTAAATTAATCCCAATGATTAGTCAATTAAAATAATATTTAATAAATATAGAAGACCATACATAATGATACATCACATTGGACAATTTTATAGTTGAAGAACGATCATCCCAGGGATCATTCTAGATGAAAACTTGATTTTGGAAATAATCATACAATATTTTTTAAATAATCTGAATAGTTGGTAGAGGGAATTTTCAATCATCTCGGAGTTCATGATGTATGATCATAAGATGAATAAACTAGTCATGTCGTATGATCTAATAATTATATTGTAAGATTAATATATAAAGTTTGAATAGATAATACTATGAATATTTATGATATACTGGGTGAAATAGGTTTTTGACCTAATCATATTGTATGAACCAAGATCATATTGCACAATAAAAAATGACAAAATTAAAATTTTAGAGTTATTTTAAGCCTCATATTAAAGCTCTATCATTAGATAATGAAAAATTCTTTGGCTATTGAGAGATTTTTATGGGAGTGCTTGAGAGGTCTTTGAGTTTGGAGAGGGAGAAGGTGAACTTGTATGAAAGGAAGAATTTGGGTAAGGGGATTCATGTAGTAACTCCAAAAAAGCTTTTACCTTGGTTCCTCTAAGTGGCTTTGTTGATATTTTGGGTTGCTCCGGGGAGAAAATATTACATTCCAAAGATCGCTGGGTTATCTTTCTCACCAGAAGAGTGAAATGGATTTTAGTTTCTTAGCCTCAAAAGGAGGGTGGAAAGGATTATGGTTCTCAACAAAACCGTAGAAGGTTAGAAGTTATTTTGTAATGGCTTCTCTGTCTTGCTATGAGAGGTAAAGGAAAGTTACTAAAGGTTTAGTGTAATACCTAGAGAGGAGGACACTGGGGAGTGGACATAGGTCAAGATTTAAGTAAACAACTATTAAATTTTTGGTATACTCAATCCTTTTATTTCTAGAATTTTTATTTTAATCATATTATTTTTTAAAAATATGTGATGATAATATTGTGATATCATTGGATTAGTTTTTCAGAGCAAGAGAAAATTAAAAAAATATGAAAATTAAAAGAATAAACATATTTTTCTATTCAATCATAAACATATAAATTTTATTTTATTTTTATATTTATTTTTTCTTGTGCTTTTTTTAGACATCATTTTAAAAAAGAAAAATCTATTTAAAATAAATTTTTAAAACTCCAATTCACACCCCCCCCCCCCCCCCCCCCCCCACCGCCCTCCCATTGTTGTGCCTTAGGTTGTTCAAGATGGTCTAACGAAATGACCAAAATTGAACTTTTAATGAGGTCATAAGTTATGAGGTAGACTTTAAATTATAAGTCCTTACATTCCAAAAATGCGAGCATATCATTCTAATAACATGTCAACTCAAATAATAAAGTCACATTTTTAATACAATAAAGCCTAAAATAAGGTAGACTAGGGTAACTTTTGAGCTTCATAGAATCTAGTTCTCCTTGGTTATCCCCCTTAAACTTAAAAAATAAAATAAAAATAGTTCATTCATGAACAATTCCATTTTAAACTTACAGCATCTAAACTCTGCCTAAAAGTTTGAAACCCAAAAAAAGTTGGATTATTATTTTTTAATAGTATTCTCAAAAGTCTTTTTCTTGAGATGTTGAAAATATGAGAAGCACCAAGAGGGAGGGTGAATTGCTATTTTTAAAATTAATCCAAAACACGAGTACTAATTTTTGTTGATTTTTTAAAACACTTAGAAATAAGCAATTTTATTTTTTGAATGCGGAATCTAACAAATTAAATATTCCTTAAAAATAGTGATGATGAAATTCTAATTATCACAACATAACATTAAATTTTGATTTTTTCACCGAACAGTTATAACAGGAAATTAAATGCAAAAAATAAAATGCGAAAAGTGGAAAAAGTACACCATCAATTTTTGTAGTGTTTCGTTCAACCTTTATGTCCACTCCCGGAGTCCTCTACTCCGAGTATTGAACTAACACTAAGTGTCTCTCATTTTTCTCCCTCAGCAAGGTGGAGAAGCCATTACAAACTCTCTTCCACCAACCTAGTGCGGTAGAGGACTGAAGCTCCTTTCACAAGTAGAGAAACTTGACTCCTTTTTCTCCCTCCTGAAGAAGGGAGAGAACCTTGACTCCTTTTTCTCCCTCCTAGAGAAGGTAGAGAACTTTGAGGATTGTACTAAGAAGCTTCTCTCCCTAGAGAGCTCGCAAAAGACTCACCATGGCCATAGGAGGTGCAAGCGTGAAGCTAGACCAGAGCAACCGTATGATCCGTTCACATTATTGCTCCCTCACGCTCAAGCTCATCTTCTCCCTCCACTCATAAAACCTAGTTTTCTTCAAAATCTTCCTCTTAGAGTTCCTTCTTCAGTTGCATTCCTCTCTATTTATTCTTAGAAGAAAACTTAAAATATAGTATTTTAATATTAGGCCGTAAGAAACCCTAAAAAATCAAGATATCTGTCACTATTTATATAGTATGATTAGTTCAAAACTTGTCCCATATAATATGAAGGAGAACAAAAAAATCATAATTTATCAGCACATCATACAATTTGATCTAAAGATCATCCAGTATGATCTATTTTATTTCTTTTATTCATACAAGAAAAATCCTGGGACCACCAAAACTTGTCTCTATTAATCATCACGTTATGTTTTCTTCTTGCAATATGATTAGTTAATTTCAAGTAGTTAGTCCAATATGATATTAATATCATATAGCCAATTAGCATAAAAATCATTGTTTTGTTTAGTACAATCTATGGGATGACCAAATTTATTCTCTACTCTTCATACGATATGATAATGAATGTACAGTATGAATAACAATCATTAATTAACCATGATTTAATTTCCTAATAATAGTGAATATTTTAAATAAGATTTCAAATTAATGTGTAGTACAATTATAACCATATAGTATCAATAGTTCAAAAATAAAATTTAAAAATCTTACTTAAATTAATCTCGCAGTTAATGTTTTTATATTTAAACAAATCATACAATACAATCAAGATAGTATAGTATGATTAATTCACAAAAACTAATTTTCCAATTAGTCGTTAAGCCTATTCTCATATAACAAATCTTATAGCATGAAATAAAATCATACAATATGATTTGTCTTAAAATTTTAATTATTTTTTTTTTAAATCTTCCTTTCTGTGTGTATTGTCACCCAATTTGCATACACTTTTATGTAGCTAGACTCAAGAAATGAAAAATAAAAAAGAAAATATAAATACTCTTTCCTATTATATTCTAACCTATCTTGAGTCTTCAACAGTTTTGAGCTGTTTATTTTTTACCTGAAATGTTAATGCTCACAGATAAAAATAACATCTAAAATATTAAAGAAGAATGTTATAATTCAGTCAATATTATTGTCATCATCAAAATCGCAGACTAGGGATCCTAGATTTCAATGATCTCCACCTTTTCGATGATGTGAAATAATATTAGTTGATAGGAAAGAAAAGAGTTATTTCTTCCTAAGATACCCCTCACCAGATGATGGATTTTAAAAATTTGGGTGGTTACAAGGAAAATTTTTAATTTATTTTTTTTAATTTTATTTTCTTTTTAAAAAAACAAAAAATAAAAAAAACAAAAAAAATAAAAAAAACATAAGTAGAAGATTCTATTAAAAATAATATAACATATAATCAATGAAAAACATACATCTTCTTGACATCACCAAAAAGGGGAGTATCACACAAACAAATAAATAAAGTAGTACAAGAAAAAAGACACATCAAATAAAGACTACTAGAAAGGTGGATTCTGATCAGGTGGTGGTGGTGGCTAAAAGAACGAATGGATGGAGGCAAATTAATGATCTATCGAGGTAAATCTTTCACCAAACCATTGCATATCTTCCTCATTCTATAATTGTTATTGGATAATGTGGTAGTCTTGTTAAGTTTTGAGTCACTTGAGCTTCTAAATAGTATCATCTTGAGGGTAGGAAATGTAGGTAGGTGCAGGTGGTGGTATTGGTGGTGGTGGTCCTATTACAGGATTAGTGTCCCCTTCTTCATCAAAATTCAGCTCAGCGTGCTCATACCATAGATGGAAAATAATTCAAAAGGAGGCATCCGTATAAAAGTTAGAAATATTACCAAGTGGAATAGGAAATGTGAGTTGGTATTTTGTGTCAAGGATAAACCCTATGATATTTCCTAAGGTAATATTTTATTTTCTTTTGGCACTTAGATGTCGAATTGTGGTAATGTTTTGGATGCATTATAGAATCATTTGAGATTCATCAAATTTTGTATCTGACATAATTAAGTAAGTGACTACAGATAGAAGTAGGTTATGTTCATTGGATCCCCAACTTTGGGTATAATGAATGTTGGAAGTATGTGTTTGATGATACGGGCATTTTGAGTTAGAGTTTGGATAAGGGGTTGGTGTTGGATTGAATCCACATTCCTTAGTAATAAATTAATGGAAGTCTAATCAAACTCATTTGAGATCAGAGATTTCGTATGAGTCCTTGGGTAAAGAGCCCTATATGCTCTACTAGATCTGCTTTAGTGATTTATACATTTCATTTGAAGATAAACAAAGTCAAGCTGGTGCATTCTAAATTTATCCTAAGGTTTGTTAAGATTTCATATAGGAGTTCAGAGTTATAGGGGAAGACTAAGGTAAGAAGAAATTGGAGAGTGGTGGTGGTAAAAAGGTTCATAACCTTCAAATTTAAGGCTAGTTTGTTTAACATGTAAGATGGGGAGATCATTTCCTCTTTGAACTTATAGTAGGATTCTTCATCTACGGTAGAAAGAAACCAATTATTAAAATGATGAGAGGATGAGGATCTCCCCTAGATTATTTGTTGCATTTGCTTCTACCGACCATTAGACAAAATGATTAAGAGGATAAGAGTTTGAAAGAAGTTGAGTGAGTTAAACCATTCAAACCCTTCAATTTATAGATTTTTTGAACAATTGTACAGTACAATTAGAGCATTAAATCTGTTTGGAAAACTTGTTGGAAAAAGAAGTTAATTCATGCAGTATAATCAGTATCATATTGGACGATCTTAATGAATTTTGTTCTTCTTGAGGGGTCGTCGATACAACCTTTGATGAAAAGTATTGTATAGTATTTACGGGTGCTCGTACAAGACAAAAGTGCAATTATTATCATGCAGGTTGAGTTAAATTCATCTTAATCCAATATGACACATGTATCATATTGTACGAAGGGAGGTATTTTATGGTATAAATGTTAATAATTTCATACCAGACATATTGAATTCCTCAACAGTTAATGACACGTGGATCATATAATATGAGTAGTGATTTTTATAGTACGATAAGTATATCGGGGAGATAATATGGAATGTTGATTAGGCAAAGGGCTATAATATGTGCATTATTGAAGATCGTATAGTACAAATATCTATCGTACAGTATGATAGGAACAAAAAGTTAAAAATTTTGGTGATTTAGTGAGATGTGTGTGTGATGATCAGGAAACATCTAAAACTTTTTTTTAAAATTTTTAACATAAATGAAAAATAACATGCATAAGAATAAACACATACAAAGTAACAAAATAATTTTTTGTTTGTTTAATTTAATAAACAACAACAAATAAAATAAAAAAGGTACACAAACAAATATATGCATCTTAAAAACACATATGAAGGATTATTTGCAAATAGATTTCTTTTTCTTGGATTAAGCATGAATGTCTATAACACCCAGTTTTGTCCTCCAGGAGTTAAAAGTGTCATAGGCTATTAGTTTTTTGAATATGTCTGCAAATAGATCTCTTGTAGCTATATGGTGTGACTCTATATCTCTCTTGGCTACATGATCTCTTATAAAGTGAGGGCTAATATTAACTCTTAGGAACCCTCAGTAGAATGGGGAACCTGAAAGGAAGAATAGGACCATGTAGAAGCTTTTAGAGCTATGTTAGCTAAATACTCACTTCCAAAATACTTTTGGGGAAAAATAATTGATATAGTCTATTATGTTTTGAATAGGGTGAATGTTAGATCTAAACTGATTAAGACACCCCATGAAATTATGAAGGGTAGGACACCTAACCTCTCTCACCTTTATGTCTTTGGATGTAAAGTGTTCGTTCTGAATAATGGGAAGTCTTAATTTGGAATGTTTGACTAAAAATTTGGTGAAAGAGTGTTTCTAGGTACTCAAGTGTTGGGAAATCCTATAGAATCTTCAATAAAAGAATACTGGTAGTTAAAGAGACCATTCATATTATATTTTATGAATCTCATAATTATTGAGGGTTTAGGGTAGAAGAAGAGGAGGTTGTAAAAGTCACCTAAAGATTAGATTCTATAAATATAGCGGAAAGGGTAGAACCTGAAAACATATTGCCTAGAGAATAGAGATATTCCTCGAGTCATCCTATAGAACTAATCTTAGGAGACCCTTCGGATGATGTTAGAACTAGGCATGGACTTAGAAATGAAGTAAATTACTTTTCCTTTATTTCAATGAATGAGCCCACAAATATCAATCAAGCCGTTTCTAATGAATTATTGATCCTATTCATGCAAGAGGAACTAAACTAGTTTATTAGGAATGATGTATGGAAGATAGTATAATGACCTAAGGACTATAGTGTAGTAGGAACCAAATAGGATTTTTCAGAATAAAATGAATGATTCTTGTATGGTGGTTAGGAATAAGGATAGATTAGTGGCTAAGGGGTACAACTAAATATAAGGGATTGATTTTGAGGAGACTTTCACCCTTGTAGCCCGATTAGAAGCCATTAAAGTTCTACAAGAGTTTGCATATTATAAAGGATTTAATCTTTTCAAATTAGATGTCAATAGTGTCTTTTTAAATGGGGTAGTAAAAGATAAAATGTTTGTAGAGCAACCCCCAAGCTTTGAGAACTCCTAATTTCCAAATCATGTTTAAATTAAAAAAGGCTTTGTATGGATTAAAACAGACACCTAGGGCATGGTATGAGAGGCTTAACACATTCCTACTAGAAAGAGAGTTTGCTAAGTGGAGCATAGACACCATCCTTTTCCTTAGGACCTTCAAAATCTCAATATTTAGGACCTTCAAAATTTCAATATCTAATTAATTTTTTTAATTGTTTTTAAAAATTAAATCTTATTTTAAAATATTTTAATTAAATCAATAAAAAAATTTAATTAGTTTAATTTAATATTTTATTTTAAAACATTTAATATAATTTTAAAAATTAGAATTATTTAAGTTTTTTTAATATATTTAAATAATATTTTATTTGACATTCAATTCATTTAAAAAAAAAAGAAACACTGAAATTAATTAAAACCCTTATTTTAAAATAATTTAACAAATAAAGAATTATTTTAAAATGTTATTATTTTATAATTAAATTTTTAAAAGGAATATTATATTTAAATATTTTTAGTAATACTCAATTAACGTTTAATTAAATATTATATATTTAAAATTATTTAATTAAAGACTTAAAATTTTTTTTTAATGATTTAAAATTATCAAAACATTTCAAAATTTAATTAAATTAAATTTAATATTTTTAAAATTTTAATTAATTTGTAATTATTTTAAATGTATTTAATTACATTGGATTTTAAAAATTCAAATTAAATTCATTTTAAATCAAACAAATTAATATATTTTTAAAAAATTTTAGATTTTTAAAATTTTTTTTAAATTAATTAAAATTTAATTTATTGAAATATTTTAAATAATTTTAAATACCTCTAAATATTCAAAATTTAATTATTTTTTAGTTACATATTAATCAAAAATATTTCAAAATTTGACAATATCTATTTTAATTTACCTTTTATTTTATATAACCTTACCAAAATTATTTGAATTATATTTTAATATTATTTTATAATTTATAAAGACTGTAAGTTATTAAATGTAAATATATTTATACATATGTATGTTTATTTTGATTCTTTTTTTGAAATTATATATCTAAAATCTAGAGAATAGATTGAGCTATTTGGGTAGATTTTATGGAGATGGTTATTGAATAATTAACTTAATTTTTCACTAATCAATTTGTTAATTTATTCGGTTTAATTTTCTCATTTGCTTTTGTAGGATACACACACCACTTAGACTAAGCTCTCCTAGATTTAACGACTTGATTGTGTTATGTGTGTTATCATGTGTGTTAAGTCAAGGGTTAGTAGAATTTTGATTCAAACCTACATAACATAGTAACATCATTAAGGATAATAATTAAGGACTTATTTAGAGAACTTAGAAAATTTATAAAAATTAGGATACATATCCCCTTAACTTGAATTTTTGAACACATAAACATAATGACAATGACTACCCAAAAAACATTTATCACTGATTTTTGAAATAATTAGGACCCTTAATTAATTTTCTTATATTTAAACACTTAATTAAGCATTTAAACTTTCAAAAATTCAAGTAAATCAAAACTAAATATAAAAAATACAAATATTACATAAAATTCTCTAGAGTTTAATCCTTAATTAGAAAAATTTAAAACCACTATAATTTGATATTAATTTGAAGTATAATTTAATTTTAATTAAAAAATCAATGTTTAATTAGTTTAATTAGTTAAAATAATTAAAATCTAAAAAATTTTAAAATACTTAATAATCACTCCTTAGATCATTTCTGATCTTTGGAGGTGATTTCAATAAGTTTGAAGTTCATTTGGGTTCAAATCATTAAGAAGGCGTTTAATTAAAATTATTCGATAATTCAATAAATACCTAAACTTTGAAAAATCATAACTAATTCTATAAAATTCCAAATTGATCAAATTCAATAGCATTAAAGTCAAATTAAAATCTAATTTTTATAGAAATGTTAAACCTTCAAAAAATTAGTCAAAGTAAAAAAGTCAATAATCTAATCAAACTGAAGTGAGAGAATGTCCACATTTTCTGCAAGATTTTTTTTTTTTCAAATTTCTTCCTTTACAAAACTTCTGCTTTAGACTTGTATGGTGGTAGAAGGTCACCGGTCATCTTTCTATGACCAAAATACCTCCACCCCAATATATGTCGTGCGTCCGAATGTTTTTTCTTTGGATGTGAATGTCAGATTTTCTTTCAATCTTGATTTGTCTCGTTCTTTGTATATTAAGAATGCACCTTAAGTTATTAAGGATGTTTGTTTTGCTTTTAATCGTAAAGTTTTTCTTGTTGAAGGAAAAGGTAAAGATGTCGTTTACTCAGATTGTTTTGATTACATGTTTAATTCTTCTTTATTGGGACATCTTCCATTTGATTTGATTAGGAAGAGCATTTAGGATTATCCTCCTAAATCAAATGATTTTGAGGCTTCTTCTTCTATAGGTTTTAATTTAAAAGTTCACCATTTTATTAGTAATCAGTTTGATATGGAAATTGGGTAGAAATCCCTCTTTCTTGTTAGGGGTGTGAATGGTTCATCTTCTACTTTGCTAGAGGATAACTCCAAGAAGACTTCAGTTGATTGTATTAAGCTTCCTATCTCTGATAATGTTTTTTTGAATAATGGGAATGTGTGGGTCAAAACTCCACACATTAAAATTAAAATCATAGAAGGAAGTTCTAATAATAATGAGGATGAGAATGTGGTTAAACTCAATGTGGAGAAAGAGTGCTAACATTTAGATTTTGAGAAATTAATTGGTTGTTAAAATTCTTGTTAAAAATTTTCCTTTTTCAAAGCGTAGTCTTGAATTGAGGCGTCAATGGGGGAAAGCTTTGTGGTTTTCATCTAATCTCTCTTCATCCTAATGAAGATAAAAGATTTTCTAACTGTTCATATTGGACAAACTTGGTTCACCCCATACGATCATCGTGTACGAAATAATATTGTACCAATTCACAACAGATTCATACACAACAATTTTTGAACTGTTCGTACGTAAGAACATACAATTATACTATACTATCATGTATGCTCAAAATTGAAAATTTTAGTTTTCATAATGGTTTTTTGTATCTTTGATATAAAATGTTCACTAAAACAGACGTGAAAAAATCTTGTCTTCATAATCTTTCAAGGGTAATTGAAAGAAAGAGTGTGAAAGAATGTTTGAGAAAGATTTCTTGCAAGTAGAGTGTGAAGGGTTCACAAAGTTACTCCAAGGTAAGGATCTCTTTGTTATTTTGGTTATCACTCTTCTTCTTATCTTTCTAGTTTCTTGTGAGAAGATCTTTGAAGAGGATCTGATACTCTGCCGACACTTGAAGGGCTTAAAAGGATGATGGTTCTTTGCTGACATGTGGAGAGTGTGAAAGGATGATGGTTCTCTACTGACACTTAGAGAGTGTGAATAGATGATGATTCTCTGCAGACACTTGGAGAGTGTAAACAGACGATGACTCTCTGCCAGCATTTAGAGGGTATGAAAGGACAATAATTCTTTATCGTACTAGGGATTGTTGGAAGAGAGGTTTTGTAAAGGCTTTTCTGCCTTGCTATGGAGGAAAAAGGTAAGACACTTTGGTAATAGTGTAATACCTGAAGAGGGAGTCTTCAGGGAGTGGATGGAGATCGGGTTTGACCAAACCACTATAAATCTTTGTGTCTTTTTAATTTTTGCATTTTATTTTCTACAAGTTATTTATTTTGGTTTAAAAGTTATTTTAAAAAATTTAAATTAACTTGCTACAAAATTCCAATCTATTTTCTATCTAAAAATCCAAGAAAATTATTAAATTACTAATTTACCCCCTACTTGGTTAGCCTTGTGACAATAGCTTAGGTTTAACAACCTATATGGATTCAACAAGTGGTATCAGAGCTTTATTTCAAAATCACAAGTTTAGACTACTTTTTGATAAACGAGAATGGCTACTTTTGGAAAATGAAACACACCTGAAGGGTATTCGATCACTAGACCTCCTTTATTTGACAATATCCCTTTCGATTTTTAGAAAACACGCATGTCTAGTTTTTTGCAATCACTAGAGTATCACCTGTGGATTTTAGTTCAAGAAGGGTATCTAAACCAACTAGATTTGTTGATGGAATTAGAGTTGAGATACTCTTTGCAAATTGGATGGTAGAAGAATGTGACTTAGCATTACTAAATGCAAAGTGTTTAAACAGTTTATTTTGTGCACTTAAGTCAGAAGATTACATGCGGGTTTCCACTTGCAAAAGTGGAAAAGACATATGGGATAAACTTTGTATTACTTACGAAGGGACTAATGAAGTAAAACAATCTGGATTAAATATTTTGTTACATGATTATGAATTATTTTTCATGAAACCCAATGAATCTATTTCTAACATGTATACAATATTCACTCAAATAGTCACTTCTTTGCATGCGTTTGGTAGTGAATTAATGAATGCTAAAATTGCTAATAAAATACTTTATTATTTTTCTACTACTTATGATGCTAAAATAACTACAATTATATAGTCTAAAGATTTAAATATTTAGTCTATTGACAATCTTCTTTGATCACTAATTGCTTACGAGCAAGTAGTGAGTCAAATAAAGATTTATGCAGGAAAACAATGAAAGGAGAAGAACATAGCACTGAAAGTGGAGGACTCAGAGAGTGATCAGTCACAACCTTAGGATGAGAATGACATTGCCTTGATGATTAGGCAATTCAGAAGTTTTCATAAAAGAAAGCATAATATATGCCATCTGTGGAATAGAGGTAAGTTCAATAAAAATGTTAAGGTTCTAATGATGTGATTTGCTACGAATGCAAAAAACCTGGACATATAAAATTGGATTGCCCAAATCTAAAAGCCACTCTTAATAAGGAGAAGGTAAAAGAGAAAGCAAATGTGAAGAAGGGCAAGAAGAGACTTCAAAGTGCTTTTTGGGCGGACTCAGCTTTAGATTTATCAAAAATATAAGGAGGAGGAAGTCACCAATTTGTGCATAATAGATAATAATATTGATCAGTCAGATCAAGAAGATGTATGTAACTTGACCTATAATGAATTGTTAGAAGTTTCTGAAAGAATTCATGATGCATATAAAAAACTTAAGATAATGCAAGCTATTTAAATTTAGAAATGCAAGAATTGAAAAGAGAGCATGAAATCCTTAGGAAAGATCACACAGTAATAGATAACAATCACATGAGCTTACTTGATAAATTTGATGACTTGAATAAAAAGAATGATCTTTTGAAATCAACCTATATAAAATTGGAAAAAGAATTTAAGGATTTTAAGGATGAATCTGAGAGTATAGAGCACAATTTGAATTTTGATAAGAATGTGTTAGAAGACTTCAACACATTTCTTAAATTGAAAGTACAAGATCTTAATGAAAATAGGAAAACCCCAACACTTGAAGATTTTACAAATCCTATTTTGAGATCCAAAATTTAAAAATTAAGGAAGAGATAGAGTTTTTATAGAAATTTGCAAAATCCATTTCCTGGAGTTAAAATTTATTCTTGTGAAATGATTGGACATATTGCACACACTTTTTCTTTACATAAAAAAATACATTTAGTGTGGAGACCTAAGATTCATAAACCAAGTCATATCATACATGCATCAAGTTTTATTTTTCCAAAAGGAGAACCCAAACTTGTTTAGGTTCCCAAGACTAACTTTTGATTATTGTGCAGGGTCACTCTCATACAAGGTCTTGTGAGAGCATTTGGTACCTAGATAGAAGTTATTTGAAGTATATGATTGGAGACACTAAATAATCCATTTTGTTGGAAGCTAGGAATGGAGGCAGGGTTACACTGGGAGATAAAACAACTAAGAAAGTGGTTGGCGCAAGTCTGATCGGAAACTTGCAAAATTTTTTATATAAAATATGTTACTTGTAGAAGGCTTAAAGCACAATTTGTTAAGAATTAGCCAGCTATGTGATAAATGGTATAGTGTAAACTTTTTCTCACTAGCTACATATTAAGCCTAAATGGAAATGATGTTTTACATAGAATTAGGGTAAACAATATTTATATACTTGATCTGAATTGTATTAAATCTTCTAATGCTTTTTGTTTAAAAAATAAGTTCTGATGAATCTTTATTATGACATATGAGACTTTGTCATGTTACCATGAAAAACCTTAGAAAATTTACCCTAAAGGATTTGGTTAGAGGTATACCAAAATTAGACTTTACTATATATCAATTAAAAAAATAGGTGAAGTCCTCATTTCATTCCAATAAGGATCTTAGAACTTATAAACCTTTGGAGATTTTGCATATGGATCTTTTTGGATCGGTTAGCACTGTAAGTCTAGGAGGGAAGGTATACGAATTTGTGATGATTAATGATTTCTCGAGGTTCACATGGGTTATATTCTTATTTCATAAAAGTGAATTATTTGAGAAGTTTAGAGATTTTTTAACTTGGATTAAGAGGAAACTAGGATGTGAGATTTTAATAATTTAAAGTGATCACGACGGTGAATTTAAAAATGAAAATTTTGAATATTTATGTAAGGAAAGGGATTGATCATATTTTTTTAACACCTAGAACCACTTGGTAGAATGGGATAATCGAAAGAAAGAACATATATTAATTGAAGTTGCTAGAGTTATATTTGTTGAATATTCACTTTTTAAATATTTTTTGGCTAAAGCGATTAGAATTGCATTTATGTTCTGAATATAGTGAATATAAGGTCTAAATTAAATAAAATACCCTATGAGCTTCTTAAGGGGAGAACACCAAATTTGTCATATTTATATATTTTTTGATGTAAGGTATTCATATATAACAATAGAAAAACTTCCTTAGGAAAATTTAATCCAAAATTAGATGAAGCATTTTTTTCTTGGATACACTAGTCTTAGAAAATCATATAGAGTATTTAACAAAAGAACTTCGGTAGTTGACGAGACCATACATGTTATATTTGATGAATCTAGAATTTTAGGAGAGCCAAATTTGGAAGAGGATGAAATAGAATATAACTACCAAAAGATTAAGAAAATTAATTTGGATGAAAATTTGGAGATAGAAAACTCGTTGCCTAGTGATTTGAAATTTTTTTAAAATGAGTGTAGTTGGAACTAAGTGGGTATTTAAAATAAAATGAATGACTCAGGAGTTGTTGTTAGAAATAAGGCTAAATTGGTGGCTAAGGGTATAATCAAATTGAAGGGATTAATTTTGAGGAGACTTTTTTCCCTATAGCGAGACATGAAGCAATTAGGGTTTTATTAGACTTTACCTATTTTAGAGGATTTAAGTTGTTTCAAATGGATATTAAAAGTGTCTTTTTAAATAGGGTGATACAAGATGATGTTTATGTTGAACAAGCTCCAGATTTTGAAAATTCAAAATACCCAAATCATGTTTTTAAATTAAAAAAGGTATTATATGGATTGAAACAAGCAACTAGGGCTTAATATGAGAGGTTAAACACTTTCATACTTGAGAGATCTTTTGAAAAAGGAAGTGTAGATACATCTCTCCTTTTAAAGAAATTGGGAGCCAATATACTCATTATTAAAATTTATGTTGATGATATCATATTTGGATCTACAAATAAAAATCTTTGTGATGATTTTTCTAAGATAATGAGTAGTGAATTTGAGATGAGCCTAATGTGATTTTTATGTTTCTTTCTAGGTTTTAGCATTAAGCAAATTGAGGAGAAAACATTTCTTAGTCAGTCAAAGTATGTTAATGACATCCTCGAGAAGTATGAAATAGATAATGCTAAACTAGTTAGTACACCTATATATTTCTCAATTTAGTTAGATAAGGACCCTAAAGGAAAATATATTGATCAAAAGAAATTTAGAGAAATTATTGGATCTTTGCTTTATTTGACAGCTAGCAGACCCGGCATTATGTTTAGTATTTATTTGTGTGACAAATTTCAATATGATTCAAAAGTATCACATTTGACAGTAGTAAAAAGGATTTTTAAATATCTCTTGGGAACTTAGAACTTAGGAATTTGGTATCTTAAGTTTAGCTCTTCATTTGAAATAATTAGATATTTTGATTTGAAATTTACAGGTTGTAGGGTTAATCGTAAGAGTACATCTAGAACTTATCAATTTATAGGAAATTATTTAGTTTATTGGTCTAGTAGAAATAGAATTTCATAGCTCTATCTATTACTAAAGTTGGATACATTATCTTAGGAAGCTGTGTGGCACAAGTTATTTGGTTGAAATAACAGTTGATTGATTTAGGATTTACAATAGTCACCGTTTCAATTTATTTTGATAACACTTGTTCCATTTGCATTTTAAAAAATCCTATTCAACATTCTAGAACCAAACATATAGACATAAGAAATCATTTTATTAGGGATCATGTATCCAAAGGAGAAATTGAATTAAACCATATTTCTACTAAAAATCAACTTGCAAAAATTTTTATAAAACCACTAGCTTTTGATACTTTTAGTATATTAAGAACAAGGCTAGGTGTGATTGATTTTAATGCTTAAACAAAATCCTCTTAAAACTTGATATATTTCTGTGTCTTTCTATTTTTTTTATTGTTAATATCTTGTTTTTGTGTGTTTTTTCTTATTTTTTGTATTTTTTATGTTTTTTATAACTTTTAGACCCATACCTCTTATCAAAATTCCTATTTATGAACGTTCATGCTAATTTTTTAAAGTGTTCTATTAATACTATACAAAATTATTTTCATCCCACAAGAATTCTGTAGCATGTCAATCATTGTTTTGTACTAAATACATAAAGTTTTGATTTTCTAATACAAATCATACTATGTGATATTTATATCATTTCGGATGATTTATATTCATTCGTCTATGCGTACCTAAATGGTTATTATGGAAAAAAATAATTATCATAACTAATCGTACGTACAAAATTTTATTTCGTACCTATGAACCACGTGTTATTCGATGTTGGGGTTGAACCTAACCATCATTAAAATGATCTTAAATAATTGTTCATCTTGAATGAGCACTTGTCGTTTGCATGATTGTTTGGTCAAAAAGCCTGTACGAAAGGATGCTTCGAAACTTGCATGATTATGAAATGTCATTTCATTTTGAACGTATTCATTCGTATATATGAAATCATTTTCATCTTGTACAAACCAACTATCGTACTATACAAATCAATATTTGTACGTACAAAAGATCATTTTTCTTTAAATAGGAGGGCTTTAGAATTCAATTTCATTCACTTCAACATCCTCTTTCAATCTTTCTCTCTTAGAAATGGCCAGTTCTAACAAGCACGATAGAGTCTCTAAGGGTTCGTCTTCCAGGAGTGGAGATGAAAACTTTCTATCTAAAGCAAATGAGGATTCTTACTTTAGGTTTGTCTCTACTAAAATCACTCTATCTAGACTATTTATCTATAAATACATCCACTTTTAAGTAATGCCTCTTTTTGCCTTAACCCAATTTTGCCTTCATTCTAACTCTAATTTATGCTTACCATAAAGATACCTTTCACTACTTCTTGGAAAATAGGACTTTTAGTGAAGATGAGAGTAGGATAAGATCATATATTCTTAAGAAATGAGTAGAAATCAGGAAGGAAGATCTAGAAACTTTTTTGCATTTAAGGACTCAAGAAGTTAGAGCACAAACTATGACCTCCAAATTTGACTTCGATTGATCTAAAATTAACAATGTTCTTAGATGGGTTGCTCAAGTTGGTCATTTACATAGGGTTTATACATTAAATCAAAATGCGAGGGTGATCCAGCATGTTCTTAAAACTTCAATCATTCCTAAGGTTAGTGATCGCATAAAAATTACTCCTCTTCTATCCATTATTACTTATTTAATCATGACTGGATAACCAATAGATGAAGCATAACTCATTCTTGATTACATTCATAACCTTTCTGAAGTTAGGCATTATTCTCATTGGAGGAAGAAAAATATTGCTTTAGGACATCTAGTGACCTATATTTTAGAAAAGAAGTACAATATTATTCATCCTGAGATTCCACTTGAAATGTCAATCTACTTCACTGATGCTTCATTTCAAGCACTTTTTAGAAAGAATGACAATTTCTGTTAAAATAGTTTCTATTTGCATGCTTTACATTTTTGCAAATTGTATAGTTTTGATGATTCTAAACATTATTGTTCAAATGTGTAGTTATCTCCTAACAATTTTAGAAGATTTGTATTTGCTCTTGTGTGTACTAACATTTCAGGAAAAACGAACTCCAGACTACGAAGACTTCAAATCAAATTCAGAATGAGATACTTTATAAAATTTGAAGTTTGCACTTCTTTGAAATTAAATTGAAAGGGAGTGATTGTAATTGAGTGAATAAAAACATACACACACACATAAGGAGATCATAAAATTTTATACTGATCGTACTGGACGATATCAGTTTGTACGGGACGATCAGACAGTTATCTCCTATTGAGCACATAGAACGAATAGGAACTGGCTTGAAAAATTTTCTAAGTCCTATTCGTCCGGGACGAATTTAATTATCGTCCAGGACGATCTGCTCTCTGTATAATTTTTGTCCAAATGAAATTAATTATCATCAAAAAACGAGTTGCTCTCTGTAAAAAATTTTGTCCAGACAAAATTAATTATCGTCCAGGACAATCTGGTCTCTGTATAATTTTCGTCCAGACGAAATTAATTATCGTCAGAAAATGAGTTGCTCTCTATAAAATTTTTGTCCAAACAAAATTAATTATCGTCCAGGATGATCTGGTCTCTGTAAAAATTTCGTCCAGACGAACTAATTTTCGTCCAGACGATTAACCGACTTAGAACGGTTTTCAGCAGTTTTCTAGAATGACCTAGTAATAAATGTTCGTACCGGATGAACTTAGTTTGTAAGGGACGATCAGCTGTACGAAGACATTTCGTACACATATTCAAATAGGGTCATTTTAAATCGTTTAAGTAAAATCATCCAGGATGATCCACGATCGTACGGGATGATCAATTGCGTAACGAATTGAAAACTTACAGTTTTTGGACGGTTTTTCTTATATTTTGTATAAATAGTCCAAATTAGACTGCCACCCAATCTTTTTGTCATTTGATCTTCGTGCCTCTTGAGAGAATAGCTAAGGAGAGAGTGTGAGAGTGCATTTAAAGGAGGATTCCTACCACTGGAGCGTGAAGGCTTCACTTGGAGTTTAAAGGTAAGAATCTCTACTTATGAATTGGGTTTACTTCACGCTTTTCTTTCTTCCTTCTAGATTTCTTGTGAGAAGATCTGTCAAGGAGATCCGGTTCGCTGCCAACACTTGGAGAGTGTGAATATCCGAAAGGGTCGCTTCCTACACTTGGAGAGTGTGAACAGCGGTAGGGTTCTCTTCCCACACTAGGAGAGTGTGAAAGGATGGAAGGGTTCTCTGCCCACACTAGGAGAGTGTGAAAGGACGGAAGGGTTCTCTGCCCACACTAGAAGAGTGTGAAAGGATGGACGGTTCTCTTCCAATACTGGGGATTGTGTAAAAGGACGACGGTTCTCTACCGCACTGGGTAGTGCTGAAAAGAGTGTGTTGTAAAGGCTTCTCTGCCTTGCTGTGAGTGCAAAAGGAGAGTCACTATTGGTATTAGTGCAATACTCAGAGGGTTCCTCTAGGGAGTGGATGTAGGTCTGGTTATAGACCAAACCACTATAAATCTGGTGTCATTTACTTTATAGTTTTTACGTTTCCGCATTTTATTTTTAAGTCTTAAAAACTCTGTGGTTGAAAAAGTTTTTCTACAAAACTTAAAAGAAACAATTTTTATTTCGGTTCAACATAATTTTAAAAGAGGGCTTAAAATTTTTAAACTACCAATTCACCCCCCTTTTGGTAGCCTTTGGGACATTAACTTATGCTTAACAACCTAATTACTAGACTCAACATGTGGTATCAGAGCATCGTTTGAAAATCATAAGTTTAAACTACTTTTTGATTAACGTAGATGGCTATATTTGGAAACCGAAACACACTCAAGGGTTACTCTATCACTAGACCTCCACTATTTGACAATATTCTTTTTGATTTTTGGAAAACACGCATGTCTACTTTCTTACAGTCACTTGATTATCGCATATGGATGGTAGTCCAGGAAGGTTACACAAAACCAACTAGATTAGTTGATGGAGTTAGGGTAGAAATACCTTATACAGATTGGACTATAGAAGAACGTGACTTAGTACAATTAAATGCCAAATGTTTAAATAGTTTCTTTTGTGCATTAAAATCTGAAGACTACATGTGGGTTTCCACTTGCAAAAGCGGAAAGGACATATAGGATAGACTTTATATAAGTTATGAAAGGACAAATGAGGTTAAGCAATCAAGACTCAATATCTTGTTACATGACTATGAATTGTTTCGCATTAAACCTAATGAATCTATTTCAGACATGTACACAAGATTCACACAAATTGTCACTTCTTTGCATGCACTTGGTAGGGAATTAACTAATGCTCAAATGGTCAATAAAATTCTTTGATGTTTACCTACTGCTTATGATGCTAAAATTACTGCAATTACAGAGTCTAAAGATCTTAACATTTACTCCATTGACAATCTTCTTGGTTCACTCATTGCTTATGAGCAAGGAGTAAGTCAAAGAAAGATTGATGAAGGTGAACCATAAAAGGAGAAGAATATTGCACTAAAGGTGGAAGAGTGAGAGAGTGAACACTCACAACCTGAGGATGAAGATGATATTGCACTGATGACTAGACAATTCAGAAGCTTTTTAAAGAGAAAGCAGAAGAGACGCTAGCAATGGAATAGAGGCAAGTTTAACAGAAATGACAAGATTTCTAATGAAGTAATTTGTTATGAATGCAGAAAACCAGGTCATATCAAGACTGATTGCCCAAAACTCAAAGCCACTCCTAGCAAGGAGAAAGTAGAGAAGAAACCAATGGTAAAGAAGGGGAAAAAGAAGTTTCAAAGAGCTTTCTGGGCAGACTCAGCTTCAAACTCATCTGAGACTGAAAAAGAAGAAGAAGTTACCAATCTTTGCTTGATGGCAGACAATGTAGATCACTCAGATCAAGAAGAGGTATGTGACTTAACCTGTGATGAATTATTTGAAGTTTCTGAATACATGCATGATGCATATAGAAAAATGAAAAAGATGCATGCTAGTGTAAGCTTAGAACTAGAAGAGCTCAAGAAGGAACATGAAATCCTTAGGAAAGATCATGCTTTAATAGATGAAAATGACATGAAACTACTTGATGAATATGATGACTTGAAGAAAAATTTTGAAAATTTAAAAACATCCTATGTTGAACTTGAAAAAGAATTTAAGAATTTTAAGGATGAATCTGAGAGCAAGACATATATAATCAAATATACCAATCGAATCTTGGAAGATATGAATTCATTTTACAAACTTACAATAAGAGCTCTCGAGGATAATAAGAACCCCCCTAAACTTGAAGATTTTACAAATCCTAAATATTATCCTAAATTCATGAAATCCCTTAGAAGACAATCATATGGAAGAGAACTTAGGAATATTTATCCTAATGTTAAATGTAATAATTGTGGATTTTTGGGACATATAGCTCACACCTGTACTTTGAAGATGAAATCTAATTTGGTGTGGAGAACTAAGATGCATAAACCTAGACATATCATACATGCATCTGATTATAAATTTCTTAAAGGTGAACCCAAACTTGTTTGGGTTCCTAGGTCTAACATTTGGGAAATTTGCAGGATTGCTCTCACATAAGACCTCAGGGGAGCATATGGTACCTGGACAGCGGATGTTCAAAGCATATGACTGGAGATACTGCTCAATTCATAACACTGGAAGCCAGGAGTGGAGGCAAGGTTATACTTGGAGATAATACTACAAAGAAAGTGATTGGATCAGGTATGATTGGAAATTTAAAAAACTTTTTCATAGACAATGTGTTATTAGTTGAAGGCTTAAAACATAATTTGTTAAGCATAAGTCAGCTATGTGATAAGGGCTATAATGTAAAATTTTTTCATACTAGCTGCATAATAAGCCTAAATGGGAAAAATATTTTAAATGGAAAAAGGGTAAATAATGTTTACATGCTAGATTTAAATTGTATTCAATCTCCTACTGCTTTTTATTTGAAAACTATTTCTGATGAATCATGGCTTTGGCATAGGAGACTTTGTCATTCTAGTATAAAAAATCTTAGGAGAATTACCCAAAAGAACTTAGTGAGAGGTATACCAAAACTAGACTTTACTAAGGACCACTTTTGTGATGCATGTCAATTAGGAAAACAAGTGAAGTCCTCTTTTAAGTCTAATAAGGATCATAGAACTATTAAACCATTGGAAATTCTTCACATGGATCTTTTTGGACCTGTAGGAACTGTAACTCTAGGAGGGAAGGTATATGGTTTTGTTATAGTGGATGATTTCTCAAGATTCACTTGGGTTAGATTTCTTTTTCATAAGAGTGAATCGTTTGAATAATTCAGAAATTTTTCTACTTGGATTCAAAGGAAACTAGGGAGTGAAATAATTTCTATACAAAGTGATCATGGAGGAGAATTTGAAAATGAAAGATTTTAAAATTTCTGTAAAGAAAAAGTGATTGATCACAATTTTTCTGCACCTATAACCCCTCAACAAAACGGGGTAGTTAAAAGAAAAAATAGAACATTAATAGAAGCCGCCCGAGCAATGCTGGCAGAATACTCACTTCCTAGATATTTTTGGGCTGAGGCGGTTAGCACTGCATGTTATGTTCTGAATAGGGTGAATGTAAGATCAAATTTAAATAAAACACCCTATGAGTTGCTAAAAGGTAGAACACCTAACTTATCTCATTTGCATGTTTTTGGTTGCAAGGTGTTCATTCATAACAATATAAAATCTGCCTTAGGAAAATTTGTTCCAAAATCAGATGAAGGAATTTTTGTTGGATATTCAAGTGTTGGAAAATCTTATAGGGTATTCAACAAAAGAACTTTAGTCATTGAAGAAATCACACATGTTGTATTTGATGAATCTAGAAATTTGGAAGAGCCAAATGTTGTTGAAGAAGAGATTGAAGAAAACTCTCAAAAGATTGATAGATTAAATTTGGAAGAAAATGTGGAAGAGAATTTGGAAAGAGAAAACCCTTTGCCTAGAGTTTTGAGATTTTCTAAAAACCACCCAAGAGAATTGATTATAGGTGAACCTAGTGAGGGTGTTATAACTATGCATGGATTAAACAAGGAAGTCAATCATTCAGCCTTTATTTCAACAATAGAACCCACTAATATTGATCAAGCACTTTCTGATGAAATTTGGATATTGGCCATGCAAGAAGAGTTAAATCAATTTGTAAGAAATAAAGTTTGGGAATTAACTACAAGGCTAAAAGATCAAAGTGTTGTTGGAACTAAGTGGGTGTTCAAAAATAAAATAAATGACTATGGAGTAGTCATTAGAAATAAGGCTAGATTAGTTGCTAAGGGGTATAATCAAATTGAATTAATTGATTTTGAGGAGACTTTTGCCCCTGTAGCTAAACTTGAAGCAATTAGGGTTTTACTAGTCTTTGTCTGTTTTAAAGGTTTTAAATTGTTTCAAATGGACGTCAAGATTGCCTTTTTAAATGGGGTAATTGAGAAAGATGTTTTGGTAGAACAACCTCTAGGTTTTGAAAATTCTAAATACCCAAATCATGTTTTCAAGTTAAAAAAGGTATTATATGGATTGAAACAGGCACCTAGGGATTGGTATGAGAGGTTGAGCACCTTCCTACTTGAAAGATCTTTTGAAAAAGAAAGTGTGGATATAACTCTCTTTTTAAGGAAATTTGGAAAGGATATACTCATTGTTCAAATTTATGTGGATGACATCATCTTTGGATCTTCAAATAAAAATATTTGTGATGATTTTTCTAAAACAATGAGTAGTGAATTTGAAATGAGTCTAATGGGAGATTTAAATTACTTTCTAGGATTTAGCATTAAGCAACTTGAAGAAGGTACATTTCTTAGTCAAACTAAATATATTAAGGACATCCTCAAAAAATATAAAATGGACAATGCTAAACCTGTTAGTACACCAATGAGTTCCTCAGTTCAGTTGTATAAGGACTTTAAGGGAAAATTTGTTGATCAAAAGAAATTTAGAGGGATAATTAGATCTTTACTTTACTTGACTGCTAGCCGACTAGATATTATGTTCAGTGTTTGCTTATGTGCTAGATTTCAATCAGATCCAAAAGAATCACATTTGACAGCAGTGAAAAGGATTTTAAGATATTTATTAGGAACTCAAAACTTAGGGATTTGGTATCCTAAGTTTAGCTCTTCATTTGAAATTATTGGTTACTTAGATTCTAACTTTGCTGGCTGTAGAGTGGATAGGAAAAGCACTTCTAGAACATGTCAATTCATTGGAAATTCATTAGTTTCATGGTCTAGTAGAAAACAAAATTCAGTGGCATTATCTACTGTAGAAGCAGAATATATTGCATTAGAAAGTTATGTGGCACAAGTACTTTGGTTAAACAACAGTTGATTGATTTAGGATTAACTATAGGCACTATTCCAATTTATTGTGACAATACTAGTGCTATTTGCATTTCCAAAAATCCTATTCAACATTCTAGAACCAAACACATTGACATAAGGCATTATTTCAGAAGAGATCATGTATCCAAGGGAGAAATTGAACTCACATATGTTTCAACTGAAAATCAACTTGCAGATATTTTTACAAAAACCTTTAGCCTTTGATACCTTCAGTACATTAAGAACAAGGCTTGGTGTTATTGATTTGAATGCTTAAATAAAAATGTTTTTGCAACATTGATATTTATGTTTTCTTAGTTTATTTGTCTTTGATTTTTGTTTTGAATTTTGTGATTTTTGAGTGTTTTGATTTAGTTTATTTTAAAGTCTGTGGTTTTGTCTTTGTTTTTTGTGTTTTGAATGTTTTGTTTGTTTTTCTTCAATAAAAAATTCAAAAATCCAAAAATATGTGGAAATCATCCGGGACGAAATTTTTCGTACTGTACAATGTGTGTAAATTCAGTTTGCGTGATATAAAATGTTTTGAGAGCAATTTTTAATGTAGTTCATTTGTACGATCTAATGATCGTCCATGAAAAAATATTTTTTTTCTCAAATATCAGGACGTTTGAATGCAGCGATTTTGATTTTGGATTATTTTTGAAATGTGTTTAGTTCTTATGAATTTCATTAGTCTTTTTAATCCTAATTGTGCTTAAATTAGATTGTGATTTGAGATTAATTACATTAGAAAATCTTGTCTTTCTAAGTTTAAAATTTGTATATAACTTGTCATAATTAGAATTTTTAATCTCATGTCTATTCATTTAGACTACATAAAAGTTAATATTATTATTGCAATTTAGATGTTTTCTTATTTTGTATTTCTTTGCTCAAGTGATATTTATGCACTTAGAAAAATTTGAAATTTTAGATTATTGATCTTGGAAAAAATTGGTTTCAATTACTCTTGAAAATTGTACAAAGAGTACAAAAATCAAAAGGAATGCGCAAAGGTTCGCAAAAATTAAAAAGATGCACAAAATTAGTCAAATGTCAAAAGATGCACAAAAATGTGCCAAAATTTTGAAAAAGATGTGCAAAGTGCCACATGTGGTAATTATCTTCTTTCCAAATTCTTTCAATCTCTTAATTCAAATTGATCTTATGTTCATTTATATTCTATTGAACTTTGAAATATAGAATTTTTATTCATCTCTCTCTTGTAATGATTTTCTATATTCAAATGTCTAAATTGAATCATGTTTTTGATAAATTCTTCTTACTTACAATGTTATATCACTTCTTAAATTCTATGAATTTCGATGATTTAACTAATGTTATTAGTTTTAGATTACATACCTTATGTCAATCACCATTTAGATTAAATTTTCAAATGAATTTCATATAATTACTTACATTTCTTGTCTATTTCTTCTTCACTTTTTGTTGTTGTCAAAAAGGGGGAGAAATTATTGTGTTTGTATGTTTTGTTTGTTTGCAATTTGAATTGCATTTTGATGTGTGTTTGTATGTTTTGTTTGTTTGTATTTTGAATTTCATTTTGATGACTTTTGTTAAAAAAATTAAAAAAAAAATAAAAAAAAACAAAAATATTGTTCTATGCTTTAAAATGCCTCATTATTTTCATGTATTCATCAATTCAGGGGGAGTTAAGGAGATTTGTTTAAATTGAAATCATACAAACAATAATTGTTTTGCCATCATCAAAAAGGGGGAGATTGTTAAAATAGTTTCTATTTGTATGCTTTACATTTTTGCAACTTGTATAGTTTTGATGATTCCAAACATTATTGTCCAAATGTGTAGTTATCTCCTAACAATTTTAGAAGATTTGTGTTTTCTCTTGTGTGTACTAACATTTCAGGAAAAACAAACTCCAGACTACGAAGACTTCAAATCAAATTCAGAATGAGATACTTTGTAAAATTTGAAGTTTGCACTTCTTTGAAATTAAATTGAAAGGGAGTGATTGTAATTGAGTGAATAAAAACATACACACGCACATAAGGAGATCATAAAATTTTATACTGATCGTACTGGACGATATCAGTTCGTACGGGACGATCAGGCAGTTATCTCTTATTGAGCACATAGAACGAATAGGAACAGGCTTGGAAAATTTTCTAAGTTCTATTCATCCGGGACAAAATTAATTATCGTCCAGGACGATCTACTCTCTGTATAATTTTCATCCAGATGAAATTAATTATCGTTAGAAAACGAGTTGCTCTCTGTAAAATTTTTGTCCAGACAAAATTAATTATCGTCCAGGACGATCTGGTCTCTGTATAATTTTCGTCCAGATGAAATTAATTATCGTCAGAAAACGAGTTGCTCTCTGTAAAATTTTCGTCCAGACGAAATTAATTATCGTCCAGGACGATCTGGTCTCTGTAAAAATTTCGTCCAGATGAACCAATTTTCATCCAGATGATTAACCGACTTAGAACGATTTTCAGCAGTTTTCTAGAACGACCTAGTAATAACCGTTCGTACCGGACGAACTTAGTTCGTACAGGACGATCAGCTGTACGAAGACATTTCATACACATATTCAAATAGGGTCATTTTAAATCGTTTAAGTAAAATCGTCCAGGACGATCCACGATCGTACGAGACGATCCACTGCATACAGAATTGAAAACTTGTAGTTTTTGGATGGTTTTCTTGTCTTTTGTATAAATAGTCCAAATTAGACTGCCACCCAATCTTTTTGTCATTTGATGTTCGTGCCTCTTGAGAGAATAGCTAAAGAGAGAGTGTGAGAGTGCATTCAAAGGAGGATTAATACCACTGGAGCGAGAAGGCTTCACTTGGAGTTCAAAGGTAAGAATCTCTACTTGTGAATTGGGATTACTTCACTCTTTTCTTTCTTCCTTCTAGATTTCTTGTGAGAAGATCTGTCAAGGAGATCCGGTTCGCTACCGACACTTGGAGAGTGTGAATAGCCGAAAGGGTCGCTTCCTACACTTGGAGAGTGTGAACAGCGGTAGGGTTCTCTGCCCACACTAGGAGAGTGTGAAAGGATGGAAGGGTTGTCTGCCCACACTAGGAGAGTGTGAAAGGACGGAAGGGTTCTCTACCCACATTAGGAGAGTGTGAAAGGACAGACGGTTCTCTGCCAACACTGGGGATTGTGTAAAAGGACGACGGTTATCTACCGCACCGGGTTGTGGTGAAAAGAGTGTTGTAAAGGCTTCTCCGCCTTGCTGTGAGTGCAAAAGGAGAGTCACTATTGGTATTAGTGCAATACTTAGAGGGTGCCTCTGGGGAGTGGATGTAGGTCTGGTTATAGAACGAACCACTATAAATTTGGTGTCATTTACTTTACTGTGTTTACGTTTCCGCATTTTATTTTTATGTCTTAAAAACTCTGTGGTTGAAAAATTTTTTCTACAAAACTTAAAAGAAATAATTTTTATTTCGGTTCAACATAATTTTAAAAGAGGGCTTAAAATTTTTAAACTATCAATTCACCCCCCCCCCCCCCCCCCCTTGGTAGCCTTTGGGACATTAACTTAGGCTTAACAACCTAATTACTAGACTCAACAAATTCAAGTGAAGACACTAAGTAAGAAGGGGAAGAACCTGTACCTTCTTATTGACATGACTTTTAGGAGATAGTCCAGTACTTTGCCCGATTGGAGAGTTATTTTGATCAATGTTTTGATCAAATTCATACTCATTTAAATCAGCAAGATGCACAGTACCAGCAAGACATGGGTTGGATTTGAGGACAGTTTATATCCGTGAACACTAACATAGTTATGATGAATAGTTATTTTCTATCTTCAACCAACCTCTTCCTCAAGACTAGGCCCCCTCAGAGTTTTAGATATACTTCTTTTGTGTTGTCTTTGCCAATCCTTTGAGATGTGATGATCTTAGTGAAGTTTTTCAATGCTTTGTGTAATTGTCCTTATTTAGATTTTATGTTGATTTTGTTATGTTATTTTTGCTACTATGATTTGATATTAATTGTGCTTCAATGTATTTCATCTTTAAATTGATATCAATAAAAAATTTTCTTATCTTAATTAGTTTCTTTTGTTTGATGTTTGAAATGTAAGTGTGCCTATATGATAATCCTATGTTAATTGATCTAAAAGGTGTTATAAACTAACCAACACTAAAAAATTAATTTCATTATGAAATCTAATTTTTCAAAAATTTAAGTTAACTTATAACTCGAATAGGTTAAGGCTATCAATCTCATTTTTTTTAAGCAAACATAATTTAAATATTATTCTTGCATTTTTGATGTCTTATTAATTTTTATTTCTCTTTTCAAAATAATTATCTTTGTAATCTGAGAAATTTGATTTTTTTTATTATCAATTTTGGAAAGATCGATTTAAAAAAAGGGTATCAAAAAGAAATGTACAAATGTATAAAAATCGAAAGAATGCATAATGGTTCGCAAATTAAAAAGAGGCACAAATTTAGCCCATATATAAAAAGATGCTCAAAGTGTGCCACAAATATTTAAAAAGATGTACAATATCGCCAATTAAATATGTTCTTTCTTTTTTGTTTAATCTTCAAATTCAAATCAATATAATGTTTAATTATGTTTTATATTGTAAATTAAAATTATCTAATATTCATTTCGTCACTTTTGTAATATTTTTCATTGTCTAATTGTCTAGAATATTTTATGACCTTGATTAATTTTTCTTATCTATAATATACTTTAATTTAAATATGTTTTTGAATCTTTATTTTTATCTAATGGATATTAATCTTGTTATTGCAATTATAGTTCAATCTCTTTCAGGATCAATTATTAAGGTTTCTAATATGACTTCTTTCATTTCAATTTTCTTTTCTTCCCTTTTTGTTGTTGTCAAAAGGGGAAAAATATTATTTGTGTTTGATTTTTTGGTGTGTTAGTGTTGTTTTTTTTTTTTTTTTGCTTTTTGTGTTTGTTATTTTGTGTTTTAATTTTGTGCTTTGTCATTTATGAAAAAAAAAATTAAAAAAATGATTTGTTCTTAAAGGAATTCCCTTATATTCACATGTTTATTCTTTCAGAGGGAGTTAAGGAGAAATTTAGAGCATTCAATTTTATTCAAAAAATATTTGTTTTTCCATCATCAAAAAGGGGGAGTTTGTTGATATAGTTGCTACTTAGCTCTTGTTTGTTCATATTCTTGCAACTTGTAGGTTTTTTATGATTCGAAATATTATTACTTTGATTATTATTTATCCTAACATATTTTGGAAGAATAATTTTGCTCTTGTCTGTACTAACATTTTAGGAAAATCATACTCTGGATTATTGAAAACTTCAAATCAAGATCAATTTAGAGTTTATTATAATTGTAGTATATATTTTTCATTTTATTGAGTCTGAGAGAGTGTGATTGTAATTGAGTAACTGAGCACACACACACCAGTGGAGAGTTTAAAATCTCTTTTTTAAAAAAAACTAAACGTACTATATGATATCCATTCGTATGAGATGATTTAATCAATTATTTTTCCGTTCAGGTAATTAAACGAATAGTTTGGAGAGAATTTTTCTAAGTATGGATCGTACTGTACGATATTCGTACATACCTTCCAGAGTATGAATTGGATGGGTTCCTTTTCATCCTGAAATTTCTTCCAAATGAACCTGAAGAATTTTTGAATGGTTTGTAATGTACGATGTCGTCATTAAACGTACGACATCTAACGTACGAAATGGACGGGTCCTTTTTTCATCCAAACGAACTTGAAAATTTTTTGAACTGTTCTTGCTGTATTATGTCATCATCGTACATACGACGTCTAGGGTACGAATTGGATGGATCCCTTTTCATCCAAACAAACCTTAAAAATTTTGTCACTAATCGTACTGTACGATGTCATCATCATACGTACGCCTTATAGGGTACAAAATTGTTGGGTCCCTCATCATCCCGACGAAGATGAAAATTTTCTAACTAATCATACTATATAAACTTGGTTCGTCCCACACAATCGTCGTGTATGAAATAATTTCATACCATTTCACAAAAGGTTTGTACACAACAATTTTTAAACTGTTCATACGTACGAGCAAACGATCGTATTGTATGATCGTGTGTGCTCAAATTTGAAAATTTCAATTTTATGGATAGTTTTTCATGTCTTTGATATAGAAGGTCCACTAAAACTAACAAGAAAAATATTGTCTTCATGATTTTTCAAGGGCAATTGAAAGAGAGAGTGTGAGAGTGTTTGAGAGAGATTTCTTGCAAGTAGAGTATGAAGGGTTCAAAAAGTTACTCAAAGGTAAGGATCTCTTTATAATTTTAGTTATCACTCTTCTTCTTATCTTTTTAGTTGCTCATGAGAAGATCTTTGAATAGGATCCAGTACTCTACCGACACTTGATGAGTGTGAAAGGACAACGGTTCTCTGCTAACACGTGGAGAGTGTGAAAGGATGATGGTTCTCTACTAACACTTGGCGAGTGTGAACAGATGACGGTTCTCTAGTAACACATGGAGAGTGTGAACAGATGAAGGTTCTCTGCCGATACTTGGAGGGTGTGAAAGGACAACGGTTCCAGGGATTGGTGGAAGAGAGGTTTTGTAAAAGCTTCTCTGCCTTACGTGGGGGAAAAATGAGAGACACTTTGGTAATATTGCAATACCTAAATGAGTCTTTAGGAAGTGGATATAGGTCTTGTTTGACCGAACCACTATAAATCTTTGTGACTTTTTAATATTTGCATTTTATTTTCTTCAAGTTATTTGTTGTGGTCGAAAAGTTCTTTTAAAAAATTTAAATTAACTTGCTATAAAATTCCAATCGTTTTCTATCTAAAAATCCAATAAAATTCTTAAATTATCAATTCACCCCCCTCTTGGTTAGCCTTGGGACAATAGCTTAGGTTTAATAACCTGTATGAATTCAATAAGAGATTGTTACAGATTCTTGTGTAGCTAATGTTGGGAAAATTATTGATAAGGTTATTATTTTGCTTGAAAATAATTTTGATAGAATGGTGGATATGGGCGGTGCTTCGTTGGATAAATATGTATCAGATTGATTAAAAAATACTAAGTTCAAATTATTATCTAATGAGGCTGATATAGACAAGTTGGTTTATGCTGAAGTTAATAAGGAATCAAATGGTGATGTGGTTGAATATGAAACAAGTTTTGTGACTGTAATTGGACCTTCTATTGTGTTTGATGTTAAGGAAGGCAAGTTGATGATTTTCATTATTGAACTTTCTGATCAAATTGAAGGAAAATTAGATGATGGATCAGAAGCTACTAATCGACATTCTTCATCTGATGATGATGATATCAATTTGGTAGAATTGGTATCTCATATTCCAAATGAAAGTCTAATGTTGCTATGGGGTTATAAAAGGAGGATAGCTTGGAGATTGGTGTGTTAAATTCTTCAAGTGGAAAAAATGAAATGATTTAAAGAATTGCAATCTTTAAGCTTAGTAGAATATTTACCTAGAAGAAGGAAAGTTTGTTTGGGAATGCTCAGCAAGGGCATGGATCCTTCCCTTTACATTAAATGAAATGACTTTTTGTGTTAATGGGTTTAAATATGAAGAATGGTTTCAGGCTTCTCGATATTTTTTCTATGGATTTAGTGTGAAAAGATCATAGTCTTGGTTGGGTTTTTTTTTTCAGATTTTACTAAATATGATAAGGATTTTTATTCACAAAAGGAAGCTGATTTTCATCTTCTTTGCAACCTCGACTTCAGTAACATTACTTGTTTGGCAAGCTTTGAAGATGATGGTCAATGGATTGAAGCAGTAGATTTTTCCTACTTAGTTTTTTTAGTTTATGTATTTGTTTATATTTCCATAGTAAAATTAGAGTATTTGAGGATAAGAGTCTCACTATTTTTCATATCTTTAAAGCTTGGGAACTTTGGGATACTAATCAACCCTTTAGGTTGTCAAACTCTTTTTGGTATCCCTTCCACCCCATCTAGTTTGAAATGAGGAGTAGTAGATCTTATTTCTATTATGATATTTTCATCTTTGCAAATATTTCTCTAAGTTTCTATTTTCTTTTAAATAATGGCTATCTTTCATTTCTTAGGAATATAACTTTGTTAGTTTTTTTTATTATTCTTTTTCGTTTATAGTTGTTATTTTCTTGATTAATATAATTTTCATTCCTTCAAAAAAAAAATTAGGTAAACTCAAGTAAATATCAAGTCAAAACTTTAAAAATTCATAAATTTTTGTAGAAAACTCCAAATTGAGTATACTAATAGTCTAATTACACATCATAAGGCCTAATATTTATCAAAAATCTCAAACTTTTGAAATTATCATTGGTTTAAAAAGTCAAGTTTTAACCCCTTAATTAAGACATTTAATTAATTCCAATAATTCTAAAAAATTCAATAATTCAATAAAATTTTAGAAAATTCTAATTTGATTAATAAAATTATTTAACCAACATTCTAATGCATAACAACCACTATGTAGATAAAGTTAATTGGATGGACTACTCTAGGATACGGGGCTACGTTTCCTAAGGACTCCTAGTTTCTGGTGCCTGGTAGCACAATGATACGAATGAATTCAACAGAGTGTTAAACATCAAATATAAATTACTTTTGATTATTTAACAAAATTAAATCCTTAATTCAACTACATCAATAAGGTCTTTAAGATGGACTACTCCGGGCAGCGGGGCTATACGTCTTTAGGAGGCCTGATTCCCCGAGCTTGATGGCACAATGCCACAAACATGTTGATGGAAAATATAAACTAATTTAACTCTTAAAATTAGTTATTAATCAAATTAATTAATATTAATCAACCCTTAATATTTAATCAATTAAATTAACTTAATGAACCTTAATTGTTACTAGGTAACTAAGGCCTATGAGGCTATTAACTTAGCCTCAAGGATGGTAAAATAAGCTTCACGGCCTCGGTGAGCAACAAAATTAATGATTATTTAGAAAATAAAACATATCTTAATTAAAATATGATACATTAAAACTTAAGCTTAAACTTAATTTTTTCTTCAAATAGTCAACAAACTCAAACATTAGACAATCCCAACAAGCAGCCCAGTTTAGGATCAACCCTAGCCACACGACCTTCTACAGGCACTTTAGATGATTTACTAGGACAATCGACTATAGACCTAGGTTAGGTTAGTGTTTAATTTTCTATTATGTGCCAGGTTTTTAAGATTTTATTGCATGTTATGATTGAAATATTTGATGTAAGTGTTTACTTACTTTTATTGTACTCTATGGATTGATGGTTGATTGTACGTAAGATTTACCCCTAGTTAGGGATGTTTTGTACTAATTTAATCTCATGTAGGTGATCATTCTCATACAGGGCAATTAAGGGGGCTAAATAAATAATAAATATAACTGCTACAGATGCTTCAGCTGCTTAGCCCTTAAATAAGAAAAGTGTGGCCAAGTGTGTTTACTTATATATATATATATATATATATATATATATATATATATATATATATATATAATTACTTGAGAATTAATTTGATTATTAAATGCTTAGGATAATCCTATAGGATAGTCTATATTTTATTTTTATATCAAATGTAATTCGTTCAAAATATTAAGTTGTGGAAGTTACACTTTGAGTTTGGGATACATAGATCCAAAGTTGGATTCCTAAATGGAAAGGATACCCTTAGAGGGATAGTCGTTTTCCATTTGGAATACCAAGTTTTGATCACTTTCATACCCAAAGTGAGTAGAATAACCTCCCCATTGAAGAATCCAGTCAAAGTCACATGATCCAAGAAGCACGAAGGAGACAAGACCAAGGAATTGAAGATAAAGAGTATCTCAATCAAAGTCACATGCGTCTATACGATGATTAGAATATGGGTTATGGTTAGTGGTGCCCGACAACTTTTAGTTTTTGTATTTCTAGGTTGTAATAAGCAAAGAAATTTTCCTATGGACATTTATTAATTAGTTTGAATTTATGTGTTTGAGTTGACTTAATTGCGTATAGGATTGCCTACTTTTCTTAATTTTTGAGCAATTTAGTGTCATTTGCTTTTATTTATCCCTAATACGCAATGCTTGTGAGGATGTGTAAAAAACTTTTCTACTCAAAATTTAAATAAAATTTTTAGGATAACATTGAAACTGTAATGAATTAAGAAGTAAGTCTGAGACCACCGGATGCCCACATAACATATTGCTGAACTTTTATTTCCTCTTTGTTAGGCACCTCCCAACCTACGGGTTTTGGCATACCACTTAGCCTATGAGGGTGCAGATCTGTCAAGAGTAATTTGTGCAATCATTAGGATAAAAACTATTTTTATACATTTTTAAATTTTTTTTATTCCAATTTCAAGTATTAATTAAATCATTCAGCATGCATCGCATTAGAAACATACTTAAAAAGAGTCTAAATATTAATTACATTTCTTTGTTTAGCATTTTCACCCACCATAAGTTAAGGGGCCACTTAGGATAATCTCTAGTTGGCACCAGCTCTCCAAAACCTTAATGAAAATATACCTACAACTCTTTCAAAATATGACCAAACTCATGGATTTAAAATCGACTAGGTGGTTAGCTAGCTTCCAAATCCGGGCCGGGGTAAGTCAAAATTTTGTATTGCATTAGTTAGGTTTGGGTCACCATTATTTGTTGCACAATTTAGATTTAGGATATAGATGGATTTTTAATCATAATACCCCAACCTCCGGGAATACAATCTCAAACTTCTAATATAATACTCAACTCAAACTAAATTTTCTCTCAATTCAAAATTTAAAACCCAACACTTAGATTAGGTTGGGACACTTCTGGATTATTATAGAATTCCAAAGTTTCCCCCTACTCTTCTTCCTTTTACTCTGAAAATAAGTGCTCAATCTTGCTCCATTCCCTGTTGAAATTCAAAAATCCATCTCTTTTGATACACTCGTACAAAATCTTTAAATACAAATTTTTCATTATTTTAATCGAGAGTTTTCATAGAGAACTTTAGTTTATCATGATATAATTAACTATGAGGACTTGCACTCATTGGAGATTTATAATCTACATCCATATTTTTTAAAATCAATTTTAAATACCTTAAATTAATATTTTTGGGAAAATAAAGACAAAAATGGTCATTATCGTCATTTTCCATCGATTAACAATGTGTGATATTTTCTCTCCTTAGAGGGATATATCATTCAATATTGTGATATGGAATATGAAATTAGTGATAACTCATCTGGATTATAGTGGTTGAATATTAATAGAATCTCATTTCGACCCTTTTGAGATTGTTTGGGATTCTTATTTGAATTCAACTACTATGATCGGGACGACAACTTTCAGGCTCATCATTTGAACCCGTTAGAAAATAATATCTTTGCCTTAAGAGGAAACATATTGTTTATAATGAGGTGTTCAATTTTGAGACTATAAATTTTAAAATGAAATTTCTCAAATAAGATTAAGTCTTTCAAAAAACTCTTTTCCAAAACTTCCACCAATAAACAGTAGATTTGGCTGGTTGAAGTGCGGTGGAAGCACATATTTGATAGAGAATCTAATTGATAGAAGGAATCTAAAATAAAGGTATCATACCGAGACATATTTAATTGAATTTCATATTGAAATGTTGAGGATGATATTTTCTTAGGAGGAAAAATTATTATATCAATTACAATTATTTTTTGAACTTGTTCGAATCTAGTCTACTAAGTCCATATTTAAAGTCTTACATTCCCATTTTTAGTTTGTTTGTATATGTCTCTATTTTTTATGAATTCTTATTTCCTAAGGGTCTGTGTGTTTGAAATATGAATTTTGAAATTTTCTCTTTGGAGTGTAGTGGCACTAGGGTTGGTGGCATTAATGAATTAGCTTTTTAGTTCAAAAAAATGAATTTAGGAAAGGACTATGATATTGGGTTCTGGAGTACTATAGAGCTCGATTGAAATATTTAATATAACTATCAAAATCCACTTATGCAAAATTTTATAAAATAGGCCAGCTAGAGAGAGAGGGTGAAATCCCAGAGAGAGGGAGGGCATTTTGTACGACTTTGGGTAGATTTTGTTCATCATATCAGTTTTTAAAATGTATTGGTCGATGTATGTTGCATTTACCTTATCTCAATTGTTATTAATTCATATTTTTTTATGATTTCCTGATTAATTATGAAATTTCAACACAAATGTGACTAGATTCTAACATCCAGTAAACGTTATTGCCTAACTTTTGATATATTACAATTTTCATTATTTTGCATGTTTTGGTATATTATTTGTGAATTTTAACCAAGCAATGTTGATTCTATGTTAATTAAAATATTCTGAAAAAAATATTGTCACTGATAAATAGTTGTTGTTATACAATAAAAGTCATGAAACATATGTGTTATTAATGGGTGGTATATTGGTTGTGATCTAGAAATGTGAAACTTTGTTTGTTGAATATTGGTTTGTTTTGTTGCCAATAGGGATTCTATTAAATTATGTGATAAGTCTTGTAATATTTACTTTATGTGAAAATACAATACTTTATGTTTATATGTTTGAAATGTATGAATTAGAGAAGTTTTTATGTGTTGTGTTGTAAAATATAAGGTGTTGAAAAATTTTGAATTTGATGTTTGAATAGGAGTTATAAGAGCCCAAAATTTTGAATATCTTTGATTCTAAGTATTTGAAGTTATAAGGGTAAAAAAATCTTAATATCTATTGTGCTAAGCATTGGGAGTTGTAAGAAACTATTATCTGATATGATAGTAAAAATAGTTTAAAAGGTATGAATTCTAAATTCTGATATCAGCTAGGAGGTATAAGTGCCTAAGGAAAACTAATGTAATCTATTCTAAATAGCTGATATGATGTGTTTAATTTATATTTTTTATGATCAGGCATATTTGTTTGGTATTTTTAGGTATATTATTTGTTCCGTGTTCTGACCTTGTATGATTTATTTTGTTAATTATTATTTGTTATTTAAATTTTAGATAAGTTCAATGTAGCTTATTGACCAATGTTTTACTCATACCTCCAATTCTGCATCTACTTTTGGTTAGAGCAAGGGCAAAAAGAGTTTTGTGTATAGAGAGAGGCTAAAGGTTCTAACTTATTTGTAGGTATGTTTGTTAGAGATTTGGCATTCTTGGCTTTTCTACCCTTAATTATATTTTTTGTGACATGTATATTAGATCATAATTCATGATATTTATTTATTGTTTACACACGTAGCCCTTTGGGCAACTTCTTGCTTACCTATCTCAGCATGACACATGTACTAGGCTTTTATATTTTCTAATTATACTCTTGTAACCTACTGCATAGTTATGAATGAATTACCTTTCCTATTTTATTTCCTTCTCTGTTCCTCTCTTCAGGAATCACAAGCTTTGCCATCAAAGTTGGATCATTGTCTTGGCTTCTTCATGGTATCAATGCGGGATTAATCCTCTCATCTTCTTCTTCTTAGCTTTGCTATGGCAACATATGTAGCATTCCAGATCAAAGATCTGTCGGACAATAATGCACCTATTACAGTCAGCATCCCATCCTAGATCAAATTTCTTGTTCATAATCTCAAAAATCTAGTACCTACTCAACTCTCTCCCAATAACTATTCCATTTGGAAATCTCAGATCATCAAGCTATTTCGTGCAAATGGATTCAAAAATTTTCTTTAATCCACCGCAAACCCTCAACCTAAAACGATTAAATAATCTTCATGATCTTTGATGCGTAACCTTGTCTACTCTCAATGGTTTCTTACCGACCAAAATCTTGCTGCATCAATTTGTTCCATAATATCTCCATCCGTTCTTCCATACATTCTTCATCTTGAATCCACCTCCGCCATTTTGGTGGCCGTAGAAAATAGGTTTCAATCCACAAACTAGTCTCGCGTCATTCAGCACAAGAATGAGCTTCACAACACATCTATGAAAAACACTACAATGACACAATATCTAACTGAAATCAAAACTATCATTGATCGAATTATGGAGGCCGGATCTTCCGTGGACTCCGATGACATAATGTTGTATATCTTGAATGCTTACCCCCCTCATATATATCATTCAAAACTTCTATCCAAACTATGATTACCCTTATAAGTCTTGATAACTTTTACTCCCTTCTTCTGAGTGAAGAAATCAACATTGCCATGGATGCCTCAAGAATCACAAATGGTCCTAATCTGAATCTCACCTTATATTCTTCACAAGGTCACGGTCGGACTAAACATGGCCGATTTGTGTCTATCAACCCCCATAATATAAGATCGACTTAGCCACCACTTCCAACCTGTCAAATTTGCACCAAGAAAGTCCATTCGGCTGCTGATTGTTGGCACAGAATGAACCTTCAATATGTTCCAAAACCTCGACAAAACTCCAATTGAGCACTCGCTGCTACTACCAATCAACCTACCAATGAATGGTACTTGGACTCCGGGGCCTCCTCATACATAACAAACTCATTAGACAGATTATCCATTTCAAACACCTATCAAGGAAAATATACTTTTACTATTTGAGATGGACAGTCAATTTTGATTGCTCATTCCTATGATGGTATCTTGCCAACACCGCCTGGTAACCTTTATATTTCAAATCTTTTACATATTCATAACATTCACTATAATCTGATTTTGATCTCTCATCTAACCAAATATAACAACATCTACATAATTTTTTATCCTTCTGGGTTTGTCTTCAAGGATCTGAAAACTCACCATGTTCTTCTACGTGGCCCATGCGTGACGGACTCTACTCCATCCAAGCTTCCTCTGGCCACCCCACCACGTATATTCTCACTGCCACTCCACTCACTCTACCTCGACAACATGGCACAATCGTCTAGTTCATCCTCACCGTTTCATCATTGACACCATCTCCAAGAAAAAACCCTTCTCTTAGCATACCTATTTCTTTTTCTGCATGTTCTTTTTGTAATATGTCCAAAGCTCACAAACTTGTTTTTGAAAAATTTAATCATAGACATAATAAACCTCTTATGATCATTCATTCTGATGTATAGGGTCTGTCTCCTGTCACTTTTATTCAAGGTCACATATATTATGTTATATTTGTCGATGATTTTTCACGGTTTATGTTGCTGTTTCCAATGACTAATAAATCCAAAGTCACTAATATTTTCATTACCTTCAAAGTGTTAATTGAAAAACAACTTTAGTTATAAATAAAATGTCTTTCAAAAGATGGCAGATATGAATAAATAAACCAAACTTTTTGATATTTTCTTCAACAAAATGGGATTCATCATTAGTTTTCCTATCCGTACACACCCAAACAGAATGGATGAGCTTAACACAAGCATCATCACATTCTTGATACAACTCAGAACTAATGCAAACCACTTATGTTTCTTATATTCATTGGCCCAAAGCCGTTCTCACAACTGTGTATCTCATTAATTGAATGCCTTCCAAATCTATCAAAGACTCCTCACCCTTCCATTTACTGTTCCAAAATCCTCCTTCGTACTCACATCTTTGCACCTTTAGTTGTGAATGTCTTCCGATGTCCCCTCCTCACAGTCACCACAAGCATCAACCAAAAGCAAAGTCTTGTATCTTCCTGGGATCATATGATACTCACAAGGGCTATAAATGTCTCAACTTTACCAATAACACGATATATCTCTCATGTTATGTCACCTTTAATGAAAATTATTTTCCCTTTTCTAAATCTGACAACACTTCCTCTCCTACCTCTCCTATTCTCACTGCCTTCCTTCTTACTCCTACATCCATTCTTCATAAATCCCAAATCCTTCCTAACTCTATACCGCCTGCAATCACAACAAAAAATTAAATTTCACTTACTACTCCGTCTGTGGATAACGTCAACACCACTTGTTCTACGTCTTCTCCCAAATTAATCCTTCCTCATCACTCTTTGGTGACTTGATGTCAAACAGGATCCTTGAAAACTACACAACGTCTCAATCTCATTCACAACACGCCTGTAAATACAAACAACACTCCTAATTCCTTTACTGAGGCCACCAAACACTTTGAATTCTTTGCACTCCAAAAACAAGGCACTCGGAGTCTTGTTCTTCCTCCCTCCAATGCCTCAATTTTTGGTTGCAAATGGATGCATCAAATGAAACTTCATGCCGATGGCTCCATCGCAAGATTCAAAGTTTGTCCCATCACTCTATTCAATAGACAAGAATATGGCATTGATTATGATGAAACCTTCAGTCTCGTTGCAAAGCTTCCAACTATTCGCTTTCTCCTCACTATTCTGCTACATCATGACTCACCCGTCAGCAAATTGATGTTGAGAATGCACTTCTTCACAGTGATCTCACGAAAATCGTTTACATGACTCAACCCAAGGGCTTTGAAGATTCTTCTCATCATGAGCATGTTTGTCTCTTAAAGAAAGCTATCTATGGGCTAAAACAAGTGTCATGAAAATGGTATAACACATTCAGTGCACATCTTCTCTCTTTTGGTTTCGCTCATAGAAAATCTGATCCCTCGCTTTTGATCCTACATCAATCTTCGATGAAAATTTTTCTCCTCATTTACGTTGACGATATTTTAATAAATGGCAGCAATCCGTTTGCTATATATCTATCGCTTACTACATCAACTCAACAATAAGTTTGCCATGAAACCTCCGGAGAAACCCACTCATTTCTTGGCATCAAAATCTCCTTGCAGAATAATCTTATTTTCTATCTCAACAACATGTGCAATCCATCCTGCAAATAGCTCACCTAAACAACTGCAAATCGTTAGCCAATCCTACTTGCACTAAAATCCCTCAAGACATCGTGTGGGATCCCATTTTGTCAAATCCTCTCACCTACTGCAAAATCATTGGATCACTTCAATACTTAACTATTATGCATCCGGATATCACATAGTATGTTAATCTTCTCTCTCAACACATGCATAATCCTCTTCCTCATCACAATTTTCTCCTCAAACAGCTTCTTCGCTGCATCAACAAAACTCAACATTTTGGAATACCAATTACCAAACATGATCTTCATCTTCACTTGTTCTCCGATGCTGACTGGGAGGACGACCCAATTTCTAGAAAATCTACTTTCAGATACTGCACATTCTTTGGCAAAACTCTAATATCATGGACCGTCAAGAAGCAAAAAAATGTGGCAAAATCTTCTAATGAATATGAATACAGGGCACTTGCAGCCGCTACGGCAGATATTATTTGGCTTCGTATAATTCTTGCTGACTTTGACATACAGACAGATCAACCTATAGACTTATATTGCGACAATACATCTGCTATAGCGCTCGCGAACAATCCCGTCTTCATGCTCGAACAAAGCATATTGAGATGGATCACCGCTTCATCAGAGACCATATTCAGAACAATAACATCCGTTTGCTTCCTATTAGCTCTGTTGATCAAACTGCAAACATTCTTACGAAGTCGTTGTCTACTCCTCGGTTCATTCAGCTCTGGCTCAATTTGAAGGTCACACCGGATCCATCAGCTTGCGGGTGAATATTAGAGCATAATTCATGATATCTATTTAATGTTTACACGTGTAGCCCTTTGGGAAACTTCTAGACTTTTATATTTTCTATTTATACTCTTGTAACCTGCTGCGTTAGTTATGAATGAATTACTTTTCCTGCTTTATTTCCTTCTTTGTTCCTCTTCAAGAATCGCAAGCTTTGCCTTCAAAGTTGGATCGTTGTCTCAGCTTCTTCAATGTACTATTTATTAATGTTATTTTGTATATATATATTTTTGAAATAAATGAAAATGATATTTGATGATGTGTATTTTCTTTATTTATCTAAAGTAAATTAATTACTTTGTAGTCTATATGAAATTGGAAAATATAAAATTGGCTCTAGATTGGTCTGACCAAATTTGTCATGTTACGTTCCGACATGATATAACCTATGGAGTATATGGGTTATCGTGGGTCGAGTAGTGACACTGACCTAATGTAGAAGATTGTAGCCATGGGTTTCTAGTATGAGCTTCCTACTGCTAAATTGAAAGATTTAAGTGGTAGGTGGACGGCCTTGACCACTTTGGATGAGTGAATGCCTAATGCGAGTGGCAACTAAAGTCCTGACTAATCTAAACAAGTCATTCGAAGGAGTCATGGCACCCGTTAGTGACTTGCATGGGCATATATGAATGTACATAAAGGAAAAAAAAAATTATAGATGTAATTTGAAGTGATCCCATCATTGACATTCAACTCAGAGTTATCGAGCTAAAATTTTAGAAGTTATCAATATTGTGCTTGATATTTAATGGTTATTGTTCTATTCTATGGCAGGCAAGAAATAAATGAAAGGCACTAAATATAGATCTTCGCCTTGCTCAACTATTGAAAAATAAATAAATAAAAGAAAAGAATGTTCAAACACTGATTAACAACTCTGAGAACATTAGAGTTTGGACCAACCAAAAGATGGTAAGTTTGGGCAAGTAATGAATCTGAACAATTATTCTTCAGCTTTTCTCTTTTGCTGGCTTTTCTGATGCAAATTTTCTGGTCAATTTATATCTCACCATTCTAACGATCTTGTAGAACCAGAAGGCACTCACCAGTTGCAGCCCCATTGCCATCATCTAATGAAAACAAGAAACAAGCATTATGGCTGTGAAATCAAGTGGAAGATCTTCAGATATGCTAAGATGCTTGTCCCTGTGTTTGTCGATCATTATAATAAAAATCGGATTGGTTTCAGTTCAAATTAAAATCAAATTGATCTTAAATAGTTAGCTCTAGCTCTGCTTAAAGCTAGACAAAAAAGAGCCGTGATCAAAGAAGTTATCCTTTTTCAATTAATTTTGCCTTCAAAACTTTGCCTAAACAACCAAAACTAAAAGATTTAAACATCCCCAAGGGCAAAGAGCTTAAGCCAATGAACTATATTTATACCTTAACAATAATGGGATTCTCTGCCATCAAAGTTAAATAAGTGAGGTAGGGTCCCGCAACCATTCTTGACAGGGAGAAAATTACCGCAAAGAGAATCTGAAGCAAAAAAAGGAAAATTCAACCCTTGTTCTTTCCTGCTGCCGAAGAGAAACTAAACAAACTTTTAATTTACCTACATCAAATAGTAAATTAAGATCTGTATCTTTGTAGCCAAGTTCTTTCAGAATCTCCCTCATGTGCAAGAAAGGACTGGAGATCTCAGTGATCCATAACGCGGCAACCATTTCAGATCCGCACTACAGAAATTATTAAAAAAAAAAAAACAAGTGATAATTATATAAAATACAGATTCATTTCTGTGCTGATCAAATTATTCGCTTACTTGTTCATAGGCAAGGCCTGATCCAATGCCAACTATGCTTACAACATGATGCACCGAGTTGTCAATACTCATTTGTTTGTCGAATTGGCAGCATATAAAATCATAGATCATATATGAGAGAGTGATCGCAAGTGTTTTCATCTGCAATAATAAGTTGTGGTGTTAATCCAGGCAATGTGTTTGCAATGTTTACTCATAATTCTGGGTTTTATGCATTATTTACACCTGCATCTGATGTGTTGGTTCTGTTCTGGTAAATGGATTAAAAAGGATCAAATCAAAATTTATGAACTATAAGTTTAATTTCAATAAACCAGGTGGAAGGTTTAGTATTGCTTATTATGCTTAACTGTTGGCACTTGAGAAAGAACTGAAATGATGATGCTGTTTCTTTGAAAGTTAAAAATTGAGCCATTGTTCAGAACTTGGAGCTTGGAACAGATTTTATCTTCTTAAACATATCAGGTTGCTGCGAAACCATCTTCAAAATTAAAAAGAATCACCTATTTAGAGAAACTAATAGAATAATTAACTGGTGTGCTAATAACGAGATGTAGATTTCAGTCTCCAGAATCTCTCATGCTGACAATTTAAACTGGTGTACTAATAACTTGTTTTTCTGTATTGATAGGTTTGTTTGGTGACGTGAAGTTCCAGCAAAAAAATTTAAGAAATATGTAGTAGTGGATTCGGAGTTCAGGAAAGTTGGCTGAAGTCTTACAACCAGTTTAAACATTAGAAAAAACTAAACCCTAAACAACCATGAGAAAATCACGAAAAAGAAGACATTCATTGAGTTTTACCTGTAACTGGGAAGATTTGGATGCTAAAGGGCATACTGGACAGCTCCAATCCTGCACAGAGAGGATTGACAAAGAGACAGCAAGCGATGCATGGATTGTGGAGACGATTCGATTGCAGAAGTTGAAAGATCTCTTGGGAAAAGCTCGTCTGATGAGCATGAATGTTACAGCCCAAAGAACCACCCCGCGAAAAATCCAATTCACGATATAATCCTCCATCTAATTTGGAATTCTAGACAACTAGTTGTAGTCTTGTTGAAAGAAAGTAAATGATGCAAAAGAAGTTATGTGCTTGGATTCTTATTTTTGGTGTATTAAATGGGCAGGGTTAAGAAGCAAGTTGGAAGAAAGCAACAGAATTTATTCTGGGTTGTTTAATCGAAATATGACATCCTCAACACAAGGGGAAATAACTGCATTACAAGAAATGTAATTAAAGAAAGCTTTTAATTTTGTTTTATAATAAATATTTTGGTTAAAGTGTTGTTCTGTAGTACAAAATAATTACTAATAATTTATGAATAAATATGTTCTAATTTGACAAAATGGTAGTATGTTTTATCAATATGTTATACATTCTTGATACAAAAATGGATCTTATCCAGAGGCAAATGTATGTTCTGTGATGAGATTTAAGGATGCAGGATTTTCAGCTTTGGCTCTTTCCAGATTTGTCATGTTCGTTGGAAAATGCAAAGCAGGAAAAAGAAAATAAACTGTAATTTTTGCTGGTGTGTAATTTATTTTCGCAATAAATGAAGTCATACATGGAATTTATATTGGATCTGTGTTTTTTACTTTGAGAATCTTCCCCGGTGGATGGATGGATATTATAATAAATATTAAAGTATTAATTAATAATTTAGCTATCAAGGCGGATAGCCGTTGGCCACCCAATCTGAGTAGTCGGTTTGACAGATACTTCTTCAAGAAAGTCGATAAACAACCAATTCAATGCAATCCTTATTATTATAGTTGAAACTGTTCATATACAGTTATTGGCTGCATCTCAGCCGTCTCTTCTTTAATTCTGATTCAGTCCGCTATAAATGTTCTGCAGTCATGCAGTCAAGAAGATAATGTTAATTATTTAGTTTACATGGAGTCGATTTGAAGGAATTTTTTTCTACAATGTCTCCGAACATATTTTGATACTCGAGTGGTGATTCATGTCGAAGTTTGAAATGTAAATATAGTTCATATATACGTTGGATGCAAGTACGACCATGGTGAGACCTGACTTTACTAGCAAGCGAACTAAGATGGCTAGGACCTCAAAACATGTAAGGAGAAAAAGAAAAAAAAAAGTTTTCGGGGGAAATGCTGTATTAGCTCTGTGGTCTCTTTATAATGTGCTAAAAGATCTAAAATTTGTATTTTAACCCTTTATTTATAGGAATATGAAGTCTATTACCAAACTAAAGTGGAGCTAGCTGTGGTGAAGGTGTGACTGTTGTACTATTGACCAAACTTTTAGGCCTCTCAGAACCTATTTTTGGTGGTGAGGCAATAATGAGTCCAAGGATGGTGACCCTCACTACAGGAAAATCATTCATTACTGACAGAATTTTCAGGCGGCTTTCTGATAATATATTTTTCAGTGGTTTTCAGATGGAAGACAATGAGATAGCTTTTCCGATGGAATTTTTCGGCGATTTCTTTCCGACGTAATTTTCCAACAATATTTTGGACAGCTCTTCAAGCTTTCAGGCGGATTTTAAATAATGTAATTGAAATGATTAAAAATTTAATTATTTAAATGATTTAACAAAAATGCTTAAAAATATTATTAACTAATTTAAGTTAATTATTTCCTTAATTTAAATAAAAATATTTAAATTTTAATTTCTTTTAAGATTTTATTTTTAGTAATTAGTCATTTTAATAGTATTTTAAATAATTATTATGTTAATAATTTGTTTTAATTAAATTTTAATTGTAATAATTTATTTTAATTAATTTTCATTTGAGTTCTAAGGATGTTCCCCTATCTGCGTGGCAGACACGACAAGTTCCTCTTGGGGCATCTAGTGGGGTCAACTTCTACTGAGATGTTAGCCTACATAGAGGTTGTGATAACCTTGCTCAAAGATGAGTTTGATGCTCCTTTTAAAGAAGGTAAGAACCATTTGAAATCGTTGGATAGGATTTTATTTCATGGTTGTGCATCCTCCTCTATTCGTGAGCCCGTTATGTCCTTTTCCTCGAGTGAGCTTCTGGCTCGTATAATGAGCTAGTTCGAGGCATTGGCATTATTGTAGTGAGCACTTGGCTTATACACTAAGATGAAGATCCTCCATAATAATTTACTTGATGAACCTTAAGTTTTATTGAAAGGAGATTCTATACTACTATTCCTTTATTATTGACTATAGAGTGTCTCCTATAAAGGACGTCAATTCCACTATGCCTACATTTAAAGAAAGTTGGTGGCAAGGGTTGAGTTAGCTATGGTGACAATTGATGAATAAATGGAGTCAATACTGTTTAAAAGGCTCCAACCCCAAAAGAAATGGCCATGTTAGGAAATTCACTAAATTTTATTTCACTAGGTTCATTTGGTGATGCATTCTAGCTCAGGGGTTAACCATAATTGATGCTTTGGTAGAGTAAGTTAGCATTATGGAGAAGATCCTCAACTTATAGGAGAGTGTTGGCGAAAGAAGGGGAGCTCCTAAAAGGGGGTGGTATTGAAGGTGGATGTCTATCTTATGATGGACATTATGGATCTACAAGATAAGATGTTAGCGACATTTAGCCTCTTATAAATAGTCTCTTCATTAATGGTGTTGTCTCCAAAAATTCAGCCCCAGCCTCCGCCTGCTTTTCTTTTTCTTTCAAGGAGGGTGGGGGGGGGGGGGGGGGGGGGGTGAAAGTTTAAAAAGGATTTAAGTTCCAAGGTAAATTTTGGAAGGCATATGATTTGTAGATAAGACACTACCCAAAGATTTTTCCCTCATTTTGCGAGGACTTTATGATCTGAGTTCTAGCTTCCAATAAGCGTAATCTCTTATAGTTTATTACCCTTCCCAATAATGAGAGAGAAGTTTTGATTATGGTTAGTCATCAATCAGATGTATAAAAATATGTATTATCTAGCATATAATAACAATATGGGTTTTGGTATTGGAGAGTTTGGATGTCTGATATTTAAAATAGAAATTTTCACCATCTTGCACTTAAAGTGGATGGTGGGGAAATAGATGATGGAGCCGATCAAGATCCCATGGTTCCATCGTCATGGGTCATCATGGTCCATAGTCTACTTAGTCAGAAGAGGTAGTCGACCTAACCTGATAGAAGGATCCTTATCGGCAGTCATGGGTTTCTTCATCCAAAGGGACTTTATAGACCTAGAGTGAATATTTTTCTAAGGGACAAATTTGAATCCACATTAGCTAACAAAAGACTTTGTGCCCTATCAATTATATCATATTGATTCATATCTCAAGAATTTAAAGTCACTAAAGAGTGTATTGGATATGTCCATAATCGCCATCTATTGTGCCATTTGGCGGTAGAACCACTCGGTTCAAAGGTCCCTGAGACATAACTGTTTATCCTGTGGTGTCATTTGGTGGAAAAACTATCGGTCAGAGGACACGTAATATGTCCTTATTTGCATAAGATTATTTGAGAATGAATCCTAGTGATATCTTTGATTAGGCATTAGCCCTATATGAGTTAAAGTAAACTTTAATTTGTCTACCCCAGAAAATTATTGCGGAGAGTGGATGGATTTTGCTTTAAATGTTTGATAGTTGATATTGATTTTATATATCTAAATTGGATGATTTTTGGGATTTTGGGTAGAGCTTAGAAGGCATTTGAAAGTGTTTGTAATCACCCTCCAAATGAGATCTACGTTTAATACGGTCATCATCGGGGTGATGGGGTCATTTGAGAATAATTGAATTTCATGAAAATTTAAAGGCATTTGAAATGGTTGGAGTTAACCCCTCCAGTTAAGATATGCATTCAACATGATCATCATCAGGGTGAAATGAGTTATTTTTCTTTGTTGATTGAACCCTATATACTCAATTAGCTTATCAACAGAGGATTATGTTCGTCATGGGCTTTGTAACTTTATTAGTGAATTCTCATTTATAGGCCTTAAAGGCCTAATATAAATGTATTAAGATAAATATATCAGTTGCCGCCACCATATATTTATTTGATGGTTCAAACCATACCGACTTCTATTGATCCACACAAAAGGATCGGGTTCAAACTAGAATTCACTTATTGACCCGTGCAACATCCCTAGACATCATGTGTGTACTTATAAAATGCTTGCCGAGGCCCATGTTAGTGTTTGGAGGCATTTTATAATTATTTATTGAACCTTGTCGATCCCTATTTACCCGCTTAGGAGGATTTGGTTCAAATTAATTGACCTGCACAATATTCCTAAACATCACGTGTATATATAAAACATGCTAGTTGCGGCCCATACGGGTTGAGTGATTACACATGCTCTTCGTTGTACCTATGTGCATACATATTACAGTATATGTGCAGGATATTTTAAACGTATTTGTAAATGCCTTTTGTCCATTTTCATGGATGTTGCATATCTAGTGGTGTGGCATAGCAGCTTCTGAATTGAGTTGTTCACTGCTTTATAAGGTAAAATATCGTGTACTATTTATTACTTTCTATAGGTGGATTGATGTGCACTAACTAATCTCCTACTTTAACCTGTAAATGTTTGCATTTGTTGCAGTTCTCTTGCATTTTTCTTGTAGGCGAAATATTTGATGTATAACGAACCTCCTACAGCAGCTCGTAGGAGTTTATATTTACTGTGACCATGTGTTGACTTTTAATATTTTTAGATGAATATTGTATCCATCTACGAGTTGATTGTCATTAGTAGGTATCCTATTGTGTATGCAATAATTCTTCAACTATCATATATGGACAAGCTGTAGCGAGTACATTAGATATATGTATATGTCTTATAATGACTATCTTTACTTGTTAAGGACTTACAATGACTCTACAATATTTGCTTGCAAATTTGTCAGTTGAATGAGCTGCATTAAATATGCATTTTTCATACAATCTACTAGTGTTTTCTTTCACTTTGACTCTTATGGATTTTGATTATAAGTAACATCTTGTGTATATATCTTCATTCACAAAGCTCGTTACTCCTTATCCTCAATATCTACAAGGAGTCTTTCACATATGTCTGTAGACAACATGATAAATATGTAACAGACCTTTTCCGATAGTTCGTTGGCATCTATATTCATTATGGTTGTTTGGAATTTTGTTCGTAGATGTCATTTAATGTTTATGATGGGTACCTTATAAGAGGTTGAAGGGCACTTACATTTGCTATATGCCCATATAATCTTGGTTTTAATGAAATAATATATTTATTAAACACTATACGATGGTTGAATGTAAGGATCGAACATAGTTGCCTTTGTTTTGATATTACCCATAAAGCATTATCATAATCATCATATGCCTTTTGTCCTCATTGTATGCCACTTGATATCATGCATTGATGGATTGTAAGTTGACAAATTTTGGCCATAAGCAAGTTGTGGTGTACATAAGGTTCGTTCTTTTGTTTGTGAATGCAACGTTATACAATTACAAATATTCTAGCATTACATGAGTTTTTATTCACTACAACCTTTTCGCTGTCACTTGTAAGCACACTATGTTTCTTGTATATGACCTCCTGATATCATTGAGAGTTTGCATTATTGCTTATGAATGAATCAACAATTCACTTATATTTGGAATTTCAATGAATGTCCCTCATCCTTTCATTGATCTACACTTGCATAATCAAATTCAATGATTCATATTTATGATTTTGAGGTAATTATGCATCCATTAAATTTGATTATCTAATTTTGGTTCAAGTTCATGTTCACATGCTCTCTGTTGTACACTTGCAAATGTTTTGCTGGCATTCAAATTGTTCAAACCATTAGTGTTCAACTTGAGTCCAGAGTACAAGTTCAAGTGGTCTTATTTAGTTCATTTCATTTGGTCAACTTTTATTTTAATTTCTTGTTTATGTCATATTTAATTCAAGTTCAATGCATTGTTCCATTCAAGTCTGAGATGTGTTAAATTTCATAGGTCCCCTGTTCGTGTTCAATCAAGTTCAAAGGTTCACAAGTTTGAGTACGAGTCCAAGCATGGCCTTATATCCACCAAAAATTTTGGCAACCTCCTAGCATCTCCCCACATTAGGGAAAAAAAACCAAGAGGCAACCTTCCCCTCTAAGCAACATGAGCGCTTCAAGTAGATGTTCATAGACACTGCGGTTACATTTTCTTCATTCCCTAAGACACTAAATGAGCACTTAGGGGTCTTTGATACCTGTTGAAAAGAGCATAGTCATTTTTCCACGTATGGGTACTATTTTTTGTCCCCCTCATGCTACATGAGCGCTCCAGAGATTTCCCCCCTCATCGCAAGAGTCACACCAATTTTCCTCCCCCCGTGCTATATTAGCGTGTGGGGAAGTTTGCCAGCTCTTCGCAAGCCTCGAGAGAGGGGTTTTCAAGTTGGAGGTTATACCTTGGAGACCGGTGAGGTGGAGGGCATGTTGATCGAGGCCAAGGGAATAACAAGCATATTTCTTTTTCCTTTTTTTTAAAAATTATAATTAACACTAATTAATTATAATTAAAAATTAACTATAATTATATTTAATTAATTACATTTAATTATAATTAATTGTAATTAATTAAAATTATTATTTATAATAATTATAATTAATTAATAAGATTAATTTTAAATAACTTTAATTAATTATAATTATTTAATATTAATTAACTTTAATCAATTAAATTAAAAAATATTAATTATAACTAATTAAAATGATTATAATTAAAATTAACTTAAATTAATGTTAATTAAACTTAATTAATTCATTGATCCTCTCTCTCCCACTACCTCTCTGGCTCGACCAGTTTAAGGGATTAGGTCGAAGTAGTGAGCTAAAGGGAGGAAGTTATCTTTATTCCATGCTTTTGATTCAACACCAAGGGAAGGTCGTCGAAGGAGCGTAGTTGACAGCCACAAAGGGGGCTGAAGAAGCACGCGAATGGGAGGAAGTAACTTTTAAAGTGGTGAGCTCCCTTTGTTACTTCCGCCCAAAATGTCGTAACTTCTGATCCAGTGGGAAGGGAAAGCCGTCAAAAGGGTGGAGTCAGGCCGCAATGCGGGGAAAATTATTGCATCAGGTCACCGGACGCAGAGAATAGGTTCGGACGTCCAATAAAAATTTGCCATGTCACCTGCGCTTTTGATTGCGCTTTTGACTTGCACTTTAGTTGCGCTTTGACTGCGCTTTACCTGCGCTTTTGACTGTGCTTTGACTTGCACTTTACCTGCTCTTTACCTGCTCTTTACTTGCGCTTTACCTGTACTTTACCTGCTCTTTACCTTCGCTTTTGACGCGCTAAATTTAAAATAATATTTTATTAATATCCAAACCTATCTTCGTGTTCGGTGACCAGATGCAATAATTTGCCGAAATAGGGAAACCACCAATGGAAAGAAACTTATCTTCACCACAAGTGAACTTATTGTTGCTCCTGATCAAATTTCATAACTTTCGATCGCTAGGAAGGGAGCATCTTCGAAAGAGCAAAATTTAGATGCAATGAAGAAGCACATGAGAGAGAGATTTGAGAGAGTAGTTTAAGACCTCCCTTACTTTTCACTTTTAATGACATGAGGAGATCGTGGGGGATGCGATATTAGGCATGCGAGCAAAATTGCGACAGGTGTTGATGACATGCGAAGTTCGGCACAGGAAAAGTACGTGCAATTTTTTGTTTTATTTTGTTCGGTACTGAGGTCAACAAAAGGTTGGTGATTCCTCTTTAAGTACCTATAGGAGTCAAGGTTTGATTACATAGGATGCAACTAACACTACATACAGAAATTTTAGTGGTAAGAAGTAGGTTCACTACAATTTTTCTTTCTTATGTATATAAAATAATGTTAAAAACTTAAGTAATAATATTTTATCCATTGAAGAGGGTTCTTTTATATTAATTATCTCAATTATATATATATATATATATATATATATATATATATATATATATATATATATATATATATATATATATATATATATATATATATATATATTGACTGGCGTTATGATGTAGATGAGAAGAAAACTTAGATTATTTTTATATTTAATAATTTTTCTTTCGCATTAAAGAGGGTCAGTTATTTATCATTAGAAAGATGAAAAGTCTATTGTTAATTTTCCATTTGACGTGAGCATAGTGTTTGCGATGAAGATTTTCTCATAAAATTGACTCTAGTGAGATGTGTAGCATGCATCTTATGGATGATTTTGAGGCATGTTCTTGAGGGCGTCTATTTTCATGGACATGTGAGGGAATGCCTAATATACCTTGTTGTACTGATATAAAGTATGTGTAAAATCAAGGCATTAAATGTAGATATGAATAATACCTTGATGTTTATGTCTCCATTATCTTCTATATCCTATAGTATGGATTATATGGTCATGAGCTCTTTAATTATTATTCCCTTCTCCATTTAGTTTATAGAGTTAAAATTTTAAATTTTAGCACTATTTCAATGTATTATTGCCTTCATGAATGATGATTTATACAAATCATCAAAGGTGATGAATAAAACTATTGACCATTTCATCTTAGGATATTGCTATACAAACACCCTATTGGAATTTTCAAATTTATAGAAATCTTCTCATGTGTGAGAATTTCTAGAGAGAGAAGCTGTGAGAATTTCTAGAGAGAGAAGAGTTGGAATTTTCAAATTTTTTGATCACGCAGTTTGTGGCGTGTTTCTAGTTCATGCCGGTGGCTTCATCGGCTGTCGCTTTTGACCACCGGAAGACATCTTGTTCGTCTCCACCAGATAATCAAAGTAATCAATTGAGATCTACATCTCAAATTATGATTCAAAAAGACATGTAGCCTGGGCCGTTAGTGATCAAAGAACTAGACGAAAATTCTATGAAGAAATCATCACCTGTAGCTGGAAGAGGGAAGCAAGTATTGAATGATGCGCAGTTTAAAACTCCTAAGATGATTCAGAATGTTAATGTGACAAGCAGATCCAATGACTTTGAAGCGTCTTCATCTTCAAAGATGAATCTTTTTGTTAAAGGTTTTGGAAACGTCAATAACAGAGATAGTTCTGTTCTGGAGAATATGGATAATGGATAACATGCTGATTGTAGAAATTCTCAAGAAGAAACATTGAATGTCTTTGAAGAGAAGGAAGCAAATCCCTGGGAGAAGCATCCAAATATCAAAGTTAATTTTATCAGAGACAATTCTATCCTGTCCAATGATGGGCAGGCTGTTAAGCTCTTTGAGCCATCAATTAAAATAAATTCTGAGAAGCTGAATTATTCAATTATGATAAAAGTGTTTGGAAGCATTTGCCCAATGTATGCTATTGCTTATGAGTTTCATCCCTTGGTTTTATGTTCTTTTTCCTCTATGGATGCTATGGAAGGTGTATTATCAGGTGGTCCTTGGTATGTTTGGGGACATATTGTTGGCCTAGATAAGTGGACTGTAGATTTCTCACCTACTTCACTGAAAGGGTTGTCATCGCCAATATGGGTAAGAATGCCGCACTTACCTCTTTACTGTTGGGATGAAATTAACATAACTAGTATCGCTTCTATGGTTGGCACTCCCTTATTTATGTATGGCAATATGTTTTAATGGAGCAAAAGGGAATTAGCTAGAGTTTGTATTCATGTTGCCCTTGACAAGCAACTCCCATTGGGAATTTGGGTAGAAGGAAAGGAAGGACGTTTCTTTCAAAAACTAGAATATAAAAAAGTTTCTAGTTTCTATTTTAAATGAGGAAAGATTGGACACTTAGTTGAAGATTGTGTTCAGGAAAGAAAAGGGGTTAATCCAGTTAGTTCTGATTGTGAGAAGTAAAGCAAATACAACCATGTCAATTCTGATATGCTGATTGAAGAAAATGAGGTGTCTTATGTGTTGAAACTTGTTTAATATAAATTAGGTTTTTAAACCTAAGCTTATATCCCAGCGGCTAACCAGGGGGGGGGGGGTTGAATTGGTAATTAAAAATTTATTCCTCTTTTAAAAAATTTTATACCGAAAAAAACTTTAGTGAATTTTGTAGAAAACGTTTTTCAACCACAAGTTAAAATAGTAAAAACAAAAACAGTGGAAAAAATAAAAGACACAAGTTTTATAGTGTTTTGATCAAACACGACTTACATCCACTCCCCAAAGGCACCCTCCGAGTATTGCACTAATACCACTAGTGACTCTTCTTTTGTACCCACAGCAAGGCAGAGAAGCCTTTACAAAACTCCCTTCCACCACTACCCGGTGCGGCAAAGAACCGTCATCCTTTGACACTCCAAGTGTTGGCAGAGAATCGTTCATCCTTTCACACTCTCCTGGTGTAGGCAGAGAACCCTTCGTCCTTTCACACTCTCTAAGTGTGGGCAGAGAACCCTTCGTCTTTTCACACTCTCCAAGTGTGGGCAGAGAACCCTTCAGCTGTTCACACTCTCCAAGTGTATGTAGAAAATCCTTCGTCTGTTCACACTATCCAAGTGTTGAAAGAGAACCGGATCTCCTTGACAAATCTTCTCACAAGAAATCTAGAAGGACGAGAGAAAAGAGTGAAATTATCACAAACCATAAGTGGAGACTTTTACCTTTGAATACCAAGTGTATCCTTCACGCTTCAATAGTAAGAATCTTCCTTCAAACACTCTCTCTCACAATCTCTCTTTCACTCTCCCTTAAATTAGCACAAAGATCAGTAGACAAAAAGATTAAGAGACCGTTTTATTTGGACTTTATATAGGAAAGACACAAAAAATCATCCAAAGACTACTGATTTTGAAGTTTGTACATAGTGGATCGTCCCGCACGATAGTCAGATCATCTCATACGAATCTACTTAAATTAGTTGCATATGAACCCAATGTATATAGGTACAAACTTACTTCATACCCGATCATTGTCCCGTATGAACTATGTTCGTCCGGTACGAACAGTTATTTCATGGGTTGGTTTCAATAAACTACAGGACGTTACCAAAATTTCAAAAGACAGAGCATTTTGTCCTGGGACGAATGGGAGTTCATCTGGGCGAAAATTTTCCAGAGAGCATTTCATCCTAGGACTAATACGAGCTCATCTGGATGAAAATTTTCCAGAGAGCATTTCGTCCTGGGATGAATAGGATTTCGTCTGGACGAAAATTTTCCAGAGAGCATTTTGTCCTGGGACTAATAAGAGCTCGTCTGGACTATTCAGCACAATGTGAGAATCCAAAGCAGATCGTCCCGGGATGAATTGAGAAATTTGTCTGGACGATCAGGACTTAGAAATATTTTCTCACTTTCTGTTCATTCCATTGCTCTTCCGAGGAGATTAACTGACTTGATCATCTCATACGAATAAGGTTCGTCTTATATGATCAGTGTGATTTTTAAAGATCTCCCCAACTGTGTGTGTGCTAAGCTTATTCAATTAAAATCATATTTTCTCAAACTCAATTGCAATAAAAATTACAAACTTCAATTTATAAACTATTTCATAATGAATGTTGATTTGAAGTCTTCATTAGTCTGGAGTTCGATTATCCTGAAATGTTAGTCCACACACGAGCAAAAATAAGTTTTCCAAAAAATGTTAGGAGAAAAATAAAACATAAAACAATAATATTTGAAATCATAAAAACTATACAAGTTGTAAGAAGATAAAACATGCAAATAGCAACTCTCTTAACATTATGGCCCAGGGATTCATGTCAAATATGGGAAGAAGAAAGTTGTTCCAGCTCCTTTTAGAGGTGGTTATAAACCTCCTACAAAATTTGTCGCAGTCTATGTAGTTAAGGAACAACAAGTCAAAGAAATTGTAACCAAAGAAGCTGAGGACTATGTTCCAGATAGTACTTTAGCAATGAAAACTGCATATAAGAAGGCAACTGCAAAATTTGGCAGCTTGAGTTTGACTGAAGGTGATGATCTGGAGCATTGCATTGTAGTTCCAGTGGTTCAAAATGTTGTTAGAGTGGTTAGTTCAAAGGACATAAATTGTGATAAGCCAATAGCTAAGTTGGTTAATTCTGCTACAGATCCAATCATAGTCCATGTTAATCAGTTCAGTGCTTTAGACGCTGAATGTGAAGATGTAAATCAATTGCATACGGAAAAGATTGCATACAAAATTAAAATAGAAGAAGGAGAAATTTCAGATGGGGATCAAGAAGATCCAATGGCTTCAACTTTCAAAGATCCAATTATGCGGAGAAGTTTACAAAAAATACTGCTACTGCTGGATCAGGGAAATTCAAGCTTCAAAAAGAACATCACTTGCTTGGTAAAAATAATCTTCAGCTAAGAAGTAGAATAACAAGTTTTCAAAATAAAAATGCTAATGGGAGCAATCCCATTAATATCCATAAATGACGTCAGTTATTTTTTGGAATTGTAAAGGGGCTAGGAAAGTGGAAGCCTCTCAATATTTAAAGGTAATAGTGAAGGATCACAATTCTTTGTTTTTTGGTTAGGTAGAAGCAAAAAATTTTGATATGAATTGTCATGAATTCAATTTGTTTCTTGGGATAAATTGGACTACTATCTATTTCCAGCTGAAGGACTATCAAGTGGTCTTATGGCTTGTTGGAGAAGTGATATTGCTTCCTTTAGTGTCAAAGAAGCTAGCTCTCAAGTGGTGATTGGTGAGATCAATATAGCTAACAAAGGTATTTGGAATATAGATACTATTTATGGAAATAAATATTATTTCATTAGAAGGAATTTATGGAGTTGCTTGGAGACTATAGCATATCTGAAAGAGCCGGCCATTATAGGTGGAGACTTTAATTGCTTGCTATCATTGGAAAATAAAAAGGGAGGAAAAAAATTTGTATTTTCTACTGGTACGCAAGACATGTACTCATTTATGAGTAATTGTGACTTCAATGAAGTAAGCATAGTAGGCCCAAAATACACTTGGTGTAACAACAAGGAAGGCAAAGCTCGTATCTTGGAGAGACTATATCAGTGCATTATCAATTCTGCAGCTTTGAATACCATTAAAGTAGTGGCTGTTAAGCATTTGACAAGGCTAGCCTCTGACCATTGCCCAATTATGCTGAAGATCTTCTACTCAGGTTTTGGAAGAAATAAAACTATCAAGTTTGAAGAAGTGTGGGTTACATTCCTTGCATCCTATGCTATTGTTTCAAGCTCTTGGAAGAAGCCAATGAGTGGTAGCAATGAGGAAATTCTAAATGCTAAATTGAAGAGATCTTTAAAAGCTCTATTTTTTTGGAGTAGAGCCAAGCACAAGTTCTTAGAAGAATTGAAGAAAAATCTTAAGCATGAAATCCTTGAATTGCAAATTGAAGAATCTACTAATGGTGGGCTTTCGATCAACAAGTAGCAGATTTTAAAATCTAAAGTCTATCAACTCAACTCAACAATTGGTAGGCTTTGTACTTCATGGAAGTAAAGAGCAAAGATTTAATGGATAAAAGAAGGTGAATCAAACTCTATATTCTTCCATGCTTATGCCTCGACAAGGAAGAATTCTAATTGGACCAAGCAGATTAAAAATGATGAGGGTGAAATCTTGGAAGATCAAATGCAAATAGAGAATTATTTGTGTTGCTACATCAATTCCAAGTGGAGGAAATGTCACAGTAGGTTGAGAGGGTGGCCAATCCCATTTAATTCCCTCGATGAATTAGATAAGAAAATGCTTGAAAGGAAGTTTTCTTTTCAAGAGCTGGAAGAGGTTGTCAAAAATTTGGAGTGTAGCAAATCTCCAGGTAATGATGGTATCTCTCACTCTTTCATAAAATCTTATTGGAATTTTATTAAAACTGATGTTTGGATGGATATAAACTCCTTCACCACTGGGGTTCTTTGTTCTGAATGGAAAGAAACCAATGTGATCTTGATTCCAAAGGTGAGTAACCCTTTGACTGCTTCAAACTATCGTCCTATTAGCCTTTGTAAATCTGTGGCCAAAATGTTATTAAATAGGATGACTATGTTATTCCCTAAAATTATTTCTGAGTATCAGTATGCTTATGTAAGAGGGAGATCTATGTCATATCAGATTTTTCTTGCTCAAGACCTCTTCAACAAATTTAAATATTCCAAATCTAAAAAGGGAATGATGGCTATTAAAATTGACATGGAACAGCCTTATGATAGCATGAGCTGGTCCACTTTAGCACAAGTTCTTTTGGCTTTGGGTTTCCAAATTTTTTTCTAATTTGATTTTGGAATGTATAAGAGAACCAAAATTTGCTATCATGTTTAATGGTAGGCAATCGAATTGGATTTAAGGAAGAAGTGGATTTAGGCAGGGGTGTCCTTTATCACCCTATCTATTTATAATGTGTGCACAATTATTAACAGATGCCTTTGCTCAAAAGGGGAGAAATATTGGAATAAAGGTTGCACCTAATGCTCCTTTAATCTCACATCTAATGTATGCAGATAATATTATCTGTTATTCTGAAGCAAATAGAAAAAGCATGAAGAAAATTAAAAAAATCATTGACCGCTATTATAAGTGGACATGCCAGAGGAACAATTGTATTAAAAGTTCTATTATTTTTGGAAAATCTGTGAAAAGAAAGGATAGAAGATCCCTTACAAAGATTTTTAGAGTCAAAGTTGTGGAAGAAATGGAGTATTTGGGCATCAAAATTGCATTTAGGTGTTGACCTCATTTTTGTATGAGATCACTAAGGCCCTTCCAAACCCCAGATTAATTCTAGATCCCAGGATCTACTCTAAATCTTAAGGTCCTTTCCTAGAGCCAGACACTAGGATCAATTCTAGAGCCTAGGATTCCCTTAGACCCTAGATCTTAGAACCCCTCTAGATCTTAGGATCAATCTAGACTCAAATCAATCCCTACCCTTGATCAACTTCAACCTCAAATCAATTCCTACCTTTGATCAACTCCAACTTCAATTTAATTCCTACCCTTGATTAATTTGAATCTCAAGCTTCATTCAACTCAAATCCCAATTAATTCAAATTTTAAACATACCCAAATTTTGATTCAATCCACTTGAGAATCCAAATTTTAACTTAGACTTTGATTCCACCTTTGATCTAGCCTTGACCCTATCCATTCATTAACAATCACCACATGATTGTAGATGATTTGGATACTCCAATAATGCAAACTTAAGATCCAATCTAAATCCAGGCTCAAATCCAAAGTCTTAAGGACCTGTCCTAAAGACCTTTTTCAAAGATTTTTCAAACATTTCAAAACCCAGTCAAATGAACTCTGATTCAGGGTCTATCATTTACAAAGTGATAAGACATGTCTCTAGAGGCTACCTTCCAATTTTGAGCCCATTCTGAGGTCTATAACCCCAAAATTTGAATTAAAATCCAAATGCTGTAAAACCTTCAAATATTTACAGCCTATGCCACTAGACCTAACCCCTTGAAGTGTTTGATCTTGGAGCCTTTATCAAAGCCTCCAATCACTTCCAAACCCTTGATTGCAACCTATTGAGCAGTAAACTGCATTTTTTCAGACCCATTTTTGAACCTAGTTGACTAATGGGTCAAGATTGACCAAAATACCCTTAGGGGATTTCAAATGCCCATTTCAACTCAAATCAATTCCAAACTCTTTGAAACCATTTTCAATGAATTTCAAATATCAAACCCAACTTGTTGAACTCAAACCCAGACCTTGGGTCAACTTGGTTGACCAAGTCAACCAGGTTTGACCCATTAACCCATACACCCCTCCTCTTTCAAATTTTTGAACCAAGTCCTTTGAATGCATGGGATGACCCCTTGGATACCCAAGAGACCCCTCTTGGAGACCCAAGCCTTGGGCTTACTTGGGTTAGCCATATGGCTTGACCCAAGTGACCAAAGAGAGGCCTCCCTTGAGCCATCTTTTGATCTTAATCAAATTGAATTCAAATCAAGGTGCCATTGAGTTCCCATTAACTCAATACACCTTCTTTGACTAGCCCAACCCCTGGGCTTACTTGGGTCAAGAGTTAGGCTAACCCAAAGTGCCCAAAATCACTTGGGATTGTGCCAACTCTCAACCTAAGCCCAATTGAACTTAATCAACACCTCTCCTAGGTGGCCCTAGGTCCAATACACTTCCTCCAGCCAGCCCATGCCTTGGGCTAACTTGGGTTAAGAGTTAGGCTAACCCAAAGTAGCCAAAAACACTTGGACCCGAGCCATCTTCCAACTCAAGTCAAATTGGACCCAATTGCCACTTGCATTGGGTGCACCAGAACCAGACCCACTTCCCACCTCAAGCCCAGGGTCTGGCCTAACCTGGGTTGAGCCCAAATCAACCCGAACCGAGCAGATTTGGATAAACCCGAGCCAACTTTTGACCCAGACCAAATTGGATCCAATTGTCACCTACATTGGGTGCACCAGATCCAGACCTATATCTCGTACCAAACCCAAGGTCTTACCTAACCTGGATCGAGCTCAATTCGACTCGAACCGAGCAGGTTTGGGTCCAATCCAGCCACCAGTCCTATCCAGACCTCCGCAGGCCAAATTGACTCCAGCCTTGGCTCCAGCATGTCCCCATCGGCCTGCCCCAGTCAACCCGACCGAGACCATGGCCGACGGCGGTCGGAGCCAATGGAATTTGAGCTCTGGTGGTCCCCCCCCCCCCAGACAATTCCTGGCTCAAGGCTGCTGTCCATCGGTTTGATCCCCATGATCTCCCCTGGACGTCACCATCGTCCACCTGGCAGCGATCCGAGCCCTCTCCAGCTCAATCCCGGCCGTCCAAGCTCCCGAAAGGTGGCCGAATACCCTTGAGCTTGCCAGACCTCCAGAGGCATTAGCATTCACTCTCGAACTCTTTCGAACTCCCAGACGCTTCCTCCGAGCTCCCAGATCGATCCCTCCTTCCGTTCGAGCAAGCATCCGTGAAAACCTTCGGCGTCCCACTCGAAGTCGCACCTCCGGCCATCCTCCAGTCCCAACGTCTGAAAGAAAACTTTTCACCACCGTCCCCTGAGGCTTCCTAATAGAGAAGCTCATTTGTTGAGGCCTTCTATGCGATAATCTCTCCATCCCGAGCTCCCTAGATAGGTAGTCTAGTCAAGTGTGAAGGAAACCTTCACCCCAACGGATTTCCACCGTTGGATTGAAGGTTCCCACCATCCTGATCCTCCCTGTGAAATTTCATCGGAGTTTGCCGGCGGGATCGCCCGGATCAAGCCGGAGAAGCCCTGCGGTCTCGGATACGAGCGGGAGGTTTAAGACAAAATCCCAGCCGTTGATCTCGATCAACGGCTCGGATTAAATCCCGCGGTATCGGAGCGCTTTTAATCCCAGCCATTCGATCCGCCATCCAACGGCTGTGGTCAACCCGGCCGTTAACCGTTAGCGCCAATCATTGCCTGGCGAATCGACGCGCGGCGCGTGTCAACGGTTGCTGATTGTGTAATTGCCGGATTAATAAATCCAGAAATTCAAGGGAACTTCAAAAATTAATAACTCCCTGCACACTTGTTCAAATAAGGTATTCTTAGGCTCATTGGAAAGGTCTCATGGAGCTCTATAAACGCCTTATGGTTCCAGACCCTGCTTAGATCAGTCTTAGGCTTAATTTCAATTTGAGCATTTTATGTATTTCTTTAATTGCTTTTTAAATACATGTTCACCAGGTCTGGAATTTTGGGAGATTAAAATTGGACCTGTTTCTGACATGTCCAAATTTTATCTCCCCATTTTAAGTTGTTCAAGGGCATTTTCCCTAATTTTTAAGTTTAAGGGTCATGGTTTGACCCTTAAATTCAAAAGGGGATATAGACATTTCCAATGGGATTTAGGATGTGATTTTTGGTGTGCTGATGATGTGTAGGATGAGGAGTGTAGAGCCACTGATTTTTCCTCAATCCAAGCCTAGGATAGACCCCCATAGTGCTTTGAAGGTGACTTAGAGCTCACTTTGGGTGGTTTGGTTAACCACCTTAGAGTACTCCATTTGAGCTCAAATTTGATGGGTTTAGTCCTTAGGGTTAGGTGATCCTATGGTCCAAATTTCATCAAATTTAGAGTTCATTTGGTTCCCCAAGTAGGAGCCTCAAAAATCCTTCTTAGAAATGGCCTTAACCCTGATTAATTGATAATGAACCATCCTTAGCTTCTAAAATCCTTTAAAATGTCTTTAATTGTCTTTAATTAATACCTTAACCAATAAGAATTGAAACCCTCGCAAATCGGTTCCTAGATTTGTCCTAGCTTGATCCTTAGGTAATTAGGGTTTAACCAATTTTGATTAATCTTAAAAATCCTAAAAATCCCAAAAGGGCTCTAAACACTTGCTGATCTGTCCTTGGGTCATTTATGACCTTTGGAATTGATCCCAAGGAGTTTAGGGCTCATTTGGGTTCAAACCATTAAGCAGACCCCTTAGTCGTAGTAATTTAATAATCCCTATGAATGTGTAAAATTTCTAAAATTCACTGTTAATTATGGAAAATTTTTGATTGATCAACTTAGTGGTTAATGACTTCAATTAGAATCTATCATTCCCTAAAACTTTAAACCTCCATAATTAAGTTAAAACCAAGGACTCAACATCTTAGGTGACCTTAGGTCAAAACGGGCCAGAACTTCAAAAAATCATAACTTTTTGTAGAAAACTCCAAATTGAGTGTACTACCTGTCTAACAACTCATAATTAGGTCTAGTATTTATTAAAAATTTGAAACCCTTAAGATTAACTTTAATTTTAAAAGTTAAGTTTTACCCCTAGTTAATGTATCTGGATAATCCTTTAAAATCCATTAATTTTTCTAACCTCTAAAATCCTTTTAATAGGTCATTAAAATTCTCAACCAACCCATTAAAATCAGTAATTAATTCCCCTAATATTAATTTACTCATTTAATTCCAACCTATTTAAAATAACTTAATTAACCCCGATTGCTACTGGTAACCCAGGCCTACGAGGCTATTAGCTTAGCCCCAAGGATGGTGAAATAAACTTCACGACCTCGGTGTGAAACAAAGGTAGCAATCAATTAACTCTTAAAATACATTAAACTAAAATTCCTAATTTATTAATATTTAAAGTTTAACTTAAATCTCCCTTTTAGGCCTTAACAAATCCGAAACTTTAGATAACTTTAACTAATCACCCACCTTAGGATCTATCCCTGCCACATGACCTTCTACACACACTTTAGATGATGTGCTTGGACAACCAACTCTAGATATAGGTTAGGCCGGTGTTTACTTTACTGCTGTGTGCTGGATTTTTTGTGGTTTTCAGTGCATGTTGTGGATGAAATTGCTTTGCTGTGTCTTCTTACTTTTCTGCACTCTGTGGATGGATTGATGTGTTTGTCGACTAGATTACCCTTAGGTTAGGTACAATCTGGATGTTCACATGGTTTTCTGCAGGTGGCCACGCTCATGCAAGGCAGTAAAAAGGGGGGCTAAGTTAATAATAAATATCAATTGTTATAAATGCTTGCACAGGTGCTTCAGCTGCTAAAGCCCCCAAATAAAAAGAGCATGGCTAGTGTGTTTTACTTCCTTTTTGCACATATATAACTGTTTGGGAATAATTGCTTCTTATTTATTAACTGCTTAGGATAACCCTGCAGGTGAGTCTAGATTTTATTTTTGATGTAAATGTAATTTGTATAATTGTCAAGTGTTGTGAAAGTTAATTTTGAGATGGGATACATAGATCCAAAGCTTGGATTCCAAAGAGGAAAGGATGCCCTTTTGGGAAGAATTCCTTCTTCCATTTGGAAATCAAATTTGGATCACACTTCTCTTATACCCAAAGAGGAAAGAGTGGCCTTCCCCATAAGGGGGAGGTGCCCTCTTATCCATTTGGGTACTTCGCTGCAAAGAATCTAAGAAGTTTGAAGGAAAGGAGTCCAAAGAAGGGAAAGACTGAAGACTTGAAGATTGAGAATATCCCACTCAAAATTACTTGCGTCATTATTAGGCTTAGAATCCGGGTTGTTGTCAGTGGTGCCTGGCCACTTTACTTTCTGCAAAACTCTGATTTGTAATAAGCATGGAAACTTTGCCTATGGACATTTATTAATTAGTTAATATTTGATGTGATGAATTGATTGCCTTTAGGATTGCTTACTTTTCCTACTTTTTTGGCGAATGTGTGCCACTTTTGTTTTCTCCTGGATACGTGAGACTCGTGAGGGTGTGAAAGTTTTATACTCATAACTTTAAAAGTTTAAAATTTTAGTGAGTCTAAATAACATAGAAAGATAACGAATCTAGGGAATTAGCCGGGGATTGACCCGCATATTACTGCATTACTCTCCCCTTATTTTAGACCCTTCCCCGCCTGCGGGTAGAGTCCGGATAGTCTGACCTATGAGGACGAGGTGCCGGACCTGGGGAAGCCCAGTCTTCTAAAAAATTATTTTGTAAGCCTGTTTTTAAAATTTCAAGCATATTTGATTTAAGGTTGTTAACTAGCATGCATTGCATTAGAAACAAATTAAAAGAGTCAAAATTTTAATTTCATAGTCCTTAGCATTTTGCACCCAACATAAGTCAAAGGGGCCAATTAGGAAAATTTCTAGATGTCGGCCCCAACTCTCCAAAACTTTAAGTACAACATCCCTACCACTCTTTCATAAAAGACCGTACTCATCTCTTTTAAATCGACTAGGTGGTTAGCTGGCTCCCTAATCCAGGCTGGGGTAAGTCCATGTTCTGCACCGCATTAGTTAGGATCGAACGATTATGGTCCAGTGTCCAAAATAGATTTAGGATCCAGGCAGATCTTTGATTATAAGACCTGAAATTTTTGGGAATATAATCCCAAATTTCTAAAAAAATGCTCAAATCAAATTAAATTTCCTTTCAATCCTAAAATGTAAAGTCCAACACTTAGATTAAGTTGGGACACTTCCGGATGGTTCTGGAATCTCAAAGTGTCCCCTACCTCTCTTCCTTTGATTCTGTTAATAACTATTCAATTTTGATCCACTCCCCTCTGATTTTCCAAAAGATTCTATTCAACTTTCTTTTGATATCACTCCTAAAAAATCTAACAAAATTTCGTTCTTATTTTAATTGAGAGTTTTCATAGGGGACTCTGTCTCCCTACGATGTAATTAACTACGAGGGCTTGCGCTCGTAGGAGATTTGGAACCCCACACACCTGATTTCAAAATTAATTTTTTTAAAAAAACCCTCTTAGATTTCTTTAGAAAAAGTCAAAAAATGATTGCCTTTATCATATTAGAAGAATTATCATTGAAAGGTGATACCTCCCTCTGGGGAGATACATCCTTCTTTGATAAGGCTTTGGATATGAATTCGGCAATCATACTCCTTGAGTATTATAACTAGATTATTTAGTTGAACTCTACCTCGTCCCCTCGGGGCCGTGTCGAGTTCTCTTTAGAATCTAGCCGTGATATTCAAGACGAATTACATAATTCTAAGCCTGAACACCGTTGTGGAATTTTATTTTCGCCTTTCGGGGTGATATACTTTTCCGAGCGAGTTGATTCGACTTCTAGAATTAGAATTAAATCTCAATTTCAAAATTCTCAAAGAAAACTAATATTTTCAAAACCTGTTTTCAAAATTCCACAAACAAAAAAATGGCACGCCCGGTGGGACAAATCTCTCTCTCCATCTTTAATAAGAACAAAATTTTGTTTCATCGATAGTCTTAACTACCTTCCTTCCATTGGTCCCTCAACCCATTTCTTCCTTGGGGGAGTGTGGCCAACATCTATAAAAAAAAAACAATTTTAAAACATTAAAAGAGAGGTTCTACCTCCCAAAAGTTTGTTATTTGCTAACTTAATCGTCCTGATTTTGACCTTCTGCCTTGGGATTTTCTATGAGGCGACAATATCAAATCAGGTCTTCAAATATTCTTTAAAATTTTGATTAACAAATATCACATTTAATATACCTTTGCTTTCCAAGTCAAAAGGATTCTGAAATTTTTTTGACTTTAAGAAAGTTCGAAGTATTTTAGTCTTAATCCCTTTACTCCCCTTTAACTTTCAGGAGTAAGGAGGATTAGACTATCTACTTTACTTAGGCTTTTTCATACAATTCCATAAGCCTTCGGGCAAGGGGAAACTCTGTCCGTTGTGTTTTGGATTTCATAGAAAAAACCCCATCTTAAATCATTTAAATTTCAAATTCCCTTCAAAATGTGGAAAGAAAGATAATAACAATTTCTTCCAAGTTTCAAACCTTCATATGTTACCCCATACAACCATCTTATGGGCTAACATATGTAGACCTTTTGAGAAGACCTTCCTTTCAGCATGTATTTAGTCTCTTTATCTTCCTAACGTGTGTTGGGTGTTTTTTTTACCACTCAACTTGTGTTGGAAGGTTGAGACTATTCTACAAGCCTTAAGTTTCAAAATAACAAATTCTTTTTCGCTTCTTTTAAAAGAAATCTAATTTAAATCCTCTCTTTAACTTTCAAAAAAATTCAAATGGCTGGCCAATTGATTTTCTCTTTCGACCGAGAGTTGTCCTCAACATTTAATGACCAAGGGAGCACTATCATCTTTGGAATGGGATTCAGTACCCTTGAGCTTTCTATGGATGGACACCAGATTGTTAGTTTGGATGTCAGTAAGGAAGTTCCTCCAGTGGTTGAGTTGATTGTGGGATCTGCACCCACCTTGCCAGTAATTAGTAATGATCAGAAATAGCCTGAGCCAGTTGTTGAGCCTCCCACTGAAATCAAGTCTTTTGAAGAAGGATCTAGTTCTGGGCTTAACTTTTCTACTAAGAATCAAAAGAAGAACTATTTGAGGAGACTTAGAAAGAAGATCTCTAAGGCAAAGAGAGTTGTGCCTTTTAAGACTTTATCTCAAGTAGAGCCTGAGGCTGATGAGGAGCTACTACCTATTCCTGCCTTCTCTCCCCTTCTGAAAGGGAGCCGCTTCTACCCATTAGCTTCTGCTCAAGGGGAAGAGAGGATAGCTAGGATAGCCCATTCCCCACCATGCCCGGTCGACTACTCGCCTAAAAAGACTCCAAAAGAAAAGCATCTGCAAAAAACAAGGGCTTTGACAAAAATAATCCACATCTGTGCTACACAATCTGGGCAAACAAAAGAGCAGTACATGAAACAGTTGAAGGGAGTGATCTATCATCGCTTCCAAATAGAAGTGTTAAAGGAAGAGGCGTCTGAGGTGAAGAATCTGACTCCACAACCTATTAGGAGAAATAAGAAATATGTCAGACAGCCCGCCACTTTAGTACTCGTTGATGGATACCACTGGGTGCCATGCCCTCCTTCTTCTAAGATGGAGGGTATCGTGTTGACTTGATCCGAGAGAGGCCACCATTCTGTTGGTAGACCCCCGGTACCCCCTTCCAAAGCTGTAAGGTTGGCCTTAGTAGTTGTCAAGCCTAAGGGGAATGAAACTCTAAAACATCTGGATATCAAGGGCAAGAGGCCCAAATCCCCTGAGAAGAAGTTTGTCCCAAAAAGGACTAAGTTGGAGAATTTACCACCACCTCCAAGAACCTCAAAGTTCATCCTCCAACTCCAACGAGTCCCAGTTAAATCTCCTCCAGTTTTGATTGAGTCGATGGATGTTCAACCTAGTGCTCTAGTTGTTGCAGTACATAGTTCTCTTGCAGTCAGTCCAGTTCCCGATTCAGTTATGATTTCCGTTGATGATCCGGTTGCTGACACCATAGATTTATGTGTCATTCCTAGGCTTCCTACATAAGAGTTTGAGGACCTTACCCTACCTGATGTAGGAGCTATTTCTCTACAAGCTTCTGCTTCACCTACTTATATATATGTCCCTCTCCTTGTAGAGAATGCCACTTCCCCGACTACCAATCTTGGGACAGTCGAGAAGAAGGAATTGACCTAGATCTTGAGATAGAAGAAGAGCTAGCTACAGAGTCACAGTTAGATCCTAACTCAAAACTTACAGAAATCATTGCCCTCCTGGATTCTGAAGAAATGTTTGACATGGCTGAGTACAAAGGATACTTACCCCTGAACCTAAGTCACTTGGGGATAGACCGGTCGAGAAGGTAGTTCAAGAAATAAGAAATATTCTGTTAAACAAAGAGGGAATGGCTTCTTTTGATCCAGACCTGGATGACCTCCTTGGAGAGGAAGATGATTATGTTGGTGCGTCTCCATGGTCGAAACTAGAGGTTCCAACAAGGAGGTCGAACCTGGTAAACGCCGGCTTGCTAAAGATGATGACCCACAGGTTGCCGGGTCTGATTCAGATGAGTCCGTAAGGGCTAGGGGTGAGGGGCATATTAAAGATTTGGAGAATCAGTAGACAAC
>CM028357.1:6760969-6877222 GCA_016618105.1 Dendrobium huoshanense | reverse complement strand
CCAAATATGGACGGATCGCTGGCAGCTCCGTCTACTCAACAAGCCATAAGAAAGGCCGTAGTAGCGGAACCCCCACTTCGTCAACCCGTCAGTAGGGACTGAAGAAAGTACGAAGGCTAATTTGACTCGACCAGTTCAAGTGATCGTAGTCTACAAAGTTCTCCAAAATGACTGGAGAATCAAAGTTCCAGTTGAAGAATATGTCTTGAGCAACTACTGAATGTTCGTAGGCTCCAAAATCTAAAACCACCAAGGATGACTCCAAATCTGTCAACTTCAGCAAAATCAGCATTGAGAAGCGCAGTTCCCCTAGCTCAAGTCTGAAGCTTGAATGGGTGTAAAAGGTCGGATCCAACAAGCCCAAATATGGCCGGATCGCTGGCAGCTCCATCTACTCAACAAGCCATAAGAAAGGCCGCAGTAGAGGAACCCCCATCTCAGCAACCAGAGGACGAAGAGCTGTCAAATTCCAGCTCTCCCGATCTGATAAACTCAAGTAACTCAGATTAAAGTCTTCTCAAATGGTTAAGGATCAAGATACTACATACATTCGGTACTATCAATCAAATCCAAAACCTGCAAATCCTTCAACAAATCCGTAAAGCACAAAGCGAGGATCGAAGGAACTTTTCTTCAACAAGTCCACCAAAGCACAAAGCAAAGGACCGAAGAAAATTATCCCAAAGTTCATGAAAAGCCTATGGCTGAACTAAGTGGATTTCGTCATCAACAAGTCCGCTATGCACAAAGCTCATGACCGATGACTTCTCACCATCGACCTAATACAAACCTAAGGGTTTTGGGTCACCGGCATCTACTCCATCAAGCCTGCCAAAGCTAGAAGCAAAGGGCAGAAGGAAAAACAAATTTCTGACAAGTCAGCAGAGACAAATCAGACAACCCTTCACCAAGTCCGCAGCACAAAACACAGGACAAAAGGAATCAAAATCTCAGGGCTCTAGCTGAAGTCGCAGAATGAGTTCCCTGAATGACATCTACAAATGTCCCTGAAGGCTGGGGGCATTTTAAATATTTATTTGGGTCGACATCGCGCTGCGTGCCGAGATCCCCAAATAAAGATTTAAAATTTCAACAAGATATCAACCATCTATGGATACATTTGAAAGAGCAAATGGAGAAAGAAAGACTAGTGTGACATCCAAACAACTTTTGGAGATCCACTAAAAGAAAATCTTAGTGTGACATCCAAATGAAATTTTGGAGATCCACTAAATGAAAATCCTAGTGTGACATCTAGAATAAATATCTAGAGATCCACAAGGTCAATCAGCATACAACAAACGTGGCCCGCACCAGACGCCTACCACATTTGTTGGGGGGCATTTGTTGACCTGCTATATAAAAAAAAAAAAGAAAAAATCCAAATCTTACCTACTCCCTGCAGCCCCACGTCGCGCCTCGCACGACTGCCTCTGTCGTCGCCACTCCTCGCACGACTCGACGTCGCCTCACACACGATCGCTCGCACGACTTGGCGTCGTTAAAAGCGAATGAGGAAGAGGCCTTCGGCCTCTGCTCTTCTCACGCACAAGCTCTCTCTCCCAAATCCTCTGCTCTTCTCACGCACAAGCTCTCTCTCCCGAATCCCCTGCTCATTCCCCCGCAAGCTCTCTCCCTCTTCGGACTCTTGCGTGACCGGTCGACTTCGCTGCCTCCGACCCCGTCGTGGCTGTGCGACTCCGCTCCCATCAACGACTTTCCCTTCATGCGACGGTTCAACCGGAAGCCACGACACTTCCGATCGGAAGTGTGAACGAGAGCTCGCGGGTAGTGAAGGATCGGAGGTTACGACTGTTTGATCGGAAGTAGCGACGGGACTCGCTCGGCTGTGAAGATAACTTTCTCCCTTCCGTGCGTTTCTCCGACTCCTTCCCCGCGGCTGGACCGACTCTGCTCCTTGCTGTCCGACCCCGCCCCTTCGTCGACTTTCCCTTCTGTCTGATCGGAGCAACAACGGGATTCGCTTGTTGTGAAGGTAACTTTCTCCCCATCACACGCTTCTTTGGTCGGGTCCCGTGAACAGAGAAGAGGGGTGGGGGATTAAAAATATTTTAATTAATATTAATTAATGATAATAATTATTTAATTATTATTATAGTTAATTAATTAATTATGATTAATTAATAATTAATAGTTAATTATTAGTTATAATTATTTAATTATTTATAATTAATTTTGATTAATTATAATTAATTATTAAATAATTATAATTGTAATTATCTTATTAATTATAATTAATTATTAATTATTAATTATAATTACTTAATTATTATTATAATTAATTATAAAGTACAAGTGCTCGTGTTTCTCCTGCCTCGACATCCGAGCCTTCACCGACCACCGCCGGTCCACCGGCCCCAAAGGTATGACCCCTGAACTCAGGCTTCCGTCCTCGATGTGTACGACGGACCGGTAGACCACCTAAGCACGCCTTTGGTGAGCGTGGTAGGAGGAAACCCGGTCCGACGCCTACGACGAGGCGGACAGCCGCCTCCCCTCTCGCTCTCTTACCTCTCATGCGTGGCGAGTCAGTGGTCTACCCATGCACGCCTTTATTGAGCGTGGTGGGAGGGGCATCTGACGCGACACCTACGATAAGGTAAGCGAGCAACCTTCGCCATCTTATCTCGACTAACGTGTCGGGTCGGCGGTCTACCTATGCACGCCTTTATTGAGCGTGGTAGGAGGGGCAACCGGCACGACACCTGTGTTGAGGTAAGCGAGCGACCCACGCCTTCCTGTCTCGACATGCGTGTCGGACCGGCAAACCACCTAAGCACGCCTTTAGTGGCCGTGGTAGGAGGGAAACCGGTTCGACGCACACGGCGAGGCCAGGCGAGCCTGGTGTACCCTTTTCTTTGCGCGGCCGGAATAATTTATAAGTACCCCCGGGCGGGGGGAAAGCAACTACCTTTCTTCTTGTAACAGGTACCGTCAAAGACCCTATGCACGCCTTTATTGGTCGTGGTGGGAAGAAAAGTCACGGCCGATGTGTCCTCGAAAGAGAGCACCTACCATGCACGCCTTTATTGGTCGTGGTGGGAAGGCCCAGTTTTCTCGTAGTTTTCCCCTAAACGGGAGGCTGCCAAAATTTCGGGTGAAATATTACTACATTCGGACCTGTTTTTGAACTCAAAAGAACAAATATTTGGACCAAACAAGAAAGAGCAGTGGACTTATAACTTGATTGAACATGTGCAGAGGATCAGAACCAAAATTCAAATGATTCCTAAAGGCCAAATTCAAATAAAATAAAAAATCAAAGTTGGAACCCAAATTTGAGTAATTTGAACATTCAATTGAACTCAAAGGACTGCAGGGGACATAGCACTTTGAACTTAAATCAGACTTGACTTGCACATCAAACATGATTCAAACATCCAAACTCAAGCGAGTACTTTAGTTGGACTACAAAGAACACAGAACTGAACTTGCACATTAAGCTCATGAACCTGATTTAAATTGATCCTGAAGGGGCTTGAACTTGAGCCAGGTTCGAACATCATCGCCCTCTCACATTCAATGCCAGTCAAAAATACCACCTGAGATTGGTGAAAGGTAGAGATGGCAAAATTGACAACGACTCTCCTACGAGTACTCCCAGGAGCTCGTAGTGGCTACAACGGGTTCTCATAAATGTGTACAAGTCACTTGTGGATAACAACAGTGTGTATGTCATATGTACAACGAACCACTGTGGACACAAGTACATCTCCTACGACGATTTCTACAAACGCCTGTTGATTAAGATGGCGATATGGGAGACCAATGATGGAGGATCCACCTTCCTACAAACAAATGCAACCCAACAAACCCACCTGAGATTGGTGAAAGGTGGTTTCAATGCAAAAGTAAGGGTTCTCCTACGAATACTACTAGGAGGTCGTAGCGAATACGACTGATCTCCAGCAAATGAATACTTGTGGATAACAACAGTGTGTATGTCGTATGTATAACGAACCACTGTGGACACAAGTACATCTCCTACGACGATCCTTACGAGGTCAAACAAGTACAATCAAACCACCCGAGATTGGTGAAAGGGTGGATATGATGCAGAAAGAATGAATCTCCTGCAAACATTTTCTAGAAGCTCGTATTGGATAGAGCGGTCCCCTGCAAATGGCTACAAACAACTTCTAGATAACAACAGTGGATATATCGTAGGCACGACGAACCACTGTGGGCACAACTATGAATATCACCTACAGCAACGGTGATCAAGATCTTCAAGTATTTCGAGTACAATAGCAACCCTATGTACGAAACAATCTACTACACTAAAGATCTTGAAAGGAGATCTTCTCAAAGCAAAGCGACAATCAGTGGACTTCGAAGTCCAAAAGAATTCCTTCCCCGGTGAATGAGAAAGGGGGAGTCAACATCAAAATGCAACGCCACTGGATCTGCAACACTGTTACAAGCAGACATAAGGCGTCTACGATCTACAACTCAACGCAACCGGATCTGCAACACTGATACAAGCAGACAGAAGGCGTCTACGATCCACAACTCAACGCCACCGGATCTGCAACACTGATACAAGCAGACAGAAGGCGTCTACGATCCACAACTCAACGTCACCGGATCTGCAACATTCCTACTAGCAGACAGAAGGCGTCAATAAGATCTGAAATAAATACCCCTGCACGTACACTATAAATTGTATACACATAGGTACACCAAAGAGATATATAAAAATCACCCGCATGGGCCCCGGCGAGTGTGTTATTGGTACACACGTGACGTCTAGGGATGCTGCGCGGGTTGACAAGTGAATTCAAGTTCGAATCCGATCATTCTATACGGATCAATAGAAGTTGACAAGATTCGAACTACCTAACAAAATACACGGTTGTAGCGACCGGTGTATTTGTTTAAATACATTCTTTTTAGGCCTTCAAAGCCTAAAATCAAGAGAATTCACTAAACAAAAAGCACAAAGCCTACGAGAAACCCGATCCCCTATCGATAAGTTGATAGGGTCGACAAGGTTCAATCAAATGGAAATGACCCCTAAACACCCCGATGATGGCCGTGTTGATTGCTTATCTCAACCGAAGGGGTCCACAATATATTTCAAAAATGCCCTCAAATCTCTACAAAATTCAAATATCTTTTAAGTGACCTCAAGGTCAACCCGATGATGGCCGTGTTGATTTCTTATCTCAACCGGAGGGGTTCAGAAATACTTTTAAATGTTTCCCAAAAGTCCACAAAATCCAAAAATCCAAAACTCAAAACTCCACAAAATCCAAAAATCCCCAAAATCCGAAGCTCCACAAATCCTAAAGCCCAGATATTTAAATCTGAAATCAATCCATCAATCGCTCAAAGCAAAATCCATCCACCTTCCACAACAGTTTGCCGAGGTGGACAAATTCAAATTTACTTCAGCTCACAAAAGAGTTAAAATGCATAGTCGAAAATATCACTAGGATCCATTCTCAAACAATCTCCTGCCAAAAAGGACGTGGTACGTGTCCTCTAACCGGCGGTCTGCCGCTAAATGGCCACCGCAGGATAAACGGTTACGACGACCCGGGGCCCTCTGAACCGCGTGGTTTCGCCGCCAAATGGCACCACGATATACCGGTTATGGCCAGAGCCAATACGCTTCTTATTGGCATCAAATCCTTGAGATATGAATCAATAGGATATGATTGATAGGGCACAAAGCCCTCTGTTAGCTAAGGTGGATTCAAATTTGTCCCCTTAGACAAACATTCAACTCCGGTCTACAAGGTCCCCTTGGACGAAGCAACCCATGGCTGCCGACAAGGATCCTTCTGTCAGGTTGGGTTGACTACCTCCTCTGACTAAGTAGACCAGGGACCACGATGGCCCGGGATGACGGAACCATGGGATCTTGATCGGGTCCATCATCCATTCCCCCACCATCCGCTTTAAGTGCTAGATGGTGCAATTTCTATTTTAAATATCAAACCTTTCAAATTTCCAAACTTTCAACTCAATTCTCAATTCCAAATCCAGTTCTCAAATACCCAAACCCATGCTGCTGCTACTATATGCCAGATACACATATTTCTATACGAATCTGATTGACGACTAGCCTTAATCGAAAGTTCTCTCTCGTGATCGGGAGGGGTAATTAACTATAGGGGCTTGCGCCTATAGGAAACCAGAACTCTGATCATAAAGTCCTCACAAAATGAGGGCAAAATCTCTGGGTAGTGTCTTATCTACAAACTCATCTGCCTTCCAAAATTTACCTCGGAACTTAGTTTGTTAAAACTCCCTTGCCGAAAAATAAAAAGAAAAGCGGGCGGAGGCCGGGGCCAAATTTTCGGAGCCCACATGGTGGAAGAGTGATGAAAAACTTAATCAAGTTCTTATGATTTTATTGTTTCATGTAGTCATGGACATTGTTGAACTTATTCAATAAATATAGTTAACCCAACCTACTTTTTTTGGCAAATATATGTCACATTATCCAAGGGGATTTTGTTAACATGGGGTGAACGTATGGACCTAAGGTGAAAGTGTGGAAATCTTGAAACCAGCTCCTTAATTCATGCTGCTGCAATTAATTTAGTTGCACAACGGTGGCCAACTTGCAACTACCCTGTTTTTGTTCCAACATTCATTATGCAACCTCCAATCAACTCCTGTAATTCCATAGTCTTCCTAGCAAGCTCCTACCCTAGTGTCTATTCCAGCTCACTCCAACTTCTCAGCCATCGAATGGCAACCTCTTGCCTTCTGAAGGCCACCTGATTATCCCTCAGTTGCTCCTTACATGCCATTCACTTGCTTTACTGCCTATCTCCTACCAACTATACCTCCTTCCATACATGGCCATAGCTACCCCTCCCTCCACCTGCTAGACACTCCATTCATAAAATGTTATTGCCAACTTTTGCCTTTGAAAGAAGCTTTTATCTAGCTTATATGGAATGTGATTCTTTGCTACATTCATTATAAAATATTATTGTTAATATCTTTCCTAGTTTTTTTCCTTTTTATTAAGCTGATTATGGCATAATTTTTTATCATTGTTTTCGTTCTATTCTAGACTCAGAACATATATTATAAATCATGTTTGTGCCTTTATTATCATTTGTAAATATGAAAAGTATAGTATTCTTCTCTCATATTTTTTTCATTTGGCAATATTTCTATTATTCATCTTTCTGTATTTTCAGTCCTCTATTACCTCTCTACCTTGCACATTCTCTCATAATTCTAAGGCTTCCTAAAACATGACAATGGCCAAGAAAAACGTTCCTTGTTTGGTTATGCCTCTTGCCATGAATCAAGATCGCATGATAACTCTGGTATCCAAGAAACTTTCACTAAGTCACTAATTATCTCATTCAAACCAAAGCCTTCAACATAAAAAATTACTATAAGTGCGGTTGCTAAAAAAGCAATATGATCTTGAATGCATTTACTGTAAAAAAAAAAAAATATAAACCCATAATCTTCAATTGTAGACTCTAGAGTCTTTAATCATATAACTGTGGATGTCTGCTTAATTTGTACCCTTCATCCTTGTTTAAAAGACCATATATTTAAAATTAACGACCGATCAACATCACTAGTAATTGTTATTGGGATTATCAATTTCACTAGCTCTTTAATTCTTAACTCAATTCTCCTTGTTCCTAACTTTCCTGCAACATTATTAATAAGTAAAATTATTTAGGATATAAATGTTTTTCCTATTTTTTTTCTACTTCTGAATTTTAGGACAAGAACTCAAGGAGTATAAATTGGCAATACGAAGAAAAATATTGGTCATTGTTTTTTAAATTATGAAAGGAATTTTGAAAGGCAAGAGAAAATGTTCATATGCATCTTTCTTTAACATGCCACGATTATGTTGTACACTTTCATCTTGGTCATCAAAATTTTATATATCATAAGAAATTGTTCCTCAAACACTCAAGCTCCCTACCATAATCATCTTTATGAAGCCTCTCAACTTTCTACAACCATTCATAGTAATATTTGGGCCCATCTCGAGTGAGGAATATTTTAGGTGCAAGATGATTTATATCTCTGTTAATCAAAAAACTGGAATCACTTAGATCTTTCTAATAAAAAATAAGTAAAAAACCTTTTCTATTTTTTTTAAAAATTTCATTCATTTTAAAAGCTCAATTCAAAATACAAATTAAGTCTTCGAGAACAACAATGGGAAAGAACATTTTTTCCATTATTGAAGAATATCTCTTCGTATAAAGAATTATTTACCAAACCTCTTGTATTCATAATCAATAAAATGGGGTCGCATTAAAAAAATAAATATATTATGGAAGTTGCTCAATCAATTATGATCACTAATAATATCCTAAAATATTTTTTGAGGGATGTACTATAACATATCAAATTAAGTGAATGACATCAAGAATCCTGAATTATAAAACCCTTTGCCAAAGTCCCACCCAAGTAACTTATCTACATCAATCCTCTCAAAATATTTCGTTGGTCTACCTTTCAACACATTTCTCCCATCAAAAAAGCAAATTAGACCTAGAAATCATAATATGCTTTTTTATTGGTTACTATCCGCACCAATAAGGGTATAAATGCTATTCTCCTAGATAGTTGGGAAATATTTTGGTCCTTAAAGAGTTGAGGGATCATTTTGATCCTTTTCTCATTTATTAAATAATATAAAGTATTTTCAAAAAGCACATCTTTGTATGTATGCAAATTATGCCATGCATTATTCATTGTCTTTTGAAGATATTTAAAAATTCTTTTTGCTAAAATATTTTATCATGCGCTTCTCTAATAAGTTTGGTTAAAATTGTCATTTGAAAAATTAATAATTGTTGAAGCTATTAGGCCTATTTCTTTTTAAACATCTGAAAAATAGAAATGCTATTGAGATTTATTTTGTGATTCTAATTGCATAAGAGGTTAAAGAATTATCAATTGTTGCTGTGGGATTTTTGAATGAAGATCCTTGACCTTTGCCTGTTAATTTCAAGCCATTTTAAATCTTTGTATAGATTTTTAATATGGATTTAATTCAGCAATATTTTGATAGTTAAAATCTTTATTCGTGGATTTTCAATCCTCTCTCAATAATTTTATAGATTATATATATAAACAATCTTTGAAGGACAAGTTACATATTTATTGATATAAACCCTATCATCAGGTTTGCTCCAATTTAACTGAAATTGAAAGTTTCTTTACCTTCTTAAAAGTGAAAGGCTGATATATTCTGTTGAGTGACAATTGCGATTGGAAATGCTTTTTTTGTAAAGAGATACTTTTTTCTTAATCTCACATGTTTCGCCTGTGAGCATTTGTTGGTCAGATATCTATCGCTTTTCCTGACGATGGCTCATGGAAGCGATTTCATAAACAACTTCAGCATTTCCCAGTGGTAATATATCAGTTATTGGAACACTTATGCTGGATTGGCATCATGTATCTGGCAGTATTCCGTGATTATGATTAGGAGAAATCTTCATGCTCAGATTGTCTGTACCAAAGTTAGGGAAGGTGACCATCGATTTGTACGATTGAAGGAGGGAGACCCAAAAGGTCGCCATGTTGTTATAGTTGATGACTTCGTACAATCAGGGGGTACGCTAATTGAATGCCAGGTAAGGAAGTTTGTTATGACATTCTGTGTTCAGTTTAGTAGTTTCTGACTTATTACATCAAAAAGTTTTCTTGAATTCATTCTTCATTTTCTTACTCTTATTCATAGTCGTCTGCCTTGTTTCTTTTTTTTTTTTCTCCTGCTAGTTATACTTTTATATTTGCCTCATGTTGGGATCTGTTTACTTTTATTTAGAAAGTACTAGCAGCTCATGGAGCGGCCAAAATCAGTGCCTACGTAACCCATGGAATCTTCCCCAACAAAACATGGCAAAGGTTTAAGTACGATGATGGAGGTATTTTTTCTCAGTGAAATTGTTTGATTTGGCAACTTCTTTTTGTTTACTCGTTTACCAGTGCCGTTAGAATGTAATCCGTTTGCGTGGTCCTTTAATGGTAGGTTTGGTCCAAATCTTGGCCCCTTCCTAGTTTACCCATGGTAGAAAGAGTAAAACCGCTTTGAATGCTATTACACATTTGCAGTGGTTCCTTCATAGGTTACTCATGAGAAGAAAAATGAAGCAACCTCGAAAGGGAGGGAGGAGGCGCAAAGCTGTGAGAATTCTTCAATAATTTGCTTGCATACTTAATAATATAATCTTGTTTAGTAAAAACTATTGTTTGGTCACTTTTTCTTTAATTCAAATCGAACAATGAGAAACAATGGTTAGTCGTTTTCAAGGATTGAGATTACATGGAGGGTACTTGGGATAAGTTGATATATATAAATTTAGGGTGGACAATAAATTTTTTTTTTTTGGGAAATATGGGTGGACAATAGTTGACCTCCACATTATAACAAAAAGTTAAAAAAAAGAGAGCTTAAAATGATTACCTACAGTCGGCGACCCATGCTGAGATCTCGCCAAAAACCTACAGAATCTGCCGCGTATATAGCGCTCCATACCCTGCAAATGGCGCGTCTCATCTCTCGTATACGCCATCACTTGCCCTTCTTGTCGTTAAAATGCAAGCAAACGAAGCCAAATGTACGAACTATCTCTTTCATCTTTCCCACACGCGAGCTCCAGCAGCCGAACTCCTTGCCACTCGCGAAAGCTCCGACCTCCAGCAGTCGCTACTCCAAGCCTCCTCCAACCTTTCTTGTACGAGATTCGAACTACCTTAGTTCACTGCCGATCTTCCTCCTTCCCGCCGACCTCACCCGCCTCTATCCCAAAGCCGAACTCCACCTGTAACTAAAACCCGAGCCATTCGAACTCTTCCACAAACCCATTACCTGCTCTGATTTTGACGTTACCTCCTGCCCTAGCGAAGATCTTTTCCACCTTCCCCAACTCTTTGAGAGATGGATAGAGATTTCTCCCTACCTCTACCCGACGCCTCATCCACGATTCCTCCTTAGCCGACGCCTCCTTTTACTTCTTTAGCCAGCGACGTTCCTCTCTTGTCGTTTCGGAAGTTACGACATTTTTCTTGGAAGCAGGGATGGGAGTTTGCTCACTGTGAAGGTAACTTCTCCCTATCGCGAGCTTCTTCGACCAAGGGAACCTGCTGCCTGGAAGTAAAGAACAATTATTACGTCCTCCGACCGGACGTTCCTCTGCGTCCGGTTGGAGGCCAAATCCCGCCAAAAAATGAGTTGTACCGAGCAATACCAAACAATAACGAGGAATACCATCATTTGAAGACACAATACCGAGTTATACCGAGCTAAACCGAGAAATACCATGTTATATAAAGATTGTACCGAGTTTTTCCTAGAAAAACTCGGTACAACTCGGTATTTCTCGATACAGCTCGGTATAACTCGGTATTGATCTTCAAAGAGCGGTATTCCTCGTTAATATCAAATAATACCTAGTTGTACCAAGCAAATACCGATATTTTTTGGCGGGATTTTGCCTCCAACCGGACGTTCCTCTACGTCCTCACACCGGACATAATAAAAGTTCTGGAAGCAGAGAGTTTAACTCTCTGTTTAATAGGGTTTAGCAAAATCATGCTCAAATTTTGTACAAATCCTATGTCCCGATAGCCCTTAACATAAATCCAACTCTCTCGATTAACTAAAATTAATTATCTTAATTATATTTAATTATTGTTAATAATAGATATTTTTTTATTAAGTAATATTAATTATAATTAATCATTTTTTAATCATATTTAATTACTATTAATAATAATGAATTATAATCAAGTAACATTAATTTATTAATTATTTTTAATTTTAGTTAATCATTATTATTAATAATTAACTATAATTAATTAAAGTTAATTGTAATTAAAATTTTAAAATTATAACTTATTATTACTAATTATAATTAGTTATGATTAATTAATATTAATTATATTTAATTATTATTTTAATTATAATAAATTATTATAATACCTATAATTAGTTATAATTAATTATAATTAATACAAGGAAACAGAAGAAATGTAAATTCTTTCCTCACCTCAATCCACATGCCAGCACCACTGTCAACACACGCAAGTATAATCTTTCTAACTTAAAATCCCGCTCTCGACGTTGGTGGCGAACCGGAAAACCAGCTCATGCATGCTTTTTTCTAGCGTGGTTGGAAGAGAACCCGGTGCGACGCCTACGGCAAGTTTGTTAAAACTCTATTTTCGACGTTAGCAGTGCACCATAAAATCACCCATGAACGTTTTTCTCTAACGTGATGGGAAGGGAACCCGGTGCGATGCTTACGGCGAGGCGGGAACAATTATAAAATTGCGCATTTCAAAACCGGTGCGTGAAGACCTATGCACGCCTTTCTCTGGCGTGGTGGGAGATGAAAACTATGGCCGCGGTGTCCCATGATGCGAACTGTGCACGCTTTTTTCTAGCGTGGTGAGAGGCCTGGACTCGTTAAATTTCCCCCAAATGGGGAGACGCTGGCAGGCATTCAAAATTTTGTCTAAAAAAAAGATAAGGATTTGAACTCTGAAGGACAACGGGACACTTGTGAACTTGGACTTTAATCGGATGCAACGGACTTAAGTGAACTCAAATTTAAAATGAATTTGAACTTAAGTGAATAATAATGGACTTAATGTGAACTTGAGAGGACATAGACCAGCATCAACAGATATATAAGTGTCCAAAATTTTTATTAAGTGGGACTCGAGCTTGAACAACAGAACAAAAGACTTAAATCAAACTCAACCAAGGAGAACTTCATTTGAACTTGAATCGAACAACATCACGTAGAACTTAAACAATTTGAACAAACAACTCTCTAACAACGTCTGAAAAATGAATCCGATCTTAAAACATGGGTTGGTATTTTCAATAACCTTGATGTAAAAAGAGCCATTGCAGATATGTTGGAATCCCTCAAGAAGGAAGTCATATTAACATTAGAGGGCCTAGAGGATGATGACTGTTTGTAGCTCCTCAACAATCATGCATTTGCCAATATAGAGAACCATGATGTTCATCATAACAAATCAAGACCCATTGCTAAAGAGATTGTAAAAAAAAAAAAAAAAAAAAAAAAAAAAAAAAAAAAAAAAAAAAAAAAAAAAAAAAAAAAAGAAAAAAGAAAAAAAGAGGGCTTTCAGGATCTTCATTGGCAGCAAAGGTTATGGTGGTGTTCTAAGTTCTTGCTTTGATGAGAGGCATTGGATAAACATTTTGAATAATGATATTGTAAGTGCAAAGTCGGGTCAGAATGATATCACGCCGATCTTAAAACTAAGCTATATGTTCCATCCAAAAACCTTTGCAAAAGTGTTTCGTACTATGTTGTATATTTCGATAAGTTCCCATGTTTTATAAAGATGAGTTAGTTTGAATGTGGGCAGCTTTGGGTTTCATTCAACCCCCTTTATATCTGAGGAGATACAATGGAGGATATCTTTGACTCTTTGATCAAGAAATCATTCTTCAACAAGTTTTAGAGTAAATGTATAGTATGTTACAAAATGCATGATTCATCATATGAATCAGTAGAGTCTACTTCTATACAAGAATCCTTCAGAGCTGTGGGTGATGGTGACTTATACTTCCTTAGAATTCTTGAGACTATTCAACACTTGTTTGTCTAAACTAGCAATTTGAAATTTCTCAGAAAGATTGATAATTTTAAAAATCTGCAAGCACATTAACTTGACTACAAACAATAATATTTCATGTAGCAAGCTTACAAGTACATGTGAAAGTTCTTACAAGCTATTGTAGAAGATCAGTTGTACACCCAAGCTGTTGTCCACAGGAAGAATATAAAATGAATACATAAAATGCAAGTATAGATGCTCCTATGAGCTACTCTAGAAGACCCCATGCATCCAATTTATCATTTATGAATAAGATTTGTAACACATACGAGTCCTCTAATAATATTGGTGTACGCACTACCTCTCACCTGTAGATAGATACAAAAAGACTTCAGTAAATGCAGTATCCTAAAGTCAATTTTAGTCTACAAATGAATATATCTACTTGATTACCTGCAATAGTAGCAGATGTACTGTAGAAAACCTATCACACATTCAGCGTGTTAGTTGCAGCCAAAGGGATTCGAAATGTAGTGGAAGTAACTATGTGATGCGTATAGATGTATTCAAGTGAATGTTAACAAACACTGCATCGTGCCCACTGGAGTTAATGATCAATGTTTGACAAATGTGCTGATAAAGATTAATGCAAGGTCTGGTGGCCCAAACTCACAACTACAAATAGAGAATATATCAACCATTCCAGTCATCTCAAGGGTTGCAACAATCATTTTAAGAATGAATATCTCGTATATTTCTTCTGAACAATGTGAGGTGCTTTCGATTGCTACAATGCCTGCTCGAGGCACTAAATATTGATTTTGACGTATAGGACGTCAACAAGAGCACAATCATTCAAAGATTGAAATGATTGATTTTTTGTTTAAGCCAACTGTAGAAAATGATGATGATGGCATAATCAAGGAGTTGCCCACTAATTCATATATGAGTTCTATGAAGAGAAAGCCATATCAAATCATTATGGAGTGAGCGAATCTCAGTTCAACGAGATCTTGGATATTGAGTTGAATAAGATTATTGAGGCTTGCAAGTTTCTTGATGAACAGTGGTCGTGCATCCAACATACCTTCTACATACAAGTATTGAAGTACCACAATAAACACAAACTTCTACATGTCATCGTAGAAGACTTGTGAAATGTCCAAAATATTCCCCACACATGCACCATAATTTGTATACACATAGGTACACAAAAGGGCATGTGTAGTTGTAAAACCCGCATGGGCCCGGACGAGCGTGTTATGAGTATACAAGTGATGTCTAAGGATGCTGCACGGGTCAAAAAATGAATGTAGTTTGAGCACAATCCTTCTATGTGGATAGATAGGAGTCAACACGGTTCAAATTATCAAACAAAAATATGGCCAATGTGTCAATCAGAATATTTATTTTATACGTTCATATAAGACATTCAACAAATAAAATTCATTAACAAAGGTCTGGAGCCTATAAAATCCGATCCCCTTTCGGCAAGTTGATAGGGTCGAAAAGGTTTAATCAATGAAAATGACCCCAAACTCCCCGATGATGGCCGTGTTGACCCGAAAATTTCAATTGGAGGGGTTAATTTCAAATACTCAAAATGCCACCCAAATACCCATGAAATTCAAAGCTCTAAAGAATACAAAAATCATTCTAAAATCTCGATATTTAAAATCAACCATTATTCACTTAAAGTAAAATTTCATTCACCCTCAGCAATAGTTTGCCGGGGTGGTCAAATTAAAATTTACTTCGGCTCATAGAGAGCTAATGCATAGTCGAAAATATTATTAGGATCCATTTTTTAATAATCTCCTGTCAGTCAGGATGTGGTACATATCATCTAACCGACGGTTTTGCTTCCAAATGACACTTCAAAATAAACAGTTATAACCCAGGGCCCTCTAAACCAAGTGGTTTTGCCAAATGACATCACAAGATAATAGTTATGGTCAGAGCCAATACGTTCCTTAATGACATTAAATCTTTGAGATATAAATCAATAGGATATGTTCGATAGGACACAAAGCTATCTGTTAGCTAATGTGGATTCAAATTTGTCCCTTTAGGCAACGTCCTCTCAGGTTTACAAGGTCCCCTTGGATGAAGCAACTCATGGCTGCCGACAAGGATCCTCTGTCAGGTTGGGTAGACTACCTCCTCTGACTAAGTAGACCCCAAGGAACACGATGGCACGGGATGACGGAACCATATGATCTTGATCGAGTCTATCATCCATTCCCCTACCATCCACTTTAAGTGCAAGATAGTGAAATTTCTAATTTTAAATATCAAAATTTTCACATTTCCAAATGCACATGTTGCTACTGTACGCCTGATACTACGTATTTATGGATACAATGTATCTGATTGACGACTAGCCATATTCGAAAGTTCTCTCATTACCGGAAGGGGTAATTAACTAGAGGGGTTTGTGCCTATAGAAAACCAGAACTCTGATCATAAAGTCCTCGCAAAATGAGGGCGAAATCTCTGAGTAGTGTCTTATCTACAAAATCATCCGCCTTTCTAAAATTTACTCGTAGAATTTTCAGAGCCCACAACAATAAGATTAGATTAGAGTTCAGAGAGGAATTCAGCCTAACTCATGCAAGAAATATTATATAATAAAGGAGTTACAGGAGATTATTTTTAACCTGGATTTTTAATGGAATTAGGGTTTGGTTTGTTTTCAAAATTAAGTAAAGGGAAGCTTAAAATTTTGGGCAGGGATAGAATGGGGTAGATAATTTTTCTTGATGACTTAGCATTTGTTAATACTAAACTATAGTGATTAAGGTGTGCTTAATCTTTATCTTTTTGGATTCCCTTTAAAATTGCTAGCTTCGTTGCTACTCTCTCTATAAAATTTGCTAGCTTGCTCTAGCCAAGTTCATATGAAGTTGATCAGCTGAATCTAGCCGTTTTGCTCTAAACCTAGTAAGCTAAGTAAATTCACATGAACCTTTCTAAAGAATTTGAACCGTCAAAAATTTCATTTGAACTTAGCTTGACTAAATGCGGCTCGATACCCCCCAAATCGATTAGGTTGACCAAATTTGAACGAACATGGCTGGCCTAATGTGGCTGGATTGCTTGGATAAAGCTTTTTAACCATATTCATGAATATGGTCGACTGTGTAGAGCTAGTGAACCCAATATGGTCTAATGACTTTGTCAAACTTAGTTGATCTATTCACAAATATGATCGCCTAGAAATTTGATCAGCCACCTACTTTGAATCTCTTATGCTCGTTTTCTCTTTGAATTTCGGACAACAAATGGAACCACTTGAGCATATCCATGTGAGAGCCAGAGATTACTCCAAATACACACTTATTTGTATTCATTAATCTGCGCAGGTCTACTCAGTGTTATGCATTTTTCTTAATATTTATGTATTTCTAAAATCATAATGGTTTTACCTGCAAATAAAGTAATTATTTTTTTTTTAAATGCTGGTAAATGACATTTAATTTTCATTAAAATTATGTTTTTTTTTAATCCTTCTTCAGTGAGTCCAGACAAAGGGATGAGATACTTCTGGATAACTGATTCATGCCCTCATACTGTTAATGAGGTCAAAGGTATCCCACCTTTTGAAGTTCTTAGCCTTGCTGGTTCCATTGCTGATGCTCTTCAGATATAGCTGCTTACCCAAAAAAAAGTAGCTGCACCGAAGACCGAGGACCATTGATTATTTAGCTTTAAAGTGCCTGTCATTCTTCATTATTTTCTGTTTAAAGTTTAGATCAGTATTGCTTAGCGAACTTCTACTTTTATCCCTCGTGGACATGTTCGAATTTTTATTTGTATAAATATATTACAAAATATTTTTTTTGAACCAAAATATTTCAATGAGAGGTAGTTTCATATATTCATAGATAGTCATTAAATTTTAAGCTAAACAGTCTATTTTTATTGATGTGATTTATCTTTTTTTTTTAATCAATGTTAAATTTCTTTAAATCAAATTTACTTAACTCTTTAGATAAGTTAAATTTTGAGTATTTGTAGTTGACAAATTGTTTGAAAACTAAGATTAATGTGCAAGTTGAAGCCTAATTCAAACTCAGTAGAAATTATTCTGATCCAGACGGAAATAATCATCCGGATATATGTGCACATAATTGCACAGAATAATTTCTCCTAACACAGTTCAATCCTTATTATTTGCTTTGCATCTAAAATGGCAGTAATGATTCGAATCTGATGGTCTTTTTCTAATTCACGCGCTGAGTTTTCAGTGTTTCTGCGTTTTTAATTTTTTCTGCTTCAACTGTGCGATTTCAATTAGAATATGATGGATTTGTTAGTTGTCTTCCTATTTAAGTGTTGATGGAAAATTTGGAATCGTTTTTATTTTATTATTTATTTTTAAATTTATTTGATTTGGACTTTTAATTTATTTTTTACTTTTATTTTTTTATTTTTTAATAAAAAATCAAATTGCTTTTTAAAAAGGTGATTTACATACATTCCATTGAATTATTAGATATTCATACATCATATACTTAAATTTATACTCTAATCCTTAAGCCATATTAAAAATATCCACAGTATTGACTTTTTAAAGTGGAACGTGTTTATTAAAAAACCACATTTTATTCTGATTTAAATGTAAAGATGTTATAGAAATAAATATACATATTTAGATGTTAATGTATAAATAGTTAAGAATTCCATTGTGTTTAGGCAATCTTTCATTTAAATAGAATTAAAATAATTTTTTTTGGATTTTCTTTATTTGAATATGGAAATCACCCCTTCCTAATTGCCACCATCATTAATTGCTCTTAACACCTTTAGTTACCATTACCATTGCATATATCTTTTGCAGCCACTATAATTACTAGCCATCGATATCATCGTAGGCAATTGTCATTATTGTTGCCACGGCCATCACTCTTCCACCTACCTTCTCCTCTACACTTTTCATAAATAATTCCTTATTGTATATGGGTGTAGTTGAGTTTAATTAATTTATGACCTTACTTGAGCTCCTCATTAATTACCCCAAGAGCCAAGCTTAACGAGTTGACCATTTGAGTTGAATCGAGTGGTTCGATAAGATGAATATAATGAGAGCAAGATCACTCAATTCGGACATCATTAAGATATTTAAATGTTCAAAAAACACTTCATAATCAAGGAATCGATATGGACCATACGATGGAGAGTTTTAGATTCTGGTTCAAATTATCAAAAATGCTAATCCAAAAATCCTTTTAAATATAATCATTCTCTACATGAATGATAAAGGCCCAAGAGTTGAGAGAACGAGGGAGCTCTCTTTACATTCACTGGCTATTGCCGCCAAAAACCACTAACATCAATTGTCGCCACCATTTCAACTCCTGTCAAGATTTAACCATATTGTTGATATTAACTACTTGCTTTTGGACATCAAATTTATATATTCTTTATAGGAAAAATATGGTCCTATTGTGGGTGTTAATTGTCCATATATGAATACTTGATTCTTGTACTCCCTACTATGAAAACTAAATATTTATTTTCAAAATCTCAACCCCAGGTCAGCCCCAGTTAATAAAGTCAACCCTGATTGACAAACCAAGGGGTCCTTTAAATCCATAAACTTGCATTTTACACCAAATGACCTCTACATTACATGAAATTTTTTCCAACTAGTTTTAAATCACAATTGGAATGAGTAGGACCCCATATTGACCCCTTGCCAAACCTGATTAATCAAGTCAATCATGTTTGACCAAAACACACATAAACACTTACAAAATTCAAAACTAATTGACCAAATCAATGCTCCAAACTCATATGAACAGTCCATATGTCACGATGAGTTTCTCAAAAATGTTCCAGCCCTTGGGCCCACCTGTTTTAGCCACATGGCTTGAACCAAGTGCACTAAAAGGGGTTTTCTTGAACCAAAACCTAACCCTTATAGAATTAAATTATATAAATGGTTGTAACCGGTGTCCCTTGACCCCATGCTCATGATCCAATAAATCCAGCCCTTGAGTTGACTTGATTCAACCTATTAGGCTAACCCAAACAATCCAAAACCTAAATTCTTAGGCCCATTGATAAACTAGCCCAATTTGGGCATAACCAACTATTGAATTGTACTTTACAATGTTCCTTGCCAATGTCATAGCCAGTGCTAGCCTTTTGTAAATTTGGATATAGGTTTTATGATTTTGATGATAAAAAATATTATAGACTCTTTATTATGCTATCTCATATTATTATTATTATTGCATATTTATTTCTTATGCACTAATATTTTAGGTCCACCGTACACCATATAAACTGATCAACTCAAGACTGGGTAGAATAGAGTTAAGTGTCATGAAGAGTTTGTATTTATACTTTTATTTATTTCTATATTTCTTGAGTAAATATTATGTATTTGGTGGATGTTAAACTAGGCGATCATACAAACATGCACTCAGGGGAGTAAGATAGTTAGAAAATTGGAAGTAAAAATTTTTAAACTAATTGTACTATATGATCTAGATCGTACTATATTATCATCTATTCAAAAAATCATTATAATGACTAATTACAAAATTAAAGTACTATATAACCCAATATTTTCATTAGACGATACTTATTTTCCATCAATCATACGAGATGATAATCCAATTTAATTTAACTTATCGTACTAGTTGATGAATTATACTATAACGAACGATTAACTGAAATACTTAAACTGATCGTGCAATGCCTTACTCTTTGTACAATACTAAAAAAGTTATTTAAATTAATTTTACTATATGATCGTGGATCATACAATATGATTAGTGTCGATAGAATTAAATTATTATGGCTTTTTGTGAAGCCTTGTATTTAATATCTCTTAATATACTCGTTTCAAGTCTTTTAGTTTTATTGGGTTTTTTAGAGAGAGAGATTGGAGAAGAGATCTTGGAGAGCTTTGGGAATGAGAAAGTAAAGTTTTTGTGAGAGGGTGAAGAATTATGAGGGATTTTCATACAGTTTCTCCAAGAAAGCTTCAACCTTGTTTCCTTCGAGTGTCTTACTTAGTTTCTTAGGTGACTCTGGGAAGAAGATCGTTATCCCGAAAACTGTTGAGGTTCTTTGCCTTCACCAGGAGGGTGAAAAAGGAGTGTGAGATCCTCTTCCTATATTAGGAGGGTGAAAAAGAGATCAAGGTTCTCTGATGCACCAGGTTGGTGAAGAGATTGTGCCGTCTTCTCCTTCTTGCTCTTGAGGCTAAAGAAGAGACACTAAAGTTTTAGTACAATACTCGGAGAGGACTCTGGGGAGTGGATGTAGGTCATTGTTTGATCGAATTACTATAAATTTTTTTTTGAGCTAATTTTAAATTTCATTTTCTACACTTTACTTTTATGTGATTTATTTTCCTGAAAATTACATGTTGAAAATCTATGGTTGATATTATATTATGTTGATTAAACTATCATTACCATTATCATAATTGTTTATAATTTTTTTAGCTTACATATTGGGTGATAATATTGCTTAATGTAGTATTCCACTGTCCTGTAGTATTCTAGATTTTTTGGAATTGGTTCCTCAAGTAGCTAATAGACATGTGGCTCGGGTGGCTTCAGACCACTGTCCTGTAGTATTCCAGATTTTTAATAAAAAATTTTAGAAATCTAAATTGCTGAGATTTGAAGATCTTTGGTTTTCATACCCAGCATCTTTTAATGTGGTAAAGAAAGCTTGGAGCAAAGTGGTTGAAGGTGATCCTATCGAGGTTTTGAATAAAAAATTTCATAAAGTGTGAACGACACTATTCTTTTAGAGTAGAGCTAAACATCAAAATCTTATGGGGTTCAAGGAGAAGCTTAAGAAGGAGGTGGTTGATTTGCAAAAAGTGGAAATTAATGGGGAAGTAAATGCTGATGAGATCCATTTGATACTCAAAACTAAGGTACATGATCTAAATGTCACTCTAGCTCGTTTAAATATGTGGTGGAGACAAAGAGTGAAGGCAAAATGGTTGGAAGAAGGTGACACCAATTCAACTTTTTTTTTTCATGCTTTTGCTAATGGTAGAAGGAATGGGAATTTCATCAAGCAAGTGAAAAATGAGGATGGGGAGTTGGTTATAGAACCAAATGCTATTGAAGAATCTTTTCTCAAACGTTTTTCTCAAAAGTGGAAAGAAAGGGATTGTTTGCTTATTGGATGGCCGAAGGCTATTTGTACCTTAAGTTTGGAAGATATTAATCTTTTAAAAGCTGAATATTCACTTGAGAAAGTTGAAAAAGTTATTATTAGTCTTGGGAAGAACATTTCGCCTGGTGTAGATGGTATTCCTTACTCCATCAAAGCTTATTGGAAATTAATCAACCAAGACATATAGAGGGCTTTTTCTCATTTCATTGCTTCGGGTACTATGAATGCTAAATGGAAAGAAACTCTTGTGGTCCTTATTCCTAAGGTCCAGAATCTGGTAGATCCTTCTCACTTTCGTCCTATTAGCTTATGTTTGTCTATTTATAAAATTGTTGCAAAAGTTTTATTAAATAGACTAACAATGGTGATCAACAATTTGATTTCGGAGAACCAAGCTTCTTTATTAAAAGGTAGATCCTTATCTGAACATGTATTATTGGTTCAAGAATTATTTCACAAATTCAAATTTTCAAAATCTAAGAAAGGGATGGTAGCTTTGAAAATAGATATGGAACAAGCATATGATTGTATGTCTTGGACTTCTTTGAAGCAAGTTTTGGATTATTTTGGTTTTCCATTGGGTTTCTCGAATATTTTGATAGAATGTGTGGCAAATCCAAAATTTTCTTTACGTTTCAATGGGACTAAATCAAAGTGGATAGAAGTAAAAAGTGGATTTAGACAAGGATGTACACTATCTCCTTATCTATTTATTTTATGTTCACAACGTTTATCAAATAATTTTTATCATAATGGCAATGATTTGGGCATCAAGATAGCTGCATTGGCTCCCAAGATTTCCCACTTATTATATGCGAATGATGTGCTTTTATTCTTTGAAGCTAAAACTGTTTATTTGAAGAAGTTGAGAAGGTTCATTTAGGATTACTGCAATTGGACTGGTTTGTCAGTCAATCTAAAAAAATCTTCTATTGTGTTTGGGAAATCAGTTGGTCGAACAAAAAGAAAGATTTTGTCTAAAATATTTAAGTATAAGGAAGTGCATGAATTGAAATACTTGGGTATTACAATATGTATGAGAAGAATGGTTTCTTTAGATTATCTATTTATCCTTGAAAGGCTAGCAAGTAAAATAAATGGATGGGGGAATAAATTCTTCTCATTACCTGGGAGGTTAGTTCTGGTGAAATTAGTGATGCTTGCTATTCCAATGTTTCATGTTTCTCATTCATTGGTTCCTCTTAACATTTTGAAAAAATTGGAGATGATGTGCAGAAATTTTATTTGGAAAAAATCTGATTATGCGCAAGACATGCATTATATAGCATGGGATGTTCTCATTAAGCCGTGGGATGAAGGTGGAGCTAGATTTCATTCAGCTGTAACTATGGCTGATCCACTAAGAGCTAAATTTGCTTGGGAATACATTAATGGATCTAATTCTTTACCGTATAGAACATTAAAAGAAAATAATGGGATTGTATTTGGAGTGATAATTGGAAAAGAAAATACTCATCAACATGGAAGATTCTGTTGAAAGGAGCTCAATCACTTAGGCCTTTGCTTAAATGGAAAGTTGCTACAGGTCATTCAATTGATATCCTACGAGATGTATGGCTTCTAAACAGGAGTTTTTCAAAGTGGCCAACATTTATTAATGTGATGGAGGAAGAATTTCCAAATATGGAGTTTTTTTAATTAAAAATAGAGAATGGGATCAAGGCGAACTCAGTAAATTTTTTTGTAAAGATTTGCTAGAACTCATATCACAAGTGCAAATTGATAAGGAGGATGCTGCTGATTCTATGGAACTCACAATCAAATTTTTTGAAAAATCATTAGCTTCTTTGGTGAGAAATTTAGAAGTTCCTGCTGCTGCTGATAACTTTAAGTGGATATGGCTCAAGTTAATCAAATTATCCCCATGAGTTAAATGTTTATGGTGGAGGTTGCTAAATAATGGCATTCCTACATGTGATTTTCTGATATATAGAAGAATCATACATGTCAATAGCTGTCCGAGAGGTTGTGATGCAGCTGAATCTATTGAACACATTGCAGTTTGCTGTGAAAAATAGATTCAATTGTTTGAATTGTTGGGCAAATGGGGATTAAAACTGCAAATATATACTTCTTTCACGGAATGTATAAGGCAACTGAAGCTTCTTACAAATTCAAATCCTTTTATGGCTAATCTCTATTGTTCAGTTGTCTATTTATCATGGAAAAATAGAAATAATGTAATTCATGGCAGTAAAGAGCTGGGTGTGGGATATTTGGCTTCAAGAGATGTTGAAATAGCTCTTTCTTCATCAAGTTACAACATCTTCTCTGACCACTAGGGTGTAAATTAGCTTTCTAAGCTGTCTATTTCTTCTTGGCACCTCCTCCACCCGATTGGATTAAAGGTAACTTTGATGCGACTCTTTTAAATTCAAATGAAGCTGGAATTGCTGGAGTTTTTAGAGATTCCAAGGGAAGGTTTCTTTTTTGATTTGGGTTCAAATGTATTCATCGGGACATTGGTTTTTTTGGAACTTATGGCTATCAAAGCTTTAAAATTTGTTCTTCAAGATTGAAATTTTCAGGCTAAAGGGATTATTATTGAAGGAGATAACTACAATGTCATCAAGTATCTTCAACATTCTTTGGATAAAGATTCTAATAAATGGGACAACGAACCGATTGAAGACTTGCCCTTTTTAAAGGATGTGGGGAATTTCTTATTTCATTTTGTTCATAGGGAAAGTAATAAATTGGCCAATTTTTGTGTTAATTTTTCTTTATAGGAGATTTTCTTTGGGAAGATCTCAATTGTAATAAGATTCCTCCAAGTTTTTTTGTTTTGCTTAAGGAGGAATGTGATAGACTTTCTTTCACATTGTAGCTTGTAATAGTTTTCTTTATTTAATGGTTTTGGTAGTTAAAAAAAGAAAGATAATAATGCTTACTTTTAAGTTTTCAAAAAATCCAAAAATATATATTTTTGTTTAATTTTAAAAAAAAATAATCAATTCACGTCTCTTGGTGTTTTTAGGGATAGTTTTTGTTTTTAAAGATTTTTTTTTTTTAAAATCTACCAATTCACCTAGGGATAGTTTACCAAGGATTAACATTCTACATCAAACTTTTAATTTGTATCAAAGTGGTTATCACCAGTAACATTTTAAAAACCTTGAGAAAAATGATCAATAGCACATTTCAGTAATAGAAACATCGCAGTGGGTTATTCTATAACTCGTCCACCTTTATTTGATAATATACTATTTGATTTTTAAAAATCTGCATGTTTACTTTCTTACAATATATTAATTTTTGCATATGATTTTTTGGTACAAGAAGGTTATTCTGCACTCTCTCATTTTATTAATGACATAAAAACTGAAATACTATTTAATGAATAAAGCAACGAGGATAGGGACTTAACCCAACAAAATATAAAATGTTTAAATTATTTTTTCTTTTCTCTTAAGTCTGAAGATTACTGAGAGTTTGTACATGTATCATTAGCAAGAAAATTTGGGATAAACTATGTATTACTTACGAAGGGACTAGTTAGGTCAAATAATCTAGAATGAACATCTTATTGCATGATTATGAACTTTTTTGCATAAATCTAATAAAACTATCTCAGACATGTACACTATGTTTAATCAAATCATGATATCCTTACTTGGTTTAGGAAGAAAGCTTTCAAATTCAAAGAAAGTGAAAAAATTCTTCGATGACTACCTAGTAATTATGATGTTATAGTTACTACCAATTGTGAATCAAAAGATCTTAACAGTTATTCTATAGATAACTTGGTAGGCTAACTTATTTCCTATGAGCAATATGTGAGTTAGAGAATATTGCAGGATACAAGAGATAAGAGAAATAAAGTGGTGGAACTCGAAGCAAATGAATCAGAAAGTGATAGTTCTACAACTTAGGTGATGATGACATAGCCCTAATGACATGCCAATTCAAAAATTTTCTAAAAAGAAAACTAACACATCAACAACAATGGAATAAAAGTAAAAAAAAAAAATTAAAAATTTCAAAGCATCATCTGATACCATTTGTTTTGAATGTAGGAAATCAGGCCACTTGAGATCAGGTTGCCCCAATTTAAAAGCTCATGCAATTAAGGAGAAGAGTGAGGAGAAGACTAAAGCTAAAAAGGGGAAGCAAGAGATGTAAAAGGAATTTTGGACAGACTCAAGGTTAGACTCATCAAAAATAATAATGAAAGATGAGGTAATTAATCTGTGCCTTATGCAAGATATTAGTCTTTATCACTCTGATTAAGAGGAAGTATGTGTGCTTTAATATGATAAAGTATTTAAAGTTTCTGAAAAGATTCATAATGTATATAAAAAGCTTAAAAAATGTATGCTAGTTTGAATTCTCAAGTTTACAAAAAGAGCAGATAGCCTTAGAGTATAACATTTTGCATTAAATAAAGAACACATGTTTTTACTTAATGAGTATGATGTATTAAATAAGATGTATGTTGATCTAACTGTTGCACATGAATCCTTGAAATTAATGAATCTTGAGTTAAAAGAATCATATAAATAATTAGAAGCATTCACAAGTGAATTAGATCATAACAAGTTTGCATTGAAATTGAAGTAGCAAGATTTTGAAAGTGTAAATGAATTCTTAAAAGTAAAAGTTAATGCATCCCAAAATAATAAACCATCACCAACATTGACGTAATGGTATAACCCATCATCAGTACATGAGGATAAGGCACCCAACCCCACATAGATTAGTGAATCCTTTCCCTAGTGTTAAGTGTCATTCTTGTGGCATGTTAGGTTACATAACACACACCTGCATAATTCACCATAGGACACATATAATTTGGAGGCCAAAATCACTTGCACCATATCATTGCATGCATGCAAGTCATTCATCAATACATAAAGCAGAACCCAAACTCAATTGGATTCCTAAATCTAATATTTGATTGACTTTGTAGAAGGTCCCTCATAATAAGCCTAGTGAGAGTATGTGGTACTTGGATAGTAGATGCTCAAGACACATGACTGTAGACATGAAGCAATTCATCAAGCTGGAGGCCATGGGAGGAGGCAAAGTTACACTTGGAGATAATATCACTAAGAAAGTGGCATGTTCAGGTATGATTATTATTCTAAGAATTTTATTATTAAACATGTCTTACTAGTAGATGGCTTGAAACCTAATTTGCATAGCATCAGTCAATTATTTGACAAAAGCTTCCATATTAAATTCTTATATACTAGTTGTGTAATCAATTTAAATGGAAATATTATGTTAGAAGAAAAAAAATAATTAATAATGTTTACATGCTTGATTTAAATTGTATTGAATACACTACTTCTCTTTGCTTGAAAATAATTGCTAATGAAACCTAGTTATGACATAAGAGACTATCATACAAGCATAACAACTCTTAGAAAATTAACCCAAAAGGACCAAGTTAAAGGTATACCCAAACTAGATTCTCTTGCGACGACCTTTGTGATGCCTCCCAACTAGGAAAATAAATCAAAACTTCCTTTTACTCAATCAAGTATATCACCACTTATAGACCTTTAGAAATCCTTCACGTGGATATGTTTGGACTAGTTAGTACTACCAGCTTAGGTAGGAAAACATATGGATATGTGATTATTGATGATTACTCAAGATTTAATTGGATTATATTTTTATCACATAAAAATGAATCATTTGAAGAATTTAGGACATTCTCCACATGAATTCAGAACAAATTAGGTTTTGAAGTCCCAACTATCCATAGTGATCATAGTGGATAATTTTAAAATGATAAATTTGAATCATTCTATAACGAGCTAGGTATAGAACATAATTTTTTAGCTCATAGAATCTCTCAACAGATTGAGGTTGCTGCAAGAAATAATAGAATGCTTGTAGGACCAACTAGAGCTATGCTAGCTCAGTATTCACTTCCTAAATATTTTTGGGTTGAAGTAGTGAATACTTATTGCTATATTCTCAAAAGGGTTAATGTTAGATCCAAACTCAATAAGACACCTAATGAATTACTCAAAGGAAGGACACCCAATCTCTCTCACCTTCATATTTTTTGATTAAAAGTATTCATTCTAAAAAAATGAAAAATCTCCATTAGGAAAATTTGACCCTAAATATGATGAAGAAGTTTTCTTAAGATATTCATATGTAGGTAAATCCTATAAAGTTTTCAATAAGAGGACATTAGTGGTAGAGGAGACTACCCATATAGTATTTGATGAATTTGATAGATCTGTTAAACCTAGGTTAGAAGAAGAAGTGGTTGAAGTCACCCAAAGAGTAGAATCTATTGACATAGAAAATAGAGTAGAGTCTCAGGACCCATTACCTAGAGATTGGTGATATTCATCTAGTCATCCTAAAGAGCTCATCCTAGGAGATTTATTTATAGGGGTAAGAATTAGGCATGAAATTCAAAAGGACGTTAGTCACTCTGATTTCATCTTTATGGTAGAACCCTTAAGCATAAATCAAGCTTTATCCGAAGAATGTTCGATCCTAAGCATGCAAGAAGAATTGAATTAATTTGTTAAGAATGATGTTTGAGAGTTGGTTAGCATACCTAAGGACCAGAGTGTTGTAGAAACTAAATGGGATTTCAAGAATAAAATGAATGATTATAGTATAGTAATTAGAAATAAGGCTAAATTAGTAGCTAAGGGGCACAATCAGATCAAAGGGATTGACTTTGAAGAAACCTTTTCTCATGTAGCTAGGTTCGAGGCCGTTAGAGTTCTATTAGCCTTTGTATACTTTAAGGGATACAAGTTATATTAGATGGATGTTAAGAGTGCCTTCTAAATGGGGTGATTAAAGAATATGTATATATTAAATAACACTCAGGTTTTGAGAATTCTTAATTCCCCAATCATGTATTCAAATTAAAGAAGACATTATATGGACTGAAACAAGCACCTAGAATTTGGTATGAAAGGATGAGCACATTCATCCTTGATAGAGACTTTATTAAGGGTGATATAGACACCACCTTATTTCTAAAGAAAATAGGAAAAGATCTACTCATTGTTTATATATATCTTTATAATATATTATTTGGATAAAAAACTAAGAATCTTTGTGATGAAATTTTAAAAATAATGAGCGAGGAGTATGAGATGAGCATGATGGGAAAACTTACTTATTTCCTTAGATTTAGTGTGAAGCAAAGTGATGATAGAACATTTTTTAGCCAAAAAAATATATCAAATATATCCTTAAAAAATATGAGATGGATAATGCTAAGGAAATTAATACTCCCATGCACTCTACCATTCAATCATATAAGGACCCCAATGGAAAATCAGTTGATTAGAATAAATACAAAGAGATAATTGGATCACTTCTCCATTTAATTGTCAGTAGACCTAATATTATGTTTAGCGTATGTCTTTGTGCTAGAGTTTTGGTTGATCCCAAAGATTCCCGTATGAGTGCTATTAAGAGAATTCTTAGATATCTTCTAGAAACCCAAAACCTAGGAATCTGGTATCCTATACATAACTCATCTTTCAAAATCATATGATATTTTGATTCAGACTTTGTGGGTTATAGGGTTGATAAGAAAACGTACCTCAGAAACCTATAAATTCATGGGATAATATTTAGTCTCATGATCTAGTTGAAAATTAAACTATGTAGCTCACATACCACTGAAGTTGAATACATAACTATCCTCACTAATTTGGGTCCGATTTCCTCAACTTCCTCTGATATATTGGGACCCTTCCAATATATCATATATGGATGCTATGATTGGTGAACCTCTTTGGATGGATGAGCCTTCATTATCTTAGCGTCAATGATCTTTTGCTAGAGTCTTTGTTTGCATTGATTTGACATAGAAACTATCCCCATAGTTTTTGGATTAAGGGCTTGAATGGAAGATTTTTTTTTTTCAAAAAATTTAGTATGAGGACCTTCCTAATCTTTGTTTCCATTTGGTTTTACTAGCCATAAAGTGGTTACCTTACAAGAATAATCTATAGCCTACAGGCCATGTTGATAGCACTACTCTATCTTCACCTAAGGAAATGTAGAATTTAGCTATTTTTGTGCATACCCAGCAGTCTAATTCTCCATCTACCAAACCTTCAGATCAATTAGGAACTTGGAAAGTTGTCTATAGAGGGCGAAAGACCAAGAAGAAAAGCCAACTTCCTGCCAACCCTTCTAAAGGTCATGAAATGAGATGCTCCTTACCAATATAAGTTATTTCCAATTGAGAGAATATTATCTTCAATGCTAAGAAATTGTAGAAGTAAGATATAAAATAAGATTGTAGTAGCAGTTTCTCCAAGTGTCTTTAAGAAACCATACAAAATTCTTTAAATATCACAAAAAACATCAAGGATTATGCTAACATCATGAATACCTTTCCTTAATTGAAGAATTTTGGTTCTAAAAAGAAGACAGAAGATCAAAACCAGTTCTTCTGAATAAACATATCCACCTCTTTAAGCCAAACACCCACACATCAATAATTTCTTGAACATCAAGAGATCACACACCAAGAACATTACCAAACCAAATTTGAAATCAAGAAAAACATCAAACACGAACAAATCCAAACACCAATTACCACACTTATTAAAAAATCTTAACCCAACAGAATATTCACTCCAAGAATTTTGATAGGCCACACTGGTCCTATGAAGAATCTCTACTAAATCATCTTTAGGCTTATAGTTCCTCCAAAATTATTTAAGAGAAAATTAGATCTTAACCTATTTGAATTTCCACACCTAGAATATATATTGGCCACACCAGATCGACGTAGACTTTGCCAACCAAACCTCCCACAAAATTAGCTTCAGACTTATTGCTTCGCCAAAATCTCCTTCAGCCAAAAGAAAATTAGATCTTAACTCAGTAGAAAATCCCCACCAAGAACATCCATTAGCTACACCGAGCTGATGAAAAACTCCACCACCCAGAGCTCTGCTAAAACCACCTTCAGACTTATCACTATGCCAAAATTGTCTTAAGCCAAATACAAATCAGATCTTAACTCAGTAGAAAATTACCATCAAGAACATCCATCATAAACACCAGGCTGATGGAGAACCTCCTCCAACCAAAGTTATGCTAAAATCACCAAAAACCCTCTGCTTGAGTTATTATCTTAGGTATTAGTTGTTAGTGTTAGCAAAATTGACTTAATATTCAATGGTCTTTCTTTCCTTTAATTTGATAGGGGATTATTAAGCCTTGATTATTTGATAATAGTGAAACTATCTTACTACTTGAGAGTCTTCTCAGGGATGATAATATGGGCATATTAGGCCTTATTTGTTAGCACTAACATAACAATCTTAGTTTTTTACCTTCTATCATGGTTGTTAGTGTTACAATCTAGGAACCAAACCTTATGTTTTGTTTATTATAAATATTATTGGAAACACTATTTACTTATTCCTGCATCTTAGTTTGGATATTTATTTTTTTGTGCTACTAACCTTTTAGATATAGCCTACATCAAGATAAGATTAAATAATCAACTTAAGATAGTGTAGAGTCAGGATAAAATTCAGTCAGACAGATAGTATATCACTGAGAAGGCGAGAGGAGGAATCAACATCTCCGCTGGGTTTATGGAAGAAAGGAAGGATGGAAACTTTACAAGGTCGAGGAGGTGAGAGGAGGTGATTCTTCAGCACTGAAGAGTCTGTTAAGGTTATTATCTACCTGTGAAGTGAGACGAGATTCTTCACCTAGCTGAGTGTTCTTATTTTCATTTAGCTTTTATTTTTTCTAAGTTCTATTTTTTCTGAGATGCTTTCAAATTAATATATATATATTAATGTTTTTTCTTAAATTCTAAGTCTTTTTTAGGGATGAAAAATAAGGTTTACTAATTATGTGAGCAAATAGACTCGAAACTTCACCTAAACATCATGTTGTTAAATCTTATAGATATATAGGTATGGGGTTGAATTTCTAAATATTTCTTAAGATGTCTAACCCTAATCAATAAATGATTTTCCTAGAGCAGACCAAAATATGGATTGGGATAAAATCAGTGGTCATCTAACCCTTACACAGAAAATTCATTCACAAGTACCCTATGAATACTAATTTATAAAAAGTTTAAAATTCTAGGTCATAATTATGTTCTAAAAATTTAAAATTTAATTGAGGCCAAAATAGACCTCAAATTTATCTGAGAAAATTATGGGATGTTAGGAACATCTAGAATTCTCCCATATGAATTTGGGTTTAATATGAACTAGGATCATGTATTAATTAAATAAAACATGTCCTTTGTATTAATTGGATTTTATGAAAAATATTTGACTATTGGCCTCAAGATTGAACTCATTAGATAGTGCTCTTTATCATGAATTCGTAGAGGGGTCTCAAAAAGAATTTGGCCCACTAGACCAAGAGCAATGTGTTTTTAAAAGTTTTAGTCAGAAAATTCCTAAACCATATGATTTACACAGTAAGCAATCAACTCAACCTACACTTTCCATAGAAAATATATAGGTTAGCAACTTAATACATGGTGGGGCCTTATGACAAAGAAGATAAAATGATAGTCATTTAACGAAAGATTGAATGGCTACCATTAAAAGAGATAAACTAAGAGGACTGCAGACAAAATTTTACATTCATTTTCAGATGATTTCTTTAAATTTTTAAGTTTCTTTTGTCAAATCTACATAGATTAACTTTATACCATCCCAAGAGACAGATTAATATTTCCATATCAATTTGAAAAGATAATATCTCAATTAATTTTAATGATTCACAAGGAATATTCAATTCATCCTTAAGGATAAAAAGGCCATTCACATATCATTTTAATCATGAAACTAAACCAATGTTTAAAATTAGGTCTGCATACACAAATTCTTTTCTTATGTTAGAAATGAACTTAAGGTAGGGTTTATTTTAATTCTTTGTTTTAGAATTCCTATAAGGGTAAGCTCATTTATTTAATTACATCTCCTATGAAAATACTTCTAGGCTTCTAGATCTGCTTTAGAATTCCAAAAGTCAATAATCTTCAATGGAAGAATAGTAATTTCCTTTTGGAAACTAGAAGTATAAACAAACAATCATCTTCAATTCTTTTATAACTCTTGACACTATACAACTCAATCTAAATATATAATAATCTAAAGTACGTATTTTAAATCTTTTCTTTGCATTTACATTTACATAATTTCCTAGAAACATTCTACTTTGCAAGAATATTAAAATGCACTATATATATAAAAGAAATATACATATGTAATGATGTGAGTGTGTATACAAAAAAGTAAAATGGCCTAAGAGCTTACTCAAAAATACACACATAGAGAAATTTAAACATGATATCGAGAGTATAGAAAATAAGAAATCTAAATTTGAGTACCATCTAGGAAAGGCACCCCAAACAAAACAAACCACATCATGAGCCTAGCAAAGGATAAAGTTTGTTGTCCTAGCAAACAAGTTCTAATGTGTATATAAGGCTATGTGGCTTGAATAAATTATAAGCTTTATTTGTTTGAAGTTGTCTACAATTGAGTATGTTGCTTTAAGGTCATTGAACGTTTATTTGAATTCAAGTTTTAGTCTTTTTTGTGTTTTGGATTTATTTTAAAAGGTATTTTGATTATTGAAGTTGTTTACATTTAAATTTTAAAAAACATTGCGTTTAACAACTTCTAAGTACCAAAATAATTTATTAGCAAGTCATATTCTCATATTTGTAAAGCTATCAATCCTCCAAAATTGAGATACATATATTATATAGAGTCCTTAAATTTAAATTAAGTATTTTATTCCTTAAGCTTTCTAATCAAATACACCTTTGCCTTCCTAAAAAGAGACAAGCATAATGGTATAAAAACCTCAATGTCTAAATATTGTTTTACTGATTTTTATATTAATTTAAGTTAAATAGTAATTCCCTTTATTAAACTAAAGTTTTGTGGTTTATTTTACCCTTATTATGGCTAAGTTATTAGCCTTGTAAGCCCTAGTAAAAATTTTTGATTTATGATATTTATGATTTAATACTTCAATTCTATTAATTAATTTGTGTCATTACCATAACATGCATGAAGACTAAGGCCTTTTTAAGACACATAGCCTTGCAGCTCGAGATATTTTGGCATAAAAACTTTATTAAAAAATATGATGTGTGATTATTACACATCTAATTTTATTCATGGAGAGGATGCTTTTATGAAATATTTGTGATTTATTGAATTTCCATATTTATTGAATTATTCAATGAATTAGGTTTGATAATTTATTGACATTGTAATTTACATTAAATTCAAGAAGATTCATATTTTTTATAAATAATAGACAAAATTATGAGTTCAATTCCTTTGAGTTTGTGTTTTTTTAATCTTTTTATAATTAGTTCTATTTTTACATGTCCATTCTTTTAATTAATTTAAATTATTATTTAATTAAGAAATTTCTTATTTTTATACAAAATCAATTTTAAACCTCTTTAATTCTTTCCCAAATGTCAGTGATGACTCATATGGAGGACTATAAGTATCTAAAACTCTTTTAAAATTTTTTATCTTTTAATTAATTATTTAGTTAAATAATGAATTTTATTAATTTTTAAATTATTTTTTTTGAATGAATTATGAGGGCCTTTATGTTTTCTCTATTGAGAATTTAATTCTAAGCAACCTCAACCTTATAATTTTTTTTTTTAATGATTTTTTTGAATTAATAAAAATTTTAGGTCAATCATGTGTGTTAAACTTGGGCTGATTGATTAACAAACAAAATGAACTCCAAATATAATGAAATTAGAACATAAATTCATCTTAACATGTGCTTAAACCACTGAATTTGGGCTTATCAAATTCTTCCTATAGGTCACTATTACTAATCAAATGTAAATACAACTATACATTGTTTGAAATAATTTGGACACTATACTCACTATATTTTGGAAAAATAAAAGTTATACTAACCTTTGCATAAATATTAACAGACCAAAGAAAAAATAGGCCATAATTATGTGTAGATTGAGAGTTATGAATTTTGAAAGTTTTGGGTCAAATCATGACCCCAAACTTTAAAAATATAATACACCAAGATCAATTGATCATCAAGGTCTAAGAAAATTATGGTATGTAGCACACAAACTCTAGTTTTTCCTATCCAAATTTGAGCTTAATTGTACTACTAGTTTGGGAGTAATTTAAAAAAAATCAATGGGCATTCAAACCCAAGATACTTATTAACCAATGGTCAAAATACTTTTAAATTAATTTTAAAATAAAATTTTGCTCAAGATAGTTCTAATGAGCCCAATAATACCATATTTTAATAAAAAATTGATTTTTGGTGAATTATTAATGTTTTATGCATTTTTTATATTTATTTAAATCCCTAATTAATAAGTCTAATGGCATGAAATGATTAGCTATCAATATCTGGTGGTGTACAGTGATTGTGGTAGCCTTCAACCATGTGAAAAGGCTAGAGTAGCTTATCCATTTCACTTAACCATGTGTAAAACTATTGTGGGTCATCGGATCATGCACTAATCAGTTTGATGGTCGAGATTGCACGTGTACCCTCCAAATAGTGTGCATGAAAAATCACAACTATATAGAACATGATTCTTCTTGTTCTAGATTACTCGATAGAAATACTAGTATAATCAGATGGTCCATATCAATTTAGAGATTTTAGATAAAATTTGAGTTAGGATTATAAATTCTCATAACTACATGTACACTCCTCCAAATGAGATGAAATTTTAGGGGGATCTTCTTGGTACTTTAAGTCTCTATTCCACAGAGTTTTGGGGTTTCATGCATTGAGATCAAAAAGAAATTGGGATTTACTTTTTAAAACTTTAGATGGGAAAAATACCTCTATCCAATGGGTGGATCTTCTTATTTTTGGACTTTGTGGACTCTTGAAGATGTCATATAAAACTTTGTTGATCACATCAAGCTTTGAAATTTAATGGATTGGAAAATGCTTGGCTTGGATCACTCTTTCTTTCTCTTATAATTTAATTGGAGAGATATAGAGCTAAGGAAGGTTGGAAAATGCTTGTGGGAGGCTTAGGGGATTGCTATGAGGTTTATGGATGCAATAAAGAAACCCCACTTAAAATTTTTTGGGTTATTTATAGAAGAGAGAATTTAAATTTAAAGGTCAAGATCTTGTCATGTAAGTAATAGTTTTTCACTATTTCAATTAGGTACTATCTAGTAGGGTGAAAGGGAAGGTTCTAGAGAGTTTGATTTCCTTTGGACAGCTAGTTAGTCAGCTAGGATTTAACAAGTAATTAGAGAGGGTTTATTTTGATGAATCTTGCTACATCAACAGTCTACATGGTTGGAACTGACTATAACTTATGCAAGGAACATTCTAAAGTGCAATTCAATAGTTAGTTGTGTCCAATTTAGGCATGTTTGTTAATGGGCCTAGGGATTTTGATTCAAGAGGGCTTAGGTTAGCCTAATTGGTTGACACAGTTTAACCCATGGGTTTGGCTTGCTATTTTTGATGCATGAGGTCAAGGGACACCTTCAACATTTATGCAATTTAATTTTATAAGGGTTGGATTTTAGTTTAAAAAAACCCCTTTAGGTTCTCTTGGTTAAACCCAAGTGGCTAAACCAGGTGGGTCCATGGGTTGAACCTTTTTTTGGGAGATTCATGGTGACCTCATGGACTGTCCTCATAGTTTGGTTCATTAATTTGGTCAAAATAATTAGTTTTGAGTTTTTTTAATGTTTTTGTGTATTTTGGTCAACCATGGTTGATTAGGTCAACCAGGTTTAACTAAGGGTCAATATAGGGTCCAACTTCTGAATGGTATTTAGAACATCTTAGAATACGTTTTATGTAATGGGGAGGTCATTTGATGTGAAATGCAAGTTTAAGGGTTTAAGGGACTCCTTGGTCAACAAGGGTTAACTTAGTCAACCAAGTTTGAACAGGGGCTAGGATTGGGTCCAATTCATTATGAATGATGTTTTGAGTTTGATGGAGATGATCTCAAGGTTTTGTCAAGGTCTCCATGTATGAAATGTAATTTCAAAGTCATAAAGGGCCTTTTGGTCAACCTATGTTTACTTAGTGAACCAAGATTTACCATGGCTTATGGTTCTATTTAATGCAGTCCAAATGATATTTAAAATATATTTAAAGTGGTTTCAAGATTTATTTTGACTGAGCCATGTCAAAATTTAAGAGAAATTTAGTTTAGAAGAGGTTATATAGTTTCAAGGATTTATGATTAAACCTGACTCACTAAGGATTCTGTATTGATTCAATGCATCATATTAATGAGAATGATCATAATCAATAGATTTGGGGAGGTACTAAAGGTAAAAAATCATAATATGATTAAAAGGCTTTACAACCTTGGAATTTTCTTTGAGTTTATTGGGTTAAGAGACTTGGAATGCCTCCAAACTAATATGATTAACCCAAGAGACTTATCTAATAAATATGCAAGTAACTGACGATGAATCTAAGGTCATTTGACTTTATTTTAAGGTGATTGAAAATTGTTCAAAAAAATTTTTACGCACCTATGGATTTTTGGCTTAGTTTTGAACATTAGATCTTGAAGTTTTTGATTTTTCATTAGATTTGATCAATGGATTTTGTGCGGGTTTAATTTGATCTCTGATTTGTAGGAGTTTTGGATTCAACATATTTGAACAAATGATTATTAACAATCATTAATGATTGTCCATATTCGAATAAATGATCAGATGATAATTAATGGTGACTATCAACAGATAGATTTGAAGTTTAATTTTCTAATGGTTTATGAAGTTGATTATGTAGGTCAATAATTAAGGGGAGATTTTAATTTTGAAATGATAATATCACTAGCAATCATTTGGTGATATTTATGTGGTTGATTAGATAATCATATGTCAATTAGGGTGACTATCAAATAATAAATTTTGAAGTCAATGATCTGAATGTTGTGCCAAAGCATGGTGATAGATTAAATTTGAAGTTTAGAAGGGAGTTTCAATGATTTGTGTGTGTGTGTGTGGATTGGATGTTTAGTTTAGGGAATTAACCTAATTCAGAAATGAGGTCAAAAAATGGATCCCAATAGGTGTGATGAACTCAAAAAATAAATCACACATGTTGGCGTTGATCGAAATAACCAATAGAATCTTATGAAAAGTATCCTAAGCATAGAATTTGTGATTTAAACTAGGATTGTGTCGGGAGGGGATTTCTCCACCACTATTATATTTAAATTTGATAATACTTAAATGTCTTCTTTCTAGTTTAAAAGAAGTAATGTGAATATAAGGAAACTTAAATCTTTGGAAGAACTGGAGGAGGTCGTTACAAAATTGGGCTCCAATATATCACTAGGTATTGATGGCATCACATATTCTTTTATTAAATCTTATTGGTCAATCATTAAGCTTGATGTATGGGTAGCTATCAATGACTTCTTTATTTCTAGTTCTCTTTGCCCTGGTTGGAAAGAGACTAATGTGATATTAATTCCCAAAATAGAGACTCCCTTGAATCCTACTAACTATCGTCCCATTAGCTTATGTAATGCTATTTATAAAATTGTAGCTAGGATGATTTTAAACGGGATGAGTTTTTATTTCCTAAAATTATATCTGAAGAACATAATGCTTTCATAAAGGGAAGATCAATGTCTAATTAAATATTACTTGCTCAAGAATTATTTAACAAATTTAAACATTCTAAAGCTAAGAAAAGATTGGTGGCTATCAAAGTTGATATGGAATAGGCCTATGACAACATGTGTTGGTCTACATTGGAAAAAGTGATGGATTGGTTTGGGTTTCCTAAGTCTTTTTAAAAATTAATTATGGAATGTGTTGTTAATCCCAAATTCTCCATTCTAATTAATGGTGAAAGTTCTAAGTGGATAGAGGCCGAATGTGGATTTAGGCAAGGATGCCCATTGTCTACTTTCCTTTTTATTATGTGTTCCTAATTATTGATGGAAGAATTTGGACATAGAGGGAAGAGGATTGGTGTAAACATTAATCCAAATGGCCCTATGATTTCTCACTTAATGTATGCTGATGACATTGTGATATTCACAAGATCTAATAAGAAATGTTTGAAGAAAGTTGATAAATAATGAAGAAATATGGTAGTTGGACAGGTCATAAAATAAACTTGCTTAAATCAGCGGTTCTTTTCAATAAAACTATGAAGAAGAGGGATTGCAAGTCTCTTCTCAAGATTATCAAGATGAAAATGGTGAAGGAGTTGGATTATTTGGAGTAAAGATTGCTCTTAGAAGATTGGTCAAATTAGATTTCAACAAACTCATTGTGAAATCTGCGGCTAAGATGGACCTTTGGGGTACTAATTTCATTTCTCTTGTAGGAAAAACTACATTGATCAATGCTTTAGTTCTCTCATTTCCTATTTATCTATCCAACCATTCTCTGATTCCTTTAGGAGTTTTGTATGAAGTGGAAAAAATGTGCAGAGATTTTATTTGGAATAAAAGAGATAGAAGTTATGGAATGCATTATGTTTCTTGGAACACCTTGTGTAAACCAAAAAATAAAGGAGGCTATGGTTTACAATATATGGTGGAGAAATTGGGACCTTTGAGGTCTAAGTTTGCACTGAATTTCATTAAAAAGCCCAACTCTCTTCTCAATAGAGTTTTAAGAGTCAAGTATGGAAATGTGTTATGGAACGGTGCTACTAGAAGCTGCTGCTCTTCAACCTGGAAAATCATCCAGAATGGAGCAGAATTTTTACATCTTGTTATGTGGTGGAGGATATCTAATGGAGAGAATGTTGATACTTTCAAAGACATTTGGATTCTGGATAAGACAATTGAAAAATGGCATACTTTTGTTACTATTTTAAGTCCAGAATTTTGTCAGGTTTCGGCTTTTATTACTGATGGAATGTGGGATATGAACAAACTGAAGCTTTGTTTTGGTCATTCCTTAATTGAATTGATTTTCTTAATTCCAATTCATACTGATCATAATGAAGACAAGTTGGATTGTATAAAGAAGTTCTCTAGTAGATCTATAGCAGCAATTGCTTATAAGAAAAGATTTGAAAATGACTGGGAAGATGAAACTTTGATATGGAGAAAGAAGTTGAAGTTAAAACCAAAAATTGATATGTTTTGGTGGAGACTATGTAAGAATGGTATCCCTACGTTTGGATATCTTTTATATAGGAGGCTTGATGAGTTTGGAGGTTGCCCGAGAGGTTGTAAGGAGATGGAAGATACAGAGCATGTGGTTTCAAAATGTTATTTGATTAAAAGGGTATTGAAATTGCTTGCTGATTGGAATTTTAATATTCCAGCATTTGATTCTTTAGCTGGATGTTATCGGTTATTAAATAAATTTGCTATATCTAATCCATTCCTTTGAAATCTGCTTTGTTCTGTGGTATTATATTGCTGGAAAAGTAGAAATAAACTAGTTCATGAAGGGACGGATGACAATTGTTCTACCATTGCTTCAAGTTCCATTATTAAGATCGTTTCATCTTTTTATCTTGTTTAATCTAGGAAAACTGGGATGCTAATCAGCTATTTAAGCTGTCTCAATCTTCTTGGCATCCTCCTCCTCAGGGTTGGATCAAGGTAAATATAAATGCTTCAGTTCTTCCTAATAACAAACCGGCATTGGAGGAGTTTTTAGGGACTGTAAAGGCCATGGATTAGCTGTTTTTGGATTTCAATGTCTTCATTGGGATTGCTCGCAAATGGAATTATTTGCAATTCTGGCATTGAGAGATTATATTCAAGATTGGATGCTTGAAGTTAAAGGTATTGTGATTGAGGGTGACAATTTTAATGTCATCAAGATCTTTCAAAATTCCTTTAAAAAACCGGTGTTTGATGAAGAATTTCTAAAGCCTAAGGATTTGGATTTTCTTTCTAAATTTAAGCATTTCATTTTTTCTTTTGCTAATAGAAATAGTAATAAGTTAGCTAATTTATGTGCTTACTATGCTCTTTTTTCGTCCTTCTATTGGGATGATTTTTTTAGGGATAAAGTTCCTCCTTCTTTTCTAGAACTGTTAAAGGAGGAATCTTCTTGTAAGTAGTAGGTGAATAAAAATTTGCTTATTGCACTTTAAAAAGAAAAAAGAATATAAGGAAACTTAAACCTATCTTAAAAAACTTGAGGGCATCCTTTAAGAAGGGAAATTTTTTAAGAAGATTTACACCTTAACTTGGAAGGTGTAGATTTTTAATTTAGTGAGGATGCTGCCATAAGGGGCCTACTCCACCACTAACAGATGATCATAAGAAAATAACGAGTGTATGTAAGGACTTACACCAAACCTTTGAGGATAAGAATTTAAACTAGAGTGATGTCATGAATGGCTTGCTCCATTACTAGCAATTTTTAATGATACTAAAATTTATGAGATGCACCAAGAGGGGCATGAAATGGATGATTTAAAAAAATATTCTTTAATAATAAGAAATATCTTTTTATAAACTATATACGAAGGCAAATTAAACTCACAATAAAAAGATATATTATTAATTTCATCAATGCAATTAATCACAATAAAAAAGAACGAGGAAATAAAGTGCGAAAATAATAAAGGAAAGAACACACCGATTTATAGTGGTTTAGTCAAACCATGACCTACGTCCTCTCCCCGGAGGCACCCTCCAAGTATTACACTAAACTATTAGTGATTCTCCTTTAGCCCCCACAGCTGGGCAGAGAAGCCCTAACAAAATCACTTTCACCTTCCCTGGTGCGACGGAGGAGCCGGGTCCTTTGAGACCAAAGAGATCTTCTTCTTCCCAAAACTTTCCTCAAGATAAACCTCGAATCCAATGGTACTGAGGTGCAAGATCATTAGAGCAACCGTATGAAATCTCCTTCACACTCCCTTGAAACCCCCTCTAATGATCTTCTCCCTCTCTCAAACTCCCTTTCCTCTCTCCATTTAAAGTCCTCTCTTCAAGTTTTATCCAAAAGAATGAAGAAACAATGGCTGCCAAAGACACTTACAAAGTCTTATGATAGTTCTTAAATAGAGGGCTAAAAAAACCCTAAAAAACTCAATTAAAACGCCAAAGATCGTAATGTACGTACTGCACAATCGCAATATCGTTCAGTACTATGTGCAAAAATTGACCTGTTAGTACTGTAGGATGTCCAGTTAGTACTGTATAGACAGTTTAGTTGAAGTTCGTACTGTATAATGTCCTGTACAATGTGCTGTACGAACAATTTAATAAATGAGTAGTTCATCCAGGACGATGTTTGGGACGATACAAAATCATCTCTGTTGATCGCACAGTATGATCCAATTCGTACAGTACGATCAACATATCAAAATCAAGTCTTTTTTATTGAATAATCACATAATTAAATTAGGTAATATTTCAAACATCGTACATTACGATTATGATCGTACAGTATGATTAGAACAACTTTTGAAATTCAAAATTTTTACCTAATTTAATGGACGATGGGCTTTCTAATTATAACATATTGTATAGAACGAAGTGGTATTCGTACAGTATGATTAGTTATATTTTAAGAATATTTTTTTTAGGAAAATAAAATATTTTAATTAATTTATATTACACCTGATCATACGTACAATACAGATCGTACTGTATGATGTATAGAAAAATTAAAATATTTAAAATCATTTTTTGCTCCCTCTTTGTGTACATGGTCAACAAACTAACATAAATCATTACAAGACTTGACTCAAGAAATGAAAATTATAGACTCATTTAATATAACCAATTCTACAAAATCTTGAGCCTTGAATCTTTAAAGAACAATGCATGATGTACCTGAAATATTAGTCAACACACAAACAAATATGCACAATAAATACTAGGAGAAATAAAAGATTAATCAATCTTATTTTTTATTATCAAAATCATAAAATTGGAAGCCTGAGTTGTAATAATCTCCCCCTTTTTGATGATTAAAAATAATATTGTTTGAATTTACAAATAAAAAAAATCATTTCTCCAAAACTCCCCCTCACTAAAAAAATTACATTAAAAAATTGGGGAAATTTTTTTTTTAATTTTTTAAAGTTAAATAACCAAAAAAAAAAACATAAAGACAACCAACTACAATACATTCTCCCCTTTTGACATTATCAAAAAGAAGAGATAAAGTAACACATAAAAATAACAACATAATAAAAAAAAACTAAAACATAAAATTATTCTTAAAATATAATAAAAACTAAGCACACAAAACAAATAAACAAACACACAAAAACACAAAAAAAAAAAAAAAAACATAAACAAACCTTAACATGCTTATACCTTATCGTCTTGCTCCTATTCTGATGATTCAGAAGCTAAGTCTGCCCAGGAGATTTTTTTTTTCTATTTATCTTTTCCCCATATTAGAATCAATTTATTTTTACTCATTTCTTTTATAGGAAGAGTTTTTAAGTTGGGGCATTCAAACTTCAAATGTCCGGGTTTCCTACACTCAAAGAAAATAATATTAGACCAAAATTTAACATTTTTATCATTTTTATCATTACTCCACTTCTATTGATGCTTATGCTTGTGCTTCATTAGACTTTCAAATTTATTTGTTATCAATGCTATCTCCTTGCTCTTGTCGTTTACTAATCCACATTCATTTGTGTTTTTAGCTTTTAGTATTATAGTCTTCTCATCACCTCCATCCAAAAATCTTTGACTCACACTTTGCTCATAAGCAATGAGTGAGCCTATTAGATTGTCTAAAGATAAGCATTCAAATTTTTTGATTCACATATAGCCATGAATTTGGCATCAAATTTATCAAATAAAGAACATAGAATTTTATTAACCTTTTCAAAGTTTGAAAATTCTCTACCTAAATCATGCAATGACATCACAATTTGATTAAACTAGTATACATGTCTAAGATCATCTTATATGGTTTCATGCTAAAAAGTTCATAATCACACATTAGAATATTCAATTTAGATTGCTTGACTTCACTAGTACCTTCATATATAATGCATAATATATCCCAAATTTCTTTGCCAGTAGTACATGTAGAGATTCTCATGCAATTCTCAGAATTTAATGCATAGAAAAAACAATTCAAACATTTAGCATTTAGTTGAGCATTGGCTTGTTCTATTCTACTCCATTCAGTAAAAGGAATATTAATTTTGACTCCATCTATCATATGTGAAGGTACATAGTAGCCAGTTGAAATCATATGCCACATTTGATAATCATTTGATAGCAAAAATTTGACATGCAAATTTTCAAAAAAATTAAAAGAAATATTTTTAAATAAAGGTGGTTGTATAATACAATAGTCTTCTGCAATGTTACAATTTCTAAGATATGCCATGATCAAAATTTTTAAGGTTTTCTAAATTACTATTTTTGAAACCCTGCACTAATACCAATAGAAATTACTAGATGCGCCAAGAGGGGGGGGGGGGGGGTTGTGAAAAACTTGTTGCAATAAAAAAATCCAAAGCAGAAGTTCTAAAAGTTTTTTTTTAAAGTATTTAAATTTTTTGACAATAAATTAACTAATGTGGAAGTGAATACTTGAACATAAATAGCAACAATGGATTCAACAGAGAATTTCATCAAGCAGTTATAATGAAAATCAAATGTAAGAAAAAGTAAAAAGCAGTAATGGAAAGATCAGACCAGAGATTTATACTGGTTCGGTTAAACCATGATCTACGTTCACTCCTTAGAGGCACCCTCTGAGTATTACACTAAACCTTTAGTGATTCTCCTTTATCCCCCACAGCTAGGTGGAGAAGCCCTAATAAAATCACTTCAACCTTCCCCGGTGTGGCGGAGGAGCTGGGTCCTTTGACACCAAAGAGATCTTCTTCTTCCCAAAACTTCCCTCAAGAAAAACCTTGAATCCGATGGTACTGAGGACCAAGCTCGCCGGAGCAACCATGTGAAATCTCATTTACACTCCCTTGAAACCCCATCCAAGGATCTTCTCCCTCTCTCAAACTCCACCCTTTCCTCTCTCACTTTCAAGTCCTCTCTTCAAGGTTTCTCCAAAAGAATGAAGACACAATGGCTGCCAAAGACTCTTACAAAGTCTTATGATAGTTCTTAAATAGAGGGCTAAAAAAACCCTAAAAAACTCAATTCATCCACCAAAGATCGTACTATACGATCGCAAAATCATCGAGTACTATATGCATAAATTGACCTGTTAGTATTGTACAATGTCCAGTTAATACTGTACAAATAGTTCAGTTGAAGTTCGAACTATACGATGTCCTATACGATGTGCTGTACAAATAGTTTAATAAACGAGCAGTTTGTCCAGGACAACGTCCGGGACAATCCAAAATTATCTCTATTGATCGTACAATATGATCCAGTTCATACAGAACGATCAACATATCAAAATCAAGCCTTTTTGATTGAATAATCATAGGATTAAATTAGGCAATATTTCAAGCATCGTATAGTACGATCATGATCATACAATATGATTAGAACAACATTTCAAATTCAAATTTTTGCCTAATTTAATGGATGGTGGGCTTTCTAATTATAACAGATCATATAGTATGATGTGGTATTCATACAGTTTGATTAGTTATATTTTAAGAATATTTTTTTAGGAAAATAAAATATTTTAATTAATTTTTGTTACACCTGATCATACAGTACGATGCAGATCGTACCTTATGATGTATAAAAAAATTAAAATATTTAAAATTATTTTTTACTCTCTCTATGTGTGTGCATGGTCAACAAACTAACATACATTATTACAAGACTTAACTCAAGAAATGAAAATTATAGATTTCTTTTAATATAACCAGTTCTACATAATCTTGGGCCTTGAATCTTCAAAAAATAGTACATGATGTACCTAAAATATTAGTCAACACACAAACAAATATGCACTACAAATACTAGGAGAAATAAAAGATTAATCAATTTTATTTGTTATCATCAAAATCATAAAATCGGAAGCCCGAGTCGCAATAGATACTAGGATGGTTCCATGAGAGGCATGCTCAACCATTATGTATTTTACTATGGTAGTGCCATGAGGGGCTTACTCTACCACTAGGGAATTTTAATGAAGCTAGAATGGTGCCACGAGGGGCTTGCTCCGCCATTAGTGGATGATCATATAGAAAGGAATCTATTATATAAAGAATCCCACCTAACATTAGAGGATCTAAATAAAAACTAGATTGGTTCTAGATGGGGCTTGCTCTACTACTAGTAGATTTTAATGTTACTAGGATGGTGCCCTAAGAGGTTTGCTCAACCTCTAGCATATTTTATTAGGGTAGTTCCATGAGGAGCTTGCTATGCCATAAATTAATTTCAATGAAGCTAGGATGGTGCCACGAGGGGCTTTCTCCTAAAAGTTTAATGGATGGTGTTAAGCCTCATTGAACCACCCTAGGAACACAAAAAGGAGGGTGAATTGACTGTTTAAAAATATCTTTAAAACAAAGAAATTTTTTTTTATTTAAAAAAAAAACTAAAATTAAGTATTTTAATCACCCGATATGGAAACTAATAAAAAACAATAATCTCAATGATGATGATAATTTATTTAGATCAACTTAATGTCAATAATAACATTTTCAACATGAATTTTTCAAGAAAATAAATTACAAAAAAGTAAATGTTGAAGTTCATGGCCCTATCATGAGATTTTGATGATGTCAAATAATGTCGATTGAATTATCTCATTATTTATTGAATATTTTGAATATTGCTCTTGTTTATGAGTACTAAGATTTTAGGGAGAGCACATATAATTCAAGATATTAGAAGACTAGAGACTGGGTTGAATAGGATGTGAAGTCTGTAACTTTGTATTTTTTTCTTTTTCTTTTCTTGAGTCTGGCCATAAAATGTGCAAGCAAATTGAGTAACCATACACACACATAGGGGGAGAATTTATTTTAAGGGAATTTTTTTTGTAGATCATAATATACAATTTTAAATCATATTGTATGATATACTATGGAAAAAATGGCTATATTGTATGATCTAATCGTACTGTATGATCTGCATCGTACTGTATGATTCATTTTCAATCCAAAAACCTAACTGTTAGATTAATTTAAGCAAGTTTTTAAATCATTAAATTTTGAACTGATTCTATTGTACAATCCTATCATAATGTATGATTATTTGAATAGTTGCTCAAATTAACCCCCGTGATTAGTTAATTAAAATTAAGGTTTAATTAATGATTGGTAATCATACTGTATGACCCTGTTTGTACCGTGCGATGAATTAAGGCTATTTTTGGTCTTCCTGTAGATTGTACTAGACAATAAGTTGATTTTTTTTAACTAATCGTACTGTATAATGTATATATCATACTGAATGATATGAAGATTTTAAAAGATCATACTATATGATTTCGATCATACCAGATGATGAATAGAGATGAATTTCTCTAGTCCCACATTTTCCTGTACAAACATATGCAATTTACCACATTATACTGGATAATATTTGTATCGTATTGTATAATATAGTTCAAAATTGTTGCCTATTCATACTCCTTCGTACCAGGATGAAAGCTATATTGAACTGATAGTATTGTACGATCTTGGATCATATCGTACAAATAAAAATGGCTAAATTAAAATTTAGGGTTTCTTAAAGCCTGATATTTAATTATTGTTTGAGTATTTTTGAAAAGAAAGAGAGGAACATGATAAGGAAGGGAAAAATCTTGAGAGGGAGCTAGTTGAAGGGATTTAGGGCTTATTAGAGGAAGGAGAAGGTGAGTTTATGAGGGAGAAGGAGTGTAAGGGGATAACACGGTTGCTCCTTGTCTGTTGCACACTTTCTCCTCCTATGGCCCAGGTAAATCTTATGGAGCTCTCTAGGGGGAAAGCCTTTAACGACCTTAAAGGAGGTCAACCCACTCAAAGGTACTCTTCCTTCTGAAGGAGGGAGAAAAATGAGGAGGTTATTGCCATCACCGGGAGGGTGACATAGCGTTTATTACTTTGCCACATAGGGGAAGGTGAAAGTGAGCTTTTGTAAGGGCTTCTCTGCCTTGCTATGGGGGCAAAAGGAGAATTATTTTTAAGTAGTGAAATTCCCATAGTGGAGGACTCCGAGGAGTGGACATAGGTTAAGTGACCAAACCACTATAAATCTTTTGGTGTGCTTTTTCCATTTATTACTTTTTATTTTCTTTTTGTATCCTATAATTGCTATAACTACTTGGTGAGAATATTATTTTAGAACCTTGTTGTGTGATTTAGAATTTCATTACCACTATTATAATTTTGTTTAATCACTAGCTTCTACTTTGAATTAGTTATATTATTTTTTAAAACTACAAAAAAAATTAGAACTCCTATTTAGACTTTGTTATTTATTTCAAAAAATACCAATTCACCCGCCACCCTCCCTCTTGGCGCATCTCATACTTTCAGTAAAGTGAAAAAATTAAAATATGGAAATAAAATTAGAATGAGCACACTAGAGTTTTATAGTATTTCACTCAAATAATAACCTACATCCACTCCTCAGAGTCCTCTATAGGTATTATAATAAATCTTATTATATCTTTTTTAGCCCCCACATCAAGTTGGAGAAGCCCTAATAAGAATCAATTCTACCAACACATTGTGGCAGAGAACCAGAATCCTTTTCATCTTCTTGGCGAGCCATATAACTTTCATGCTCCTATTGAAGGTAGTGAACTTGGAAGCTATTTTACCCTCCTAGTGAAGGTAAAATACATTGCAATCCTTTTTCACCCTCATGGGAAAGGTAGAGCAGCCGTTGTAGATTCCTAGAGCCCTGTGGAGGAATCAAGGTGCATGCTTTCATGGAGCGACTATGTGAAAACCCTCACATTACTTCTCCCTCTCACAAAACTCACCTTCTTCTTATCCAATCTATAAGATCTCATAACTCTCTCACAGAATTCCTTGAACAACCAAAAGTCTTTCTTTGAGACAATTAAAAAAAGATTTTTATATAAGGTCTCCAAAAACACTAAAATTTTAATTCAACTAAAACTATTCGTGCAATACAATCTACTATCGTATAGTATGATTAGTTAAAAAATTAGATATCATCCATTATGATGGAATAGTCTCTGGATGAATTATTCAAAATCTATATACTAATCATATAGTACGATCTAAATAGTGTACAATAGAATTAATTCAATTGACTTGAGATCATACAAGATGATTGCTAGGATGTTTAAAAATCATCTTTACATATTATCTAGTATAATTAAAATTGTACCGTATGATCAGTTTAAAAAATTAAAGTTTATCGAGGATGATCGTCAAGATGAAAATGCTTCATCTTTGCCTATCAAATAGTATGATCTACATCATACGATATGATTGACTGTGCGCTCCAAAAATTTGGCATTGGCCTCCGCCCACTGTTTGCTTTTTCTTTAGCGCAGGAGTTTTAACGTAATTAAGTTCCAAGGTAAATTTTAGAAGGCAGATGAATTTGTAGATAATACACTACCCAAAGATTTTGCCCTCAATTTGTGAGGTCTTTATGATCTGAGTTCTGGTTTCCTATAGGCGCAAGCCCCTATAGTTAATTACCCCTCCCACTAATGTGAGAGAACTTTCAATTAAAGCTAGTCATCAATCAAATACGTAGATAATACGTGTTATCTGACATATAGTAGAAGCATAGGTTGGATTTGGGAATTTGAAGATTTGGGTTGAGATATTTGAGAAAGTTTGATGTCTAAAATTAGAAATTTTATCACCTTACACCTAAAGTGGATGATGGGGAAATGGATGATGGACCCGATCAAGATCCCATGGTTCCATCATCCCAGGACATCATTGTCCTTGGTCTCTTTAGTTAGAGGAGGTAGTTGACCCAACCTGATAGAAGGATCCTTATCAGCAGACATGGGTTGCTTTGTCCAAGGGAACCTTATAGACCTGGGGTGAATGTTTGCCTAAGGGGATAAATTTGAATCCACCTTAGCTAATAGATGAGGGCTTTGTGCCCTATCGATCATATCTTATTGATTCATATCTCAAGGATTTGATGCCATTAAGGAGCATATTGGCTCAGTCCATAACTGGTATTTTGTGGTACCATTTGGCGGCAAAACCACTCAGTTCAGAGGGCCCCGAGTCATAACCCTATATCCTACGGTGTCATTTGATAGCAAAATTGCCGATTAGAGGACACATACCACATCCTTACTGGCAATAGATTATTTGAGAATGGATTATAGTGATATTTTTAACTAGGCATTTAGATCTATGTGAGCTTAAGTAATTTTTAATTTGTCCAACCCGATAAACTATTGCAGAGGGTGGATGGATTTTGCTTTATGTGATTGGAAGGATTTATTTCTATTTTAAATATTTGGGATTTTAAGATTTTTAGAGTTTTGGATTTATGGGGTTTTTGGATAGAATTTAAAATTATTTATTAACCTCTCCGGTTAAGATAAAATTCAACACAGACATAATCGGGGTAACTTTGGGGTCATTTTCATTTATGGACTGAACCTTGTTAACACGACCAAGCTCTTGACCGATGATTAAGTTTCTCGTAAGCTTTGTGCTTTTATTAGTGAATTGTCTTGTTTATAAGCCTTGAAGGACTAATATTAATGTATTAAAATAAATATATCAATCGCCACAACTGTATATTTATTTGATGGTTTGAACCCTATCGACTTCTATTGATTAGCATAGAAGGGTCGGGTTCGAACTTGAATTCACTTATTGACCCGTGAAGCATCCCCAGATGTCACGTGTATACAAATAACATGCTTGTCAGGGCCCATGCGGGTGTTTGGGGGTATTTTATAATTAAACCCTATCGACTCATTTTTACCTACTTTGGAGGATCGGGTTTAAATTTGTTGACCCACACAGCTTCCCTAGGCGTCATGTATGTATTCAAAATATACTTGTTGGGGCCCAAACAGGTGTTTGGGGGCATTTTATAATTAAATCCTATTGACTCCTTTTTACCTACTTGAGAGGTTTTGATTCAAATTTGTTGACTCACAAAGCATCCCAAGGCATTACGAGTGTATTCAAAGCACGCTCGCCGGGCCCATGCAGGTATTAATTGTATTTACCCATTTAGTGTACCTATGTGCATACAAGTTAAGGTGAATGAGTGGGGGTATTCTTGGAATATTTATAAATGCCTTCTATCCGCTTGAATGAATGTTGTGGATCCGGTGGAATGGCGTAGCAGCTTATAGATTGAGTTATTTGCTGCTTTGTATAGGTTGACTGTTGTGCACTACATGTTGCTTTCTATAGGTGGATCATAGTGCACTAACGAATCTCTTACTTCAAAATTATAGATGCTCATAGATAGCTTATTGTATGCACAATGAGTTTTCCCACTATGAATTGTAAGCACATGCACTTGTATAGTCACTTTTTATCTTGCTTGTGGACAATAGACTGGGTGTGTTATGAGTCTTCTATAACTGCCATGATAGTTTATAGATGTACTTGTATTAACTGTATTCCTTATACATTTGCTACGACCTTTGATCTTTTCAATACACCCGCTACGGCTGCAGGTAGATGTAATCGTTCGTTGACTAAAATTGATTGCAGGATACTGCATTTACTAAAGTCTTTTTGTATCTACCCATAGATGACATTTGACATGCACATCTATCTTAGTAGAGAGCTTGTATGTATTGCAGATCATTTACAATAACTTATAAGGGCTCATATCTAGTACAATTTTCTTATGGATTTACCTTGTAGATGATACATTGGGTGCTCGACAGCTCTTCTATAATGACTTGTAGATACCTTATACTTGTCATATCTCATTTGCCTCTTCTTTCAAATAGCATGAAGTATATATAACGAGTATTCTACAACCTCTTAGATATTTTACTTCACTACGTATCATCTGCCCTTGCTTATAGAGGGCCGATGTGTTTGACGGATGTTGGACAATTGTTGCTCATGGAGGTGTTATAATGCCTTTGCCACGATAATTAGTATATACCCCAAATGTGCTAAGGACATGCTATCTTTACCACCATTCTTCATGTACTTATTTGCAGACATGTTGAGCTTATGATCGGTCCTCTGCAATGACTTATAAGAATTTCCACATGTGTTTGTATTTATTGCATATCAGCCACCTTTGATTATGGGGAAATCAATGTATTTTCCTGGCACTGAACGGTGGTTGATTGCAGGGATGATGTAGCATCCATCACCCATCGCTGCTTACTGCTACTATTCCTATAAAGGCTCTTTTGTAATCGCCAACAAGTGCTAAGAGTCTATTGTATGCAATATTGCATGTGCACTATTCTTACAACTTTCTTGCCATCATTGTTTGAACGTGGAATGTATATTTTCATTCATAGATCTATTGTATGTATTATGTGTGATGGATCTTCTATGGTTATTTGTGGACAAGTTGTATTATCTTATACCATTTATATCCCTTTGTTAGTGCTCTTAAATAGAAAAGATTACTACAATCTTTTTACTTGCACTTATAAATTTCATTGCTTACAAGCTTGAGTACATTTGATTGCATGAGTCTTCATAATCATTTGTGAGTAAATGATGTTTGTAGATTCTATAGTCATTGCAAGTCTTCCTTTTCACTGCAAATTCCATATGTATTCCTTTGTATTTAGTTTGGATCTTTGTTGACATGATAGTATCTTGATGTTGATCAAAGACTTTGCCATGTTGATTGCGAGCATGCCATATTAAAAATCCTTTATCATTCAATACAAATTCTATGTTTATTTACATGTACTCAATTATGAGCTCATCACTTGCATGTTACCCATGAGATTGCATATCATCATACTTGTTGCAACTATCCAATCCTTTCCATTAGCATAAATATTGTGAGTGTTCCATACTAGTTACCACCATTTATGGATGTCTTGCAATGTTCAATGAAGATTTTATGTATTTGCTTGCTTATAGTTGATCAACATTATCACTTTGATTTTAGTACTTTTGTTTTGATCTTATATTTTTTGATTCTAATGTTCAGTTCCATGTGGTCCTAAAAGTTCAAGTCTAGTTGTTTAAATCAAGTTCTTGCTTGAGTTCAAGTAGCAAGCTCAAGTTATATGTCCCTTGCTGTCCAAATGTTGTTCAAATTTTGTTCAAATTTGAGTCTGAATTCAAATTCAAGTTCTTTGTAGCCCAACTCAAGTATTTTGTTGAGTTCAAATGTTCAATTCATGTCCTTGTTCATTTTGCAAGTTAACTTGAGTTCAATTCATGTCTAAAGAAAAGATTGAGTCAAGTTCTCATTTCAATTAAGTTCAAATTGAGTTCACAATTGATTGAAGTCTTTTATAATTCATTTGTGTCCAAATACAAGTCCGAGCTCATTTTTTTGTTCAAGTCCTTGTCCTTTTTTGAAAAAAATTTTGGCAGCCTCCCGGCATCTCCCCCATTAAGGGAAAAATCCAAGAGGCAGCCTTCCCCTCGATGCTACATGAGCACTTCAGGTAGGTGTCAAATGACACTGCAGTTGCATATTATTTTTAAAAATCCCTGCCTGCTACGTGAGCATTTAAGGGTTCCGAGCACATTTTGAAAAAAAAGAGCACAAATTTCCCCCCTCTATACTACATGAGCATTCGGGGGTACTTATTATATATATATCTAGAGTTAATCACATTTGTTGTATGCTGATTGACCCTGTGGATCTCTAGATTTTTATTTTAGATGTCACATAGGGGCATTTTCATTTTGTGTATCTCCAAAAGACTTTTTTGGGTGTCACACTGGGGTCTGCATTTAGTGGATCTCTAAAAGCTCACTTGGATGTCACACTAAGACTTTTATTTAGTGGATCTCCAAAAGTTTATCTCTATTTCTTCGTAGATCTTTAGATGCATTTATAATCTTCAATATAGCTGATATATTTGCTCTTGGTCATGTAGAGATCCATAGGGTAGAGATATAGTACTTCATACTTAGATCCCTATGGTGTTACTTCGTAGCTTGACTATATTCAATAGCATTTTCACCTTAAACTCTTCCTTTGCACCACTATCATCTTTGTTTCGAGCATTTTTTTATATACTCAACACTCTTCTTTTCCACAATCATGTATGGATGTGATGCTTCTACCGTATACACATAAGCGTTGTTCAGAACTTATCCGAGCTTTGTAGATTCATCATATGGAAGGACTTTGATGCTTCCAAAATGAATTGTATCTTTCTAAAAAAATACTTTACACTGATAGCATACTCAGTTTATGGGGGATCTTCCATATTCTTTTCTCCTCTAGTCATATCTTAAAATGTTGTTTAAATTTTTATTTGGGGATCTCAACCCAATTAAATATTTAAAAATGCCCCCAGTCTTTAGGGACATTTATAGATATCATCCAGGGTGCTCATTCTATGACTTTGGCATGAGTCCTAAGATTTTGAACCTTTTTCTTAATGCTCTGAATTGAGAACTTAGTGAACGGTTGTCTGATTTGGCTTTACTGACTTTTCAAAAGATTTGTATGCCTTCTACCCTTTACTTGTAGCTTTGGCGGGCTTGATGAAGGGGTAGAAATTGGTGACCAAAACTCTTTAGGTTTATACCATGTATGTGGAATGAAGCCATCAGTTCAGAACTTTGTGCATAACAAACTTATTGATGCGGAATCCTTTTAGTTCAACCTTGAGCTTTTTGTTAACTTTAGGATAGTTTCTTCGATCCTTTGCTTTGTGCTTTGATAGACTTATTGAAGAAAAATTCCTTCGATCCTATCTTAATGCTTTGCTGATTTGTTGAAGGATTTGCAGGTTTTGGATTCGGTTGATAGTACCAAATATGGGAAGTATCTTGATCCTTAACCATTTGAGGAGACTTTCATCTGAGTCACTTGAGTTCATCAGATTGGGCGAGCTAGGATTTGATAGCTCTTCGTCCTCTGGTTGCTGACATGGGGGTTCCACTACTACGGCCTTTCTTATGGCATGTTGAGTAGATGGAGTTGCCAGCAATCCAGCCATATTTAGGCGTATTGGATCCAACCTCTTACACCCATTCAGGCTTCCGACTTGAGCTATGAGAAATGCACTTCCCAATGCTAATTTTACTGAATTTGATAGATTTGGAGTCATCCTTTGTGGTTGAATATTTAGAGCATACGAATATTCGATAGTTGCTCAAGATTCCTCCTTCCCATTGGAACTTTGATTCTCCGATCAATTAGGAGAATTTAGCAGACTACGATCACTTGAACTGGTCGAGTCAAATTGGCCTTTGTTCTTCCTATAGTCTCTACTGACGGGCTGACGAAGTGGGGGTTTCACTACTATGGTCATTCTTATGGAGTGATGAGTAAGCGAAGCTTCCAGCGATCAAACCATATTTGGGCGTGTTGGATCCGACCTTTTATACACCCATTCGAACCTTTAGCTTCAGGCTATTGAAAGTCTTCAAGTTATTTTTGCCCAATTTGTTGGAGTGTGTAGTCATAAAAGTCTCTTTCTTGACTTTTCAACCTTGGTACATTAGAGAAGATGGTGTCTTAAACTTTTAAAAGATCACCTGCATATACTTTGAAAAAGAAATCATTGTATTCTTCAACATTAAAGAATATTTATGTTGATTATTTTAAATATTTATTAGGGGATCTTTGCCTGTAGAGTGATGTCGAACCGAATAAATATTTAAAATGCCCCTATCTCACAAGGACATTTTAGGGTAGAATAAATTTGGAATTTTGAGATTTTAAATATTTATTTGGGGATCTCGACGCATAGCACAATTTCAACCCAAATAAATATTTAAAATGCCCCTTGTCTCATAGAGACATTTTGGATAGGCTTATTATATTTGAGATATTAAATATTTATTCAGTGATCTCGGCATGCTGCTTGATGTTGACCCGAATAAATATTTAAAATGCCCCCAATCTGATGGGGGATTTTGAAATGCATTATTATTATACAAGATAATTTCAAAATATTGATGTAAGCATGTATTTATAAATATGCATACAATATTTTGATCATTATAAAGTACATTAGACATGAAATTTTCATGAATAATACTTCTTTAAATGTTGATCTTCGATCGGCAGCATAGGCCTACATCCGTCTAAATCGATCAACTAATAAGCTCCTCCTTGGTACACCTTCTCGATGACAAACGGGCATTCCCAAATGATACAAATTTACCTCTAATTTTTCGGCGTGGGTTGGTTGGTCTTCTCAACACTAGGACCATTTCCCCTTCTTAAAATGCCTAAGGGCACACCATCCAATCAAAGGATTTTACCATTCTTCCTTAGTAGATTTCCAGGTTTTGCTGAGTTTGTAACCTGAGTTTATCAAGTGCATCAAGCTCTTCCATTCTCAGATGCACATTCTACTCTTGAGTGAGGTCATTCTGTATAGCTACACGGAGTGTTGGAAGTTCAACTTCTAGCGGCAATACTGCTTCAACACCGAAAACCAGTGAATAAGGTGTGGCTTTAGTTAGCATTTTATATGTTGTATGATATTCCCGCAGTGATTTTGCCATTTTGTATGCCACTCTTTCTTATTCTTGGTGAGGATATTCTTTAACAATTTTACCAGTGTTTTGTTGAAGGCCTCAGTCAAGCCATTTGCCCTTGGATTATATATGGATGAATATCACCAATCGATCTTGTGCTGATCAACAAATTTATAAATTTTTGTATATTTGAATGAGATACCATTGTCTGATATTATATGACGTGGAACACAAAATTTATAGGCAATATTGTGGGTAAAGAAATTAATCACATGAGAAGAAATCTTAGTTTTAACAATCCCGACAAACACTTCTTTGGGGATCTAAAGAATTAGAGAGAGAAGCTCCCAGTTTTTCTAGAGAGAGAAAGACTTATTTTTTTTCAATTTTTCTGATTGTAGGCTCTGCGCGGGCTGACGATCTTGCATTTCGCCGATCGTTGGTCCGATGATTGGCATTCTTGGCTGGCTGGATCATGACGAACCCCGTTCTTCTAGTGTTCTTCATGGAAATGGAAAGGTTAGCGGTGGAATTGTTATCAGGGAGGGTTTTAAACCTCCGGTTCGTCAAGAAGTTGTTAAAGGAAAAGGCAAGAAGGTTGTTGTTGATCAATTTTATGATAATATTCTCGAAGCTGGAAGTACAGTGAGAATTTTTGATCAAATCCCTGATGTGCCTGCTTCTTCTGGTGCGATTTTGAAAGTGAACAAGTTTGTTGTTAATCATGAAGGAATTGTGGGACGGTCTTTGGCATCTGATATTGATAATGTTGATAAGGAGATGGATGATGATATTCCTCTAAAGAGGCCTGGTGTGGATGAAAATCAAGAGTCCTCTGCTTTGTTAACCTCTGATTTGAATAGTTCAAAGAATAATAATTTTCAGGAAGCCTGGAAGAAAATGAAACATTTTAAGATCTCTACTGATAAGTTGATCACGGAATTGTCGGATGATGGGATAGCAGTCAAGCTTAATGCCTAGAAAGAAGTTTTAAACTCGAAAATTTTGAGACACTCGCTGGTGGTTAAGGTGTTTGGGGACAGAGTCTCATTTCCGCTTTGTAGCCAGGAATTGAGGAAGCAGTGGAACAAGTTTGGAAACTTTCATATGATGTCGATTGGGCTAAATTGGATTCTTTGCTCTTTCAAATCTTTGGAAGCGATGAAGGAAGTCCTTAGCGGTGGCCCGTGGTTCGTTGGTGGTTACATTGTGGGAATGGATAAGTGGTCTCCTCACTTTAATCCCAAATCTTTTAAAGGAATTTCGGCTCCAGTCTGGATTCGTTTGCCCTATTTACCACTGTACTGCTAGGATGAGGATAACATTATTCATATTTTTTTGAGAATTGGTGCCCCTATGCTGCTGGATGGCAAGTCCTTCAAATGGGGAAAGCACGAATTTGCTCTGGTATGTGTTCGTTTGAATTTGGAGAATAGCTTACCTCATGGAATTTGGGTGGATGGAATAGCTGGACATTTTCTTCAAAAGAGAGAATATGAGAAGATTGATTTGATCTGCTATCAGTGTGGGAAGGTTGGGAATGATAGTAAGGTTTGTCCTGATATTGTGATAAAGAAGGCTGGTGAGCTGGTGGGAAACATGGCAAAGGTTGTATAAAATGTGGAGGATGTGACAGAATTGCAAGGTGCAAAAGGAGATTATGGGCCCTGGATTCATGTGAAATTTAAAAATAGAAGAGTCAGTAATGGTAATGTGACCATGGCTGGAAGAAATGGTAGAAATGATGCTGTTTCAAAGTTGGCCCAGATCTCTCTGTCTGAAATAGGACAGGTCCTGAACATGGCAAAAATTTCAGAACAACAGTATGATCAGGTGAAGGAAAATATTGTTGAAAATGTTAGTAATAAAGAAATTGGAAAGGAATGTGAATTGGGGATTTCAGTTACTAACAAGTTTGATGCTCTGATGGAAGATCTTGAGGAGGGGGAGGTAACAGAATTTCCTTGTGTGGACCAACAGCATGATTCTGTTGTTGTTGATTTGCCTGAGAAAATTGAAGTTGTAGCTTCTCAGTGTAATAGCATGGTGAAGACGAAATTGGCTAAGGAACTGAAGTCATTGGGTCCTTTAGAGCTGGATCATAGGAAGAAGAGGAAGGAGGTTAAAGGAAGTCTGCCTAGTGGGGGTGGCTCCCCATTGGTTAATTAATGAATTCTTTGGTTTTTTGGAACTGCAAGGGGGACAGGAAAAAGGAGGCTTCCTTGTATCTCAAGGAAATTATTAGAGATTATGAGGTTTGCATTGTTGGTTTAATGGAAACCAAATTGTCACATTTTAGTAGAAGTGATGTAGATTTTTTTATTGGGAAGGATTGGGATTACTTCCATTTTCCAGCAGTTGGCACGGCTGGTGGTATTATGGTTTTGTGGAACAAGAAGATTGTGTCCTTTGTGGCAGAGAAGAGTTCCTCTCAGGTGGTGGTCGGTTCTCTATCCACACCTTTTATGGGAATGTGGAAGGTGGCTACGGTTTATGGTACCAGGTGTCATAATGAAAGGAGTTGTCTATGGAACATATTGGAGTCTTGTTTGGTGGATTCGGGTCCTGCCATTATGGGGGGGAATTCAATTGTATTTTAAACTAGGAAGAGAAGGAGGGGGGCAAGAAGTTTTAATTCTCTAAAGGACCAAGGGAGATGAAGGATTTTTTGACTAATGCTGATTTTCATGTTGCAGGTTTTATTGGGCCAAGTTTTACTTGGTGCAATAATAAGGTGGGCTCTTCCAGAATTTGGGAGAGGCTTGATCATTGTCTAATTAATTCTACTGCCTTACGTTTGGTTCCATTTGTGAAAGTACAACATCTTGCTCGGGTGGCTTCTAACCACTGTCCAGTTGTTTTTAATATGGATAGGAAGAAGATTCTCAGGAGTAAGGCAATCAGATTTGAAGACACTTGGAGATCCTACCTCGGCAGCTTGGAGTATTGTCCTGAGTTCATGGCAAAAGGCAGACTTTGGTGAGGCGGAGGAAGTGCTTCGTAGGAAGCTTAAGAGGACTTTGAGAGCCCTCTTTTTTTGGAGCAGAAGTAAGTGTCGTGATTTGGGAAAGCTGAAAGAGCAGCTTAAGAAAGAGATATTGGAATTGCAAACTAGGGAGGCTTTAGGTGCTGAATTCTCATGCTATGATCTATTCATACTTCGAGAAAAGGTCCCTGAGCTGAATATGACCTTGAGGAGGCTTACTGTATGGTGGAATCAGAGAGCTAAAATGAGATGGTTTTAGGAAGGGGATTTGAACTCAAACTTTTTTCATAACTTTGCATCAGGCTGTACGAATGAAAATTGGATTGGACAAGTTAAGGATGTTAATAATAAACTGGTGGTGGAGGAGGATCAGATTGAACAAGTCTTTTTGCATTTCTTTGAGGAAAAGTGGAAATTCAAGAACTGTGATTTATCTGGTTGGCCGAATCCAGTTGATAACCTGAAGTTGGATGATTTGGGTACTGATGTTTTGAATACTAAATTTAGCTTTGATGAATGCAGAAATGCTATTTTTTAGGAGGGAAACAATAAGTCACCGGGCCTTGATGGGGTGACTGCCTCTTTCTTCAAATACTACTGGAACCTGGTAGGTGTTATTACCTAGAATGCTATGAATAAGTTTCTTAAATATGGAATGATGCATAAGGAATGGAAAGACACGATTATTATCTTAATTCCTAAAATTTTGAACCCGGTATTGCCTTCTAACTATAACTCTATCAGTCTTTGTCAATGCATTAATAAGATAGTAGCTACAATGCTTGTTAATAGGATGAAGATGTGTTTGCCAAGGTTGATTTCGGAGGAGCAGGTCACTTTCATTCTGGGTAGATCAATTTCCGAGCATTGTTTATTGGCACAAGAGATTTTTAATAAATTCAAAGTATCTAAGAATAAGCAAGGCTTGATGGCTGTTAAACTGGATATGGAGTAGGCTTACGCTAGTATTGGTTGGCCAACGCTGAATCAGATTCTTTACTGGTATGGTTTTCCAGTTTTATTTACCAGGTTGATTATGGAATGTGTGGACAATGCTAGGTTTTCAATTAGCTTGAACGGAAAGTACTCTAAGTGGATTGATGCCCATTGTGGTTTTAGGCAAGGCTGTCCGTTATCACCATACTTGTTTATTTTGTGCTCTTAGATGTTGACTAGTAGTATTGAGCAAAGGGGCCAATGTTTGGGTATCCAGGTCTCCTAGAGGTCCAAGGATTTCTCATCTTCTGTACGCAGATGATGTTCTCCTTTTTCCAAGGTTTCTGCTCCCTTGGCTCGTCTAATGAAGTGCATTGTGAAGTCTTTTTGCAATTGGACAGGACAAAGAGTTAATGTGGATAAGTCTCAAATAATCTTTGGTAAGTTTGTAAAGAGAGCTTGTAAGAAGAAGGTGGCTAGTATTTTGGGTTTCAAGGTGGTTAAGAAGTTTCATTATTTGGAGGTTAAAATATCCTTAAATAAGTTGAGAATTGCTGATTTTCAAGATCTTCTGTGCAGTATTACTGATAGATTAAATGTTTGGGGGAGAAAGTCTCTCTCTTTGGGAGGTAAAATCACACTTATAAGATCGTCATTGCTCTCACTTCCCAATTATGCTATTACTCATTCCTTGGTTCCTAAGAAGGTGATGTTAGAGGTTGAAAAATCCTACAGAAATTTTATTTGGCACAAGCAAAGTGGGAAACAAGGTCTACACTATGTTTCTTGGGTGGATATTTGTTATCCACAGAATGTAGGAGGTTTGGGTGTACAGTCTTTCTCTGAAAAAAAATGTTCTCTGCGAGCTAGACTTGCTTGGAATTATATCCAAAAACCAGATACTCTGTTTCACCGAGCTATGATGGCTAAGTATGGAGACAATGTGTTCAGTGATAGTGGAATGAAAAGTTCTTCTAATGTGTGGAAAATTCTAAAGGAGGGTGGTAAATTTTTGAAGCCTATTGTGAGGTGGAAGGTGGGGAAAGGAGACAGAATTTTGGTTTTGAATCATATCTGGCTTTTGGACCAGTGTCTCAATGAGTGGCCAACTTTCCTGGATTGTGGAGATTTGGAGAATATGTATGTTCATCAGTTTATTACTGATTCAGGAGAGTGGGATGTAGCTAAATTAGCTACGTGTTTCAATGAAGACCTGGTTTGCATTATTAGAGAAGTGCAAGTGGATGCTCAACGGGCTGATCAGCTGGAGACGGTCTTTAAACTTTCTGGTAAGTCTATTTCTGCGTTGGCATATGATGAAGTCCTGAGAACAAAAGGCATTTGTGATAATGATGGTTTCTTTGCTTGGATTAAGAGTTTAAAACTCAATTATAATGTTGAAATTTTTTGGTGGAGGTTGTATAAGTTTGCTATTCCCACTAACCACTTCCTTAAGTTTTGAAGGCTAGCTGTTGAAGATCTATACACTAGAGGATGTCAGAATGTGGAAAATTATGAGCATATTATTATACATTGTAAATTCTTACAGGAAGTGCTGGACTGTATTCGTGCTCGGGGGTTTTGTTTACCGGTTTTCACTCTTTGGAGGACTGCCTGCTGCAGTTGAGAAGGTGTTCCCGGCAGAATTCTGGGCTTGCTAGAATTTTTTGTGTAGTTGTTTTCTTAAATTGGAAAAACCAAAATCTTGTAAAGCATGGTAAGAATGCTTTACCATGCTCTGTGACTGCTGCAAAAGTTCTTTCCCTTGCTGTGTTAAATTCTTGTCCGATTCTAGTTAGCTGGGGTGCTAATCTCCCTAGGGAGTCTTCTTTTTCTTGGTGCCCTCCACCACTAGATTTTATCAAGATTAATGTGGAAGCTACTTTATTGACCTCTAATAGAGGTAGTATTGGAGGTATTTTCAAAGATCATAGAGGGAGACTTCTTTTGGCATTTGGTAGGAAGAAATTCCATTGGGATGTGGCTCAACTAGAGATGGAGGCTATTGTGGATATTAGAGATTTGTTACAAAGTTGGATGTTTGAAAGTAGTGGCAATATCATTGAAAGTGATAATGTCAATGTAATTACATTCTTACAAGATTCTTTGAAGAGGGTTGATTGGCATTTGGATAGTTGGCCGGCTAAAGAGCTTCACTTCTTAAGTGACTTCAATAAGGTCATTTTTCATCATGTTAATAGAGATTGTAATAAAGTAGCTGATTTTTGTGCTACTTTAGCTTTAGATGGTAGTTTCACTTTTGATAGCTTTTCCTTTGGTAGCATTTCTAATTCCTTGATTAATTTAATAAAGGTTGAGATGTTACCATTTTAGCTTGTATCTAGGCTTTCCATTTCTCATTAATTCATTACTTTTGCATTGTTAAAAAAAAAAAAAAGAAATTAATCACATGCTCAAATGTGACCTCTCTGAACGGAGCTGCTTCTGCCCAATTAGAAAAATAGTCTGTTGTTGCCAGAATGAAGCATTTTTCCGCCGATGATGGAGAATCTATTAGCCTAGTTATATCAGTGCCCCAGCATTCAAACGACCAGGATGCTACTGTTGGGTGTAGTGGATATGGAGGCTGATGTATAACATCACCGTGGATTTGACATTCATGGCACCTCTTAGCATGGTCAATATAATCTCTCACCATGGTTGGCCAATAATAATCCATTCTCTTTATTTTAGTGATCATTTTGGGACATGACTGATGTGCACCATAGAGTCCTTTATAGACTTCGGCTACTACTTTATCAGCTTCCTTGGTCCCTAGGCATCTAAGCTATATTTGATCAAAAGCTCGTATGTACAATGCGTCATTGACAAATGTATATTGCAATGCTCTTTTTCAAATTTGTGTAGCTAGGGATTTATCCGTTGGGAGTTTGCTTTCTTTGAAATAATTGATGAAGGGTTGCCTCCAATCATCTCCTTCCTCAATATCGAGGCAATGCAACAATGATTCTGAAGCTTGACTAGCTATATGTCTCTTGATCATGTGATATCCTTCTAGATAATTTGATGGAGTGGTTGAGGGTAAACTGGGGTTTCATCCTACTTAGTTGAATTTGAAATTCTTTCTGCCTTCAGGAATTGTAACAATGTGGGCTTTAAGATCTGACGGTTGTAAACTCTGATGAATATAGACATCTCCTCATTGGTGTTTGCCATTTCCTTAGCCAATTTGGCCAAGCAGTCTGCTTTGGCATTCTTTCCTTAGGGAATTTAAACAATTTTAACATTCAACACCTACTTTAGGAGCTCAAGGGTCTGCCGCTGGTAATGAGCCAACTCAACCTTACAAATCTTATAAATGCCTAAGACTTGATTTATCACTAGTTTAGAGTCACCGAAGATTTGAAGATTTTGAATTTTGACGTCAATCGTGATCTCCAATCCAACTGTTAGAGCTTCATACTCGGCTTCATTATTGGTCTGAGGTTCAGTCAAACTGAATGAAAACCTCATTTTGCCTCCATTAGGTGGTATGAGAACAAGACCGATACCGGCTCGGGCTCTTGCAATTTTTGGAGGTTGGCCAAGTTTAATTGACGATGCCCCAGTGAAGTACATCTCCCATAATAGTTTCTTTTCATCTTCTTCAACCTGCATAATTTGCTCATCAGTCAAATCATCACTTAGTGGGGAGTCTGTCGGGATATGATGTGCAGCAAGAAAATCTACCAAGGCTTATCCTTTCACAGCCTTTTGTGGCATGTATATGATATCAAACTGTAGTAATCGTACTGCCCACCTAGCTAGAAGACTTGTCAATACTGGTCTTATCATCAAGAACTGAAGCGGATCGATCTTTGAAATTAGGGTGATTTTATAAGAAAGCATATAATGGTAAAGTTTTTGAACTACAAAAATTAACAACAAATAATGATTTTAAATAGGATAATAATGGCTTTATGCTCCAATCAACCTTCGACGGATGTAGTAGAGCGCATTTTCTTTGCCTTCTTCATTATTCTGTGAAAATAATGCTCTAAGAGACTCTTCAAGTGTTGCCATGCACTGTATAAGAGGCTTCCCTGGAATTGGCACTTCAAGAATGGGTGGGTTCAATAGATACATTTTGATGCTATCAAATACTTCTTGGCACTCTACTTCCCATTTGAAATGAACATCATTCTTCATTAATTTTGAAAATGGCTGGCACCTATCTGATATATTCGATATGAATCTCCGAATGAATGCCAATTATCCTTGTAAGGAGCGGAGCTGTCGAAGGTTCCTTGGTGGTGGCATCTCTGTGATTGCTTTGATTTTTTTAGGATCAAACTTAATTCCTCGATGACGAATAACATACCCCAAGAATTTTTTGGAGGAGACCCCGAAGGCGCATTTGAGGGGGTTGCTTTTTAGATCATATTTTCTGATCCTCTCAATTATGATTCTCAGATCTTTTAAGTGATCTTTTCAATCCAGACTTTTAATAATAAGGTCATCTACATAGCACTCAACCTTATGATGAATCAAATTATCAAATATATGAGTCATCACCCACTGATAGATGGCACTAGTATTCTTAAGGCCAAAGGGCATGATAGTGTAGCAAAATATGTCGATGGGTGTCCTTAATGATATATGCTTTTCATTTTTGGGTGCCATCTTGATTTGATTGTATCTAGATGATCCATCCATAAATGAGAACATATCATAATTAGATGTGTTATCCACTAATAGTTCCGATACGGGATGCAGAAAGTCATCTTTTCGGCATGCTTTTTAAGTGTTCTTCAATTTCTAATCTTATTCTCCTTGGAGCTTGCCTGACGGGTGCTACATCTGATTTGATTGCTAATCTAAGAACTACTACATCAGGGGATAAGCCAGGCATCTCAGTATATGTCTAAGCAAAGTAGTTCCTGAATTCATAGAGAAGTTCTTTTATTTCTTCTATTTGCTCTTCTGATAGAAGGAAGCTAATGAAGGTTGGGCGAGAGTCTTCCTTAGTTCCCAAGTTGACTTATTTTAGCTTTTCCATAGTGGCTACCTTTCCACCTTCTTTAAGTTCTTCTGGCATAGGCTCAACCTCTACGTGTTGATCATCATAATCATTAGCTTCGTATGTCTCTTCAGCACCATCATCCTCAGATTTAATTTCCATGCATGTGATTTCCCAGCAAGTCTCTTTTCGGAGGATTTTTCATTTGATGAATCTGATACCCTTATATACATCTATATCCTTTTGTCATAATAGACACTGATTCCTTCCATACCAGAGGCCCAGGCTTATACAAAGTTACCGCTTGGTGGTAGGAATATTGATTTGCTTTCGTAGCATTCTCTGAATAGTTTTGGTATTGAACCAAGGTAGCCTTATAGGTAGAAATTATTTAGAATCATTGAGCTTATAACACCATTCATTATTCTCCTATTCGCATATTCTCATAGAATATAGTACATTCCCTGATACAGCCCCATTTTTAAGTGGAGGCAGATATAGGGTGCCGAGTTCTTCAACCTTTTGCACCTCGAGCGAAATGATTTCCTTGAAGTGTTGTAGGGGGATACGCGTGACTACGAGTATGCTATTTGAGATTGACAGGCTACTTATTCTTCTAGAGAATACCTCCAGCATCGTATTCATATTGATAGAATCATAATCATAATCATCATTTAAAAATTCAACCTCCCTACTCCATTTGTCTCTGAACTGGGCATACTCTGCGAGGTTTTGTAGGGGTGATATCATCTTCATCTGTATCACTCCCTAGGTGAGATACATATTTCTTTTCTTTGGGAATGGTCGGTGCCTTGGGAAGAGTCGGCGTTGCCTTCTTTCTCCCTACTTGTTTTTCTCACCTTCCTGATTAGGTCGCTTTGCAGCCTTTGAGTTTGATGCTTTAGCCGTGAGAGAACTCGAAGACTTTTGCTTCTTTGGTATGAAGTATTGTGCATCTTCATAAACTATTGCTTCATGAACTGTGAAGGATTGAATGTCACCAGAGATCCTTAATTCTTCTTAATCTCTAAGATATTTCATACACTGGTGTAATATTGATGGGACAACACTATATTCATGCAACCAGGGATGACCTAGTAGCACCTTGAATGAAGTATCCATATTAATCACATGTAATTTAGCTTCTATAAGGAGCTCTCTAAATATAAGATGAAGCATGAATGATCCGAGGGTCTTCTGTCCTTTTCATTGAAACCATGTACCATCAGCTTATCTAGCCCGATGTGTTCCATATCAAGGTAGAGGGATCTTAGTGCTATCAAGCTTATGAGATTTACGAAAGATCCAGAATCGATCAGGATTCAACTGATGACCAGCCTATCACTTTCTGTAGTAACATACAGAGGACAATTATGATCTGCAGTCTCGAGCATCATGTCCTCTTTGGAGAAGGTAATGAACGGTTCATTATGAGCTTGTAGAATCTCAGTCAAATTACATTAAGTAAAATATGCCTCATATCTTTCCATATCTTTAAGGGACTAAATCAAAGTCTCGTGAAGGTCCTTAGACATTACTAAGGCAACATATATGCTAAGTTGTGCTGGAAGTTTTCTCAGATGGGATAAAATATTATAATCTATACTCTTAACTGAAGTGTTCTTTTTCTTGGGATCTTTAGTAATAACATCATCATTGATGACTATTTCTTTATATTTATCTTTGTTGGAGACCCCTTTCTTTAGTGGAGGTGATAGTATCTTGCTGCTTCTTAACTGCACTTGATTGATCTCCTCTTCTTCAAAGTCATTTAACAATGCATTTTCTTCAGAATCAGCCATCATTGCATCTAGAGACTCATCTGTTGATTCAGAGTTACCACCCAGGTATACATGTCCTATATGAGATGCTATGCTAGGGTCTGACCTCTAGAAAATACAAGTCCTCATCTGAACTGTAATCCATTGGCAATATCATCATACATGATTCAGATGGTACTTCTTCAATGTATTCTTCTTTTATCGGCATATTTAGTACCACTGAGATAACCCGACATACTTCTATAGGAAGGGATTCCTCATCACCTTCTTCAACTTCATCTATTTTAAGCTCTGCCATAAAGTCAGCGAGCTTGATAGGTCACCTTACAATCTGATAATATTCATCCAAACTGTCAATTACCCTTTGAGTTGCTATCTTTTTCTCCTTGGGCTTCTTCAACTTTGTATTCTTCTTGGAGGATCTAACCCTTCCAAGCTTCGAAGTTCCAACTTGGTTAGGGAATTGTTTAGAAGTAGATGATCATGTCATAGGCAAAGCTTTCAAATTTAATATCGGCTCCATAAGAGATTTCCACTTCACCCCTGGAACTCCTTCAAGCTGTTTCAACATTTTCACAGTCTTCTTAGAGATCGCAGTCTCCCACTATTCTTCTTCAATTAGCTCTTTTTATTTTCTTCTTTCTTTAACGGGGGGTACGGAGGAAGTCGTAAGTTGATTCTTTTCTAGGGTGAGACAGCACATTGTCAGATAATATGAGTTCTCTCTTTCAATATTTTATGTCAATCAAATCCTTGAAGATGTAGCAATCATCAATAGGCTGGCTAAGTACCTGAGGATACAAGAAGTAGTTTAGATCACCAGCATGTTTTAACTCCTTAGGCCTCTTGCACTATGGAAATTCTAAGCCTACTTTCACTGCCTGTCAAAACAACTTGGTGACACTATCCCTGCTAAATAAATATTCTTTATTCATTTTATCTTTGATGGATTGGAACGTTCTATCATTAGTTCTTATTTCCTACCTCAGGCATTCTCCTCAACCTTGATAAGTTCGTGGCTTATTATTTCCCTTAAGTATCAGCATTGGCTGTGGGTGAGGGTTGTAGGCCTGCTTAGGATTTCTTCATATTGCATTGGCTGCTTACCCTTGTCTACATTATAAAACTCATGCTTTTCTCTATCAGCTCTAGAGAAGAATGTAGAGTCGGCCTCACCCCTTTTATCACCTGTGGCCTTAGCTTTCTTATGCTTATCAGAATAATTTTTTTGATCTAGAAAAGTTCAATTTCTCAAACTTGGCCACTCTGTCTAGCATGTATTGAAATGTGTTGATTGTAGCCATGTACAGGAAGGGTTGCATCTTGTTATTAATGTTTCCCATTAACAACTATACGGCCTGCTCTTCTTCAAGCTGTTGCTCATATTTCATACTCAGGTTGCACCAGCGAGTGATGTATTTTGTAATTGATTCTTCCCTTTTTCTTTTATTTAGAGTAAGGTCAGTGATTATTATATTCTCTTTTGCACTGGCGAATCTCTTCATGAATATAGTTTCCAATTATGTGAAGGTCTTCATAGAATCGTTTGGTAGTTCAGCATACCATTCGAAAGTGGTTGCTGTCAAACTACTGACACATTATCGGAAGAGTGGGGTGTCATTTTCCCCTGTATTCAAACAGGTGGCTTTAAATTATGTCAGGTGCTGCCTGGGATTATTATTGCCATTGAATGTATTAAACTTTGGCATATAATATCATTTTGGATACAACACTTGGTTGTATTCAGTAGGGTACGGACGACCTTTGCCCACTAGTTTCTCTGCCTGATCAATGGCTTTGATGGCCTTTATCTTCTCGATGATAATTCCTTCTAACTGTGCAGCAGTCACAAGTTCAGAAGTACTTGCAATATTCTATGGAGTGGGTTGGTGGGAAATGTTATTTACTTCATTACCACCTTCAGGAGTGCCCCATACTCCTGAGACTTGAGGCATTTGGAAGTTTGAAGGATCAGCACAAGGATTAGGCATGGCACCAATAGCAGCAGTTCTATACATCATCTACATCATTGCCCCCATCTGAGCTATCATCTCAGTGATCTTCTCATTTAATTGAGAGATTTCTCCATCTTTGGCTCTCATTTTTCACCTCATTTGCCTTCTCATGTCGACAAGTATGGCATTTTCATCATCAAGGGGATTCTTCTATACTTCCTCCACTTCCTCTTCTTCTTGGGAATGGCCACTTCTGCCAGTGGTGGACCCCTCTCTATGATAGCACTGGTGTACTTGTCTAGGAGGTGGTTGCCAATGATTGTCATCTTCATCTTCATCATAATCAGTGCCATCATCAATGTCTATATGTGTCACCATATAGAGCACTTAAATATCCAAGGTGTTATTTATATCTTTGATTTCTTCTTCTAAACTTTTCTTGATAAATTTATCAATATTTTCTTCAACATTCTCTTCAATATTTTCATCTCCTTCAAGGTATTCTTCTTCTTAAATGTTTTCTCCCCCTTCCATATTTCCTTCTTCTTCTAGTACTCAGATCTCCGAGCGGCGATGCCCCTGGATTTTCGGTTCTTGGTTAGGCAAGGGGATTTTTGTGAACAATGGGCTACGATCAAAGTTAGTCTCTCCCTTTGTAGGTGATGGAGAGTGACGGGATCCCCTGGAGGATTGTCCAAGGTGTTTACCGTTGGGAGGGGTGTCATTATGGTTCTTTTTTGGGACCCATTTCTAACGTTGTTTTTGTAGATGGTGGTGGATCTTCCATAAGCCATTCTGAATGTCATGCCTAGATCAATTCTTCTTCCTCTTCTATCTTCTCTGTGAGGCTTTGGCCTATTGATTTCTTTTTCTTTCTGCAGAGACCTTTTGGTTGTGGATCCGTGAACCTGAGGTTTAGGTGTCATGCCCAGATGCTCACTGCGTGGGACATATCTTCTTTCTTTTCTCTTCATTACAGCAGACAAGCATTCTATTCGTGGAGATCTTCTAGCTTCAGAGATCAAGGGTTGTTGATACTTTTTTTTTCTTCAGTCCTTTCTCCTTAACTATTTTTAGGACTCTATATACCCGAGCTGAAAGAGTCTCAAGCTCTTTCCTCCTTGAAGGAATTGGGGCTTCAAGTCGTTAATCCCAAAAAGATTGCTTCAGTTCTCCAATAGAGCTATTTCTCTTTACTGATTTCAAGTTTGCGAACCCTTTTTGAGTTCGAATGGTAGCTTCAGACTCTTGGGCAGGTAGGTTTGAAGGGTGGATAGGCACCAAATGCTGCTGAGCTCAGAGTTCAACTTTCATCTTTATTCTTTGCCTCCTTGTAATCCTTCGTCAAGATGAGGAGGCTTCAACATCATATTTCTCAGATGCAGAAAACCCGATTGACAGGGGCGTGGTATTTATAGTCATCATTGAGACTTTTCCACCATTCACAATCCTCCTGGTGATCAGGGCCTCAGGTTGTGAAAGCCTCTTGAATATAGAAATCCTCTTACAAGGATTTTTAACAACAAGTCGTTGTGCCGGCAGATGCACATGATGTGTGGGAGCTTCATCAGCATTGAGTCTCTTAGCAGACCTCTTAGCATTCCTCCCATTTGCAGGAATGGTGACAGTCTTTGCAATAATTGTAGGGAAGAGAACACTAAAAATATTGGATGGTAGCCTCGATATTTCCAGTTTCAATAACAGTATTTGTCAGCAAATCCTTGCTCCTCATCCTAGCTGGATGGTCATCAGGATGTTCTGTAGATCCATTTGAACGAATGAAAGGTAAGGGCTAGTAATCAGAATCTGATACATCACCCCACACTTAAAGTGTAGAGACTTACACATAACAGAAAATAAAAGTAGATAACATTAGCAAGCAACTTCAAAATGATACAAATTTAAAAATCCCATGAAGTACATTTTCTCAAAAAATATATGAATGATCATTTAAGAAAACTTTAAATTGAATGAATATTTCTAAGAATATTCAAAAATTTAAGTACGAATCAATATGGCTGTTACTATAGCATTGAGATTACTTGCCAAAGATGGAAAGAGAAACTAATCCCCAGCAGAGTCGTCAAAAATCTATGGGCTCCAAAAATTTAGCCTCGGCCTCTGCCCCCTGTTTTCTTTTTCTTGTGCGAGGGAGTTTTAATGGAATTAAGTTTTGAGGTAAATTTTGAAAGGTAGATGGATTTGTAGATAAGAAACAACCTAGAGATTTAGCCCTCATTTTGCGAGGAATTTATGATCATAATTTTGGTTTCTAATAGGCACAAGCCCCTATGGTTAATTACCCCTCCCACTAATGAGAGAGAACTTTTGATTAAGGCTAGTCGTCAATCAGATACATAGATAAAATGTGTTATCCAGCATATAGTAGCATCATAGGTTGGATTTAGGAATTTGAAGATTTGGGTTGATATATTTGAGAAAGTTTGATATTTAAAATTAGAAATTTCACCACCTTGCACCTAAAGTGGATGGTGGGGGAATGGATGATGGACCCGATCAAGATCCAATGGTTCCGTCATCCCTGGCCATCATGGTCTGTGGTTTACTTTGTCAGAAGAGATAATCGACCCAACCTGATAGAAGGATCCTTGTGGGCAAAAATGGGTTGCTTCGTCAAAGGGAACCTTGTAGACCTGGGGTAAATGTTTACCTAAGGGAACAAATTTGAATCCACCATAACTAATAAAGGGCTTTATGCCCTATTGATTATATCTTATTGATTCGTATCTCAAGGATTTGATGTCATTAAGGAGTGTATTGGCTCTGGCCATAACCGGTATTTTGTTGTGCCATTTGGCGGAAAAACCACTTGGTTCAGAGGGTCCTGAGTCATAATCATTTATCCTGCAGTGCCATTTGATGGAAAAACTGTCGGTTAGAGGACATGTATCATGTCATTACTAGTAGGAGATTATTTGAGAATGGATCCTAGTGATATTTTTAACTAGGCATTTAGCTCTATGTGATCTAAAGTAAATTTTAATTTATCCACCCCGACAAACTATTGCGGAGGGTGGATAGATTTTACTTTAAGTGATTTGATGGATTTATTTCAATTTTAAATATTTAGGATTTTTAGGATTTTGAGATTTTTGGAGTTTTGTATTTGTAGAGTTTTGGGATGGCGTTTGAAAGTTTTGTGAACCCGTCCAATTGAGATAAACATTCAACATGGACATCATCGGGGTAACTTTAGGGTCATTTTCATTTATGAACTGAACCTTGCCATCTCGACCAAGCACTTGACTTAGGATCAGGTTTCTCGTAGGCTTTGTGCCTTTATTAGTGAATTCTCTTGATTATATGCCTTAAAGGCCTAATATGAATGCATTAAAATAAATATATCGGTCACTACAACTGTATATTTGTTTGATGGTTCGAACCCATTCAACTCCTATTGATCCACATTGAAGGATGGGGTTCAAAGTTAAATTCACTTATTGACCTGCATAGCATTCCTAGACATCACGTGTGTACCAATAATACACTCATTGGGGCCCATGTAGGTTTTTGGGTGCATTTTATAATTAAACCCTATCGAATCCTTTTTACCTATTTGGGATGATCAGGTTCAAATTTGTTAACCCGCACAACATCCCTATGCGTCACATGTATTCAAAATATGCTCGACGAGGCTCATGCGAGTGTTTGGGAGAATTTTATAATCAAACCCTATCGACTCCTTTTTACTTACTTGGAAGGATTATGTTCAAATTTATTGATCCACGAAACATCCCTAGGCGTCATGTGTGTATTCAAAATATGCACATCAGGGCCCATGCGGGTATTGATTGTATTTACCCTTTTAGTGTACCTATGTGCATACATGTTAAGGTTCATGTGCGGGGGTATTCATGTAATATTTATAAGTGCCTTCTGTCCGCTTACATGAATGTTGCTGATTCGGTGGTATGGCGTAGCAGCTTATGGATTGAGTTGTTTGCTGCTTTGTACAGGTAGACTGTTGTGCACTACATGTTGGTTTCTGTAGGTGAATCGTAGTGCACTAATAAATCTTTTGCTTCACATTTATAGATGCTTGTAGATAGCTTGTTGTATGCATAGTGAGTTTCCCTATTATGACTTATAAGCACTTGCACTTGATATAGTCACTCTGTATCTTACTTGTGGATAATAGATTGGGTGTGTTATAAATCTTCTATAACTGCCACGAGTGTTTGTATATGTGCTTGTGTTAACTATATTCCTTACTCATTTTTTATGACCTTTGATCTTTTCAATGCACCCGCTACGGCTGCAGGTAGATGTACTCGTTCGTTAATTGAAATTGACTGCAGGATATTGCATTTATTGAAGTCTTTGTGTATCTACTCATAAATGACATTTGACGCATACATCTATCTTTGCAGTGAGCTTATATGTTTTGTAGATCTTTTACAGCATCTTATAAGAGCTCGTATCTAATACAGTTTTCTTCTTCATTCACCCTGTAGATGATATATTTGGTTCTCGACAACTCTTCTATAATGACTTGTAGATACTTTATACTTATCGTATCTCATTTTCTTCTGCTTGCAAATATCATGTAGTATGCATTTAGTATTCTACGACCCCTTAGATATTTGTGCTTGACTATGTATCATCTTTCCTTGCTTATAGAGGGCCGATGTGTTTGATGAATGTTGGATAATTATTACTCATGGAGGTGTTATAATTCCTTTGCCACGATAATTGGTATGTACCCCGAATGTGCTAAGGACATGCTATCTTTACCAACATTCTTCATGTACTTATTTGCAGACATGTTGAGCTTATGATCGATACTCTACAACTGCTTATAAGAATTTCCACATGTGTTTGTATTTACTGCATACAAGCCACATTTGATTATGGGGAAATTAATGTATTTAACTAGCGCTAAATGGTGGTTGATTGTAGGGATTTTGTAGCATCCATCTCCCATCGCTGCTTACTGCTACTATGCCTACGAAGGCGCTTTTGTATCACTATCAATTGCTAAGAGCTGTCATATGCAACATTGCATGTGCACCATACTTACAACTTTCTTACTATTATTGCTTGAATGTGGCATATATATTTTCATTCATAGATCTATTGTATATATTATGTGTGATGGATCTTCTATGGTCATTTGTGGACAAGTTGTATTGTCTTATACCATTTATATCCCTTTGTTAGTGCTCTTAGGTAGAAAAGATTACTACAATCTTTTTACATGCCCTTATCAATTTCATTGCTTGCAAGCTTGAGTACATTTGATTGCATGAGTCTTCATCATCATTTGTGAGTAAATGATGTTTGTAGATTCCATAGTCATTGCAAGTCTTCCTCTTCACCACAAATTCCATATGTATTCCTTTGTATTTAGTTTGGATCTTTATTGACATGATAACATCTTGATGTTGATTGAAGACTTTTCCATGTTGATTGTGAGCATGCCATATTGAAAATCCTTTGTCATTCAATACAAATTCTATGTTTATTTACTTGTTCTCAATTATGATCTCCTCACTTGCTTGTTACCCATGAGCATGCATATCTTTATACCTGTTGCAACTATCCAATCCTTTCCATTAGCATGAATATTATGAGTGTTGCATATTAGCTACCACCATTTATAGATGACTTGCAATGTTCATTGAAGATTTTATGTATTTGCTTGCTTATAGTTGATCAACATTATCACTTTGATTTTTGTACTTTCATTTTGATCTTATATTTGTTGATTCTAAAGTTCAATTCCATGTGGTCCTAAAAGTTCAAGTCTTGTTGTCTAAATCAAGTTCTTGCTTGAGTTCAAGAAGCAAGCTCAAGTTCTATGTCCCCTGCTATCCAAATGTTGTTCAAATTCTATTCAAATCCGAGTCTGAGTTCAAATTAAAGTTCTTTGTAGCCCAACTCAAGTATTTGCTTGAGTTCAAATGTTCAAATCTTGTCCTTGTTCATTTTGCAAGTTTGTTTTTGAGAAGAATGCTAGATTGCATTAAAAAAAATTTAAGAAAATTACAACCAACTCAAAAAGAACCTAAAGCATCACATTCCTCCTTCAAACAATACAATAATGAAGGAGGAATCTTTACATCCATAAGATCAAACCAAATAAAAGAATTATTCACACCCAAATTAGCACAAATATTTACTAATTTGTTACACCCTCTACTACAAATTGAAAAACAAAAACTTGGTTGAATTTTTGTAAGAAAGCCAAGTTATCATCTATTTTACCTTTATTCTTCCAATCCTTCAAAGTCTCTTGAATAATTTTAACAATATTGAAGTTATCACATTCTATCATCAGACCTTGAGATTCGTACATCCAATCTTGCAGAAAATTCTTCAAGCAATAAACAACCATTAATTCCACTTGGGCTATATCCCAATGCATGTATTGAGCTCCAAATGCTAACAAAAACCGACCCTTTTCATCCCTAACCACGCCTCCAATTCCAGCCATATTGTTACATTTCAGTGCAGCATCTACATTAATCGTTATCCACCCGGTTGGAGGAGGATGCCAAGAATTAGAGAGCTTGCGCTGGTTGACATCCCAGTTATCCGAGAAAAGATTGATAATGTTGCTCACCGTAGTCAAAGAAATCGAGTTTGCTGCTATGGTAATATCTGAGTCTTCCACTCCTTCATGTACCAGTTTACATCTACTTTTCCAAATAAGGAAAACAGTTGTACAGAAAAGATTTGTAATAAAAGATTTGAAACCTGCATACCTCTTAAGCCCATCCAAGCAGGTTTTGAAATCTTTAAATAATGGAATTTGAAATCCCCATCCGTTCAGCAACCTGATAACATTCTAAATTTTTACACAACTCCCCGCTATATGCCAGCAGTCTTCATCTTTGTGACATCCTCTTGGGCAAGTAGCAGCTCCACGTAATTTTCTTTTTACCAGAAATGCATTCGAAGGAATCACTTCATTATAAAGCCTCCACCAAAAGAATTCAACTCTCGGTCTCAATTTTAATTTCTTCATCCATGACCAATGGTTAAGCTTTGTATTACACTCCATCAGGGCTTCAAAAGACAAAGCTGCAATAGATTTCCCTGAATTCTTCATTTTCAGTTCCAATTGATCACAGTTGCTGTTAGCTGCAATCAAAATTTGGCTGATAAGTTCAACCAGCTGTTCTCCAAAGAAAACCTACAATTAATTCATATTCCATACTCCATCCAAAATAAAATTACATAAATTGTAATTGGAAGATTCAATATTATTTACAAATGTAGGCCATTTAGAGAAACTTCTGTCAAGGACCCAGAGTCAGGCATCCAGTTAATAGACTTCCCATTAGAGATATTCTACCTCACAATGTTCCTAAGAAAGAAGGCCCCTATGGTAATAATCTTCCAAGTAGGGGAGCAAGAACTCTTCACCGGATCATTCTAAATATCCTTTCCATATTTGTTCCTAAGAACATTATAGAGCAAAGAATCATTCTTCTTGAAAAAGTCCCAAGCAAATTTTGCTCGAAGAGGTCCAGCTTTTGAAACCGCAGAAAACAGCCCATGTCCCCTTCATCTTTTGGCTTGCAAAGCAACTCCCAAGAGGCATAGTGCATCCCAGCACTACTATTATTATTATTCCACAAGAATCCTCTACACATCTTGTCAAAATCTTTAAGAATACTCAAAGGAACCAAGGTAAGAGAGGATAAGAACATTGGAAGCGCAAGAAACGCAGATTTAACCAGAATAAATTTTCCCTCCAATGAAATACAATGCTTCCCCCAAGTGTTTAGTTTATTGGCAGCAGATTCTAGCAAATTTTGAAAGTCAGAGGCAACCAATCTCCTTAAAGTTAGTTTCACACCAAGATAAGTTATCTCATTTAACAACTTTGTACTTGAGAATTTTACCAATCTTCTTCTTTATTCCTATTCTGGTATGCTTTCCAAACACTATCATGGATTTGGAATGATTAACTCGTTGCCTCGACCATTTGCAATATTGGGAAATAATGTTCTTCATATCCTTGATCTTCATAACATTAGCCTTCGAGAATAGTAAAACATCATCGGCATAAAGTAATTGTGATATCTTGGGAGCATTAGGAGTAATAGAAATACTAAAATAATTCTTCTTCTGGTTAATAGCATCCGTCAAAATTTGAGAACAAAGGATAAACAAATACGGAGACAAGGGACAACCTTGTCTAAAACCACATTTGCCTATGATCCAATCCGATTTTTTCCCATTAATCAAAAATGCAATATTTAGGATCACAAATGCATTGCATTAAAAGATCCCTAAATTTGTTAGGAAAATTAAAATGAATAAGCACTTGCCTTAGAGTTTGCCACCCCATGATGTCATAAGCTTGGTCCATGTCTAACTTGATAGACAAGAGGCCTTTCTTAGATTTAGAATACCGAAATTTATTGAAGACTTCCTGAGCCAGAAGAACATGTTCAGATAATGATCTACCTCTGATAAAAGCAGCTTGTTCTACCGAAATGATCTTGTGAATAACATTCTCCATTCTATTCAGCAGCATCTTTGCAACGACTTTATAAATAGTCATACAAAGCCTAATTGGCCTAAAATTTGAAACCACCTGTGGATTTTTTATCTTAGGGATTAAGACAATCATTGTTTTCTTCCACAAATGGTGCATAATTCCAGATGATAGAAAATGTTTAACTGCTTTCGAAACATCCTTCTTAACAATTTTCCAAAAGTCTTTGATAAAGGAGAAGGTTACCCCATCCAAACCTGGTGAAATCTTTGAACCGGCTTTGTCCACCACCTCCTGTAATTTATCCATAGTAAAGTCTACATCCAGCTTGTTATGATCATCTTCCCTAATGGTATTATAAGGATTCGGCCATCCATCTGTTAAGCATTCCCTATACTTCCATTTTTTATTAAAAAAATTTGAAAAAGTTTTCTGTATTTTAGCCAAGTATTCAGTAACCGAACCTCCATGTGTTTTGATATGACTAATCCAATTCTAATTTCTCCTAGAATTAGCAAATGCATGAAAAAAGGAAGAATTGGTGTCACCATGCTCCATCCATTTTTCTTTAGCTCGTTGCCTCCACCAAGAATTGAGTCGAGCCAATGTAACATTGAGTTAATTGATTTTCAATCTAAGTAGCTGCAATCTTTCTACAAATAAACCTCCTTCGGCTTCCTCCAATTGGATTTCCAAAATCTCCTCCTTCAATTTATTCCTTACTAAGTTCAGATTTATAAACTTAGCTTTACTCCGAAAGAAAAGAGATCTAAGAGTTCTTTTAAATTTCAAGTTGAGAGAAGTGACCGGTTCATTCCCACTATCCTTATTCCAAATTTTCTTCACAATAGCAGCATCCCCATGGTAAGAATAGCACACATCTTCATAACGAATCCCTCTACTAAAAGTTTCCAAAGGTTTAAATATTTTCAAAATAATAGGACAATGGTCTGAGGCTATCCTTGAAAGGTGTTTCACCTGAGCAAGAAAAATAGAATTCAAAGCAGTAGAATTAATAAGACACCTGTCCAATTTCTCTAAAATTCGAGCCCCTCCAGATTTATTATTGCACCAAGTGAACTTGGGACCCATAGACTTCACCTCATGGAGATCATTATGAATCATGAAATTCTTCATATCCATAGAACCTTGAGACTTGATGAATTTTTTTCCACCTCTTTTTTCTCCTGAGAGAGTACACAGTTAAAGTCACCACAAACTACCATAGGACAATCAACAGAACAATGTCTCTCCAATCATTCCCATAAGCCTTTCCTAATTACAGCTTTTGGATTTGCATAAACTGACACGACCCTCTAACAACCCTTACTAAGGATTGTTAAATTTCTAATAATCACTTGAGAAGAATGTTCAATCACCAAGAAAGCAGCTAGATCCTTTCTCCATAACACCATCAACCCGCCTGAGAGACCTTCAGAAGGAACCATAAAGGAATCCCAATTGCTTCCCAACAACTTTAAAATGTGAGAGTTATCAACCGAACTCACCTTTGTTTCTAGCAAGTCCACAAAAAAAGACATTGTTATCTTTCTCCAATTCCTTGAGATATAGAGCGGCCTCTATTTTCTTGGCCCCTCTACAATTCCAAAAAGCCAAGGAAGTCATTGTTTAAGAGTGAGGGTGGCACCCCCAATCTTTTTAGATTTTCCACCTTCCAACTTCCTATTTGGAGTAATGATGTTTGAAGACCTGAGAGATTTAAGTTCTTTCAATAGCTTTATCTTTTTTTTACCAGAGGAGTCCATTGGAAGAACCTTTTTCGATTCCTGGTTTATCACTGGCTCCTCACGATCATGAAGATCCAAGTGATTATTGCTACTGTTGACCTCATTTTTGTATGAGGTCACTAGTGACCCACCCAGACTCCTAGAATCCTGACCTTAGGATCTATTCTAGGTCCTAGGATCCTTCTAGACTCCAGGCCTTAGGATCTATCTAGATATTAGAAATTTAAATCAAAATTCAATACTAAAAGGTTAAATCCCAGTACAATTACCTATGATTCTGAGTCTATCACTTGCATAGTGATAAGACATGTCTCTAGAGGTAACCCTCTAAATTTGAGCCCATTCTAAGGTCTCTAACCCCAAAAAATTAATTGAAATCCAAAGGCTGTAAAACTTTTAAATATTTACTGCCCATGCCACTGGACTTGCTATTAAGAAGATTTTGACCTTAGAGCTTTCTCCAAAGCCTCTAATCACCTCCAGACCCTTGATTATGATCCATTGAACATTAAATTGTACTTTGGTAGACCCAACCTGTCCCCTAGTTGACTAGGGGATCAAAATGACCAAAATGCGTCTTTAAGGGCAATTTTGAAGTTTTTCAAAGATTTCAACATACCCTTTTCAAATCAAACCCCAGAATCTCTTCCAATTCATCCTAATCACCCTTAGGAGTGCATTGGAATCAAGCTCTGACTCTGGTCAAGCTTTTTTAACCAGATTGACCTTTTTGACCAAAATGCCCCTAAGGGATTTAAATGTTGATTTCAAACCAAACGACCTCCAAATTGAATGCAACCACCTCCAGCAAGTTTAAAATGTCAAAACAAACCCATTAGACCCATTTCCAGACTCTGGGTCAACCTAGTTGACCAAGTCAACATGGTTAACCTAAGAACCCCTTTAAAGTTCTAAATAGGTGATTTGATTGAAACTGACCTATCTAAGCCATGAAACCACTTCTATTGATTTTCAAATGTCATTTCAAACTTGTTGGGCCTGATCCCAGACCCTGGGTCAACCTAGTTGACCAAGTCAACCTAGGCTGACCAACCAGGCCCTTTAGGGTCAAAATTCGCATTTTGATCAAATTGACTTTTCCAAATCATATAACCACCTCCAATAGACTCAAAACATCAAACCGAACTTGTTGAGCCCAAACTTGGGTCCCGGGCCAACCTGGTTGACCAAGTCAACCTAGGTTGACTTAAATGCCCTTTAATGTTTAAATAGGTTATTTTAACCTATTCAACCTATTTAATCTCTTTCAAGCTTCAAATTAACTCCAAACTATGGCCTAATCATACCCTAATGCTTGGCCAATCAAACCCAAATTAAAGTTTACCAAGTCAATTATAAGATTTGGTCAAACCCTTTAAAACCCTCTCTAACTTTCCCAAATTCTAATCCTCAAACTTTAAATCTCTCTTAAGCCATCAAACCCAACATTCAAATCTCTCTCCCATGCCACCTCAGCTGCCATGTGGCATGGGGATCAATCAAATAGTCAAATCAAAGGTTTAGAGGGATCAAATTTAGTCAAAACCCCTCTTAAACCTAATATACCTTAATCCAAATCTCCTCAGCTGTTAAGACTCCCTCTAGAATATTCCTAGAGCTATTTTGAACCATTAGATTAAGATCCAATGACTCTTATCAACTCCATATACTTTAGTAAGGACAAAGGCACCTTTCCACCTCATTATCCTTTTGGTCCTTTGATTCCCTGCTCCCATCAACATAATGGGCACTTGGAGGGAATCTAAGAGCTCACCCATTTAATCTCAGCCACCCATTTGATCATGAAATGATTCAATGGGCAAAATATCCAAAAAAAAGGATATATGAACCTAGAGCTTCTCTCACTCACTCCCTCTCATCCATAGCTATTCTAGCTCTCAAAAACTCTCAAAAACATTCTCTAGGCCTTCCCCCAGCATTTCCAAGCCTTCCACCACAAGATCTAAGCCTCCAAAGCCCAATTGATGAAGAGAGAGGAACCTAGAGAGAGAAAGAGGAGTTCTAAATATAACTTTCGATCCAAGGAGATCCAGCTCTTGGTGCCTTCATAAGAGTTGTAGAGGATCACTGTATCTTTCCAACAAGAGCAAGAACGCAAAAATCTAACAGTTGGATTGTAAGCTATTCGCATTTTAAGTTTAAATTTCAAATTGAAACTGTAGCAAATATACAATGCATGGAGCCTCCAAACTTTAGGAATTGTTAGATTATATTACCCTCTAGCTACAATTTAAATTTCATTCCATTTTCTTCAGTATTTTGAAAGTTATGGGCATTTGAAGTTTTCTAGCTCTAGTTCAACCAGAACCGTCCGATCGCGCCTTCAGCGTGATCGGACGGCCCAGATCTGGCCATACCGTGTGACACTTGAACAAGGGTGCTGATGTGGTTAAGTGGCGGGCCAGCCCTCCACGTGGCGCGTTCCCATTGGGCGCCGCCATTCCGCGGTCAATTTGACCAAAGAAAATTAAAAGAAATATAAAAAATACCCAAATCGTCCAAAATTCATAGAAAATCGAATTGTTCACTAAACGGGATGTTCTTAGGCTCGTTGGAAAGGGCATTTCATGTAGTATATATTAAAATTAAAATCAAGTTTATTTGGTCTCTGAATTGTGAGATATTTTTATTTGTTTGAATTATGTTTTTTGATAATTTCTCACAATACAGTGATCAATTGAAGCTCAAATTTTGGTGGATGATTATTGGGTATCTTAGGCGTGTTCACGGATTTTTCTAGGATCCGATACCAAATGGATTTCTATGATGTGAATTTTCAAAGTAAAGGGTCCATTTTGGACTCTAAACTTGGAAAATTCATAACTCCTTAAATTCTAAGTATTTTGATGTAAATTTTCTATGGTATGAATGCATATACATAAGGGTTAGACAAACCAAATTTCAAGCTAATTTGAATAGTAGAGACACCTAGGGAAACTATTTAAGAAAATATCTAGAAAATGTAGAAAATTTATAGGACATTGTAAACACACCCAATTGGGGTGAAACTTAAACACAGTAAAAATAGTGACATTTCACACCTTATGTTCAAATTTTATCCAATTTGGAGCTCATTAGGTAAGAAAATTAAGCAAATCAAAATCAGCCTCATTACAGACTTTAAAAATTCCAAAAATGCAATAAATCAAGTTTAAATCCAAAAAATACAACAAACCCATCAAACTGACCAGATTTCAATCCTTAATCAATGAAAAATAAAACCAATTTTATTTGACAGAAAATATAGCTTTAATTTAATTTTAAGTAAAATTGAATATTTAATTAAAAATAATTAAAAATTCCAAAAAATTCCCAAACACTTGATAATCTCTTCTTGGGTCATTCCTGACCTTTGGGGTTTATTTCAAGGAGTTTGGAATTCATTTGGAGCAAAATCAAGAAAACCCTTCTAATTAAAAAATTTTAAAAATTCAATAAATATATCAAACTTTGAAAAATCGTAACTAACTCTAAAAAACTCCAAATTGACCAAACTCAAAGGAATTCAACTCAAAATCAAGTCTAGTACTTATTAAAAAATTCAAACCTTCCAAAATCAATCATTAAGTACAAAAAGTCATCAAATTGGTCAAACTAAGCTCAAATTAGGTCAAATCTTCGAACCTTTATAACTAATTGTAGAAAAATCTGATTTCAGCGTACTTATAGTCTAACTGATCGCATTAAGGTCTAGTATTTTAATAAAATATTAACTTTCTAGAAAACACTCTTAATTAAAAAGTCATTTTTTGACCCCTTGATTAAGTGATTAGAATAATCCAGAAGATTCCCAAAACTCGAAAATCACTCTAAAACTCCAAAAATGTTGATTCAACCTTAAAATTAGCAGTCAACCAACAGTTAAAATCAATCTTAAATCATTAATACTTGAACTCAAATTTAAATCTTTCCCTGAGCCTTTCAACCAACTAGAACTTCAAACAACTTTAACAAATTGCCCTCCATAAGACATATCCAAACCACACGGCCGATATTTACTTTTTCGCTGTGTGCCGGGTTTTCGAGCTTTCATTGCATGTTGGTTGCTACCTTAGAATTGATATGTTTGTTTACTTACTTTTTTGCACTCTATGTTGTGAGTAATTGAGCATTTTAAATTTCAAATATTAACTGCTTGGGATTGATTATATCTGCTTGAGACTAAATATTAACTGCTTGGGATTATTTGTATAACTGCTGATTATTAGGATAACCCTGCAGGATCGAGTCTAGACTTTTCAATTTTGCTTAATGTAATTTGATATAATTTGAGTTGTATTTAAAGTGATTTGAGTTCGGATGTTTAGATCTAACTTAAATTCCAAAGAGGAGAAGACATCCCTAAAGGGGAGAGTTTTCGTCTATTTCTAAGATCAAGTTTGGATGTTCTTCAACTATCCAAAGAGAAAAGATAACACCCCGTTCAAGGGGGAGTTTCTTTTCATTTGGATATCCAGAACCGACGAATCAAGATGTTCATGAGAAGACGAAGAAATGGATGACGAGAAGAATCCCAAATCTTAAAGTCACTTGAGTCCTAGGTTTAGAACCCGGGTTGTTGTTAGTGGTGCCCGGCCACTTTACTTTCAGCAGCCCTGGTTTGTAATAAGCAAGGCAACTTTGCCTATGGACTTTCAATTTGAATATTAATTTAATTAATTTGATTGATGTTTGATGTGATTGCGTATAGAATTACCTGCTTTTCATAGTTTTTTGGCGTTTGTGTGCCGCTTTTGTTTTTGCCTGGACTCGTGAGACTCGTGAGGGTGTGAAAAATTTTATATTCATAACCTTAAAGTTCAAGATTCTAGTGAGTCTAAACAACATAGAAAGATAACGAATTTAAGGAATTAGCCGGGGATAGACCCTGGGGTCGCATGCATATTTTTGCACTTCTTCTCTCCTTGCTTTAGACCCTTCCCCGCCCGCGGTTAGAGTCCGGATAGTCTGACCTATGAGGACGAGGTGCCATACCTGGGGAAGCCCAGTCTTCTAAAAAATTATTTTCTAAGCCTGTTTTTAACTTTCAAGCATGTTTGATATGAGGTTGTTAATAAGCATGCATTGCATTAGAAACATATTTAAAAGAGTCAAAATTTTAATTGCATTAGTCCTTAGTATTTTACACCAAACATAAGTCAAAGGGGCCAAATTAGAAAAATCTTTAGATGTCGGCCCCGACTCCTAAAACATTTCTTAAATAATGTCCCTATCACTCAACATTAATTGACCAGATACTTGATTCTTAAAGCACTTAAGTGGTTTAGCTGGCTCCCCAATCCAGGCCGGGGTAAGTCCAGATTTGCATTGCATTAGCTAGGTTCGGGCTACTTTTCATTACCCAATTTAGACTTAGGTTCGGAGGCTAGCTCGAGCAATAAGACCTCACCCTCCTGGAATTGAATCCCACTTTCTAATAAAATTGATTATTCAAACTTAAATCACTTTTAATCAAATTCAAGCCCAACACTTAGGATAGACTGGGGTGTTTCTGAAGTGATTCAGAATCTCAAAACATCTCCTACCCTTCTTCCTTTGACTCTGAAAATAAGTCTTCAACATTAAACCAATCCCATTTGAACATTCCTACCCTTTTTCTCCTTTGACATCGATCTTTGAAATCGTAAATAAAATTTATACCGCTATTTTAATCGAGAGTATTCGTAGGAGACTTATGTTTCCTAGGATGTAATTAACTACGAGGGCTTGCGCTCGTAGGAGATTTAGAAATCCATACCTGTTTTTCAAAAATTAATTTTTCAAAACCTTTAATTAATTATCTTTGGGAAAATCAAAATTAAATGATAGTTATCTCTACTTTAAAATGATCAATAGCGATTGATAGCTTCTTTCTTTAGAGAGATATATCAATTTCTATTGTGATTTTGATTATGAGATTAACGATATCTTATTCAAATTATTATAGTCAAACAATCGATTGGACTTCATTTTGATCTTTCGAGATCATATGTTGTCTCTCCTTGAGTTCGACTATGATAATCCGGATAAATTCAAAATTCTGAAATCTGAATCCATTAGGGAATGATATGATCGCCTTTTGAGACGATATATTGTTTATAATGACGTGCTCAATTTCAAAATTCAAAATTTAATATTTCCAAAGAAAATTAATTCTTTTTCAAAACCAAACAACATATTTTTTTAATCAAAACAGCTACTCAATTCCTTGACCACAATTTCCCCTTCCTCAACACCTTCTTCCTCCCATATGGCCTTGACTCCCAAAATGTCATTCTCGATAACATCCCCATTCATAATTTGTAAACTATCAGAAATAGAATAGGGAATACCTGAGTTTGCAAGCAATCCATCAGGATCTTCTTGAGTTCGCAGGAAACCACCACAGCAAATTTACCTTCTGAAAATTGAAGATCATCAGCATTAATATCAGCATCTACAAAATTGCATCCAGGATCATCCACCTTATTATTACAATCGAGCTCCAACAAAGATATATCATGAGTTGTTTTTTTATTCACTTCCAACCCATTATTATTGTTAACCACGTTTACAGCATCCTCCTCCATGCTACTAGCAGCCAAACTTTTATCACCATTAGATTTCTGGATTTCTTCCTTCCCTGGGACAACAAGTTCTTTCTCTGGAATGACCAACTTCTGAACTGGCTGAATATTCTATTCAAGAGATCTCTTGTTCCTTCCACAATTCATTTTTTTATTGTTGACAAAAGCTCTCCGTTGGTTAAACCCTCTACCTTTTTTACAATTAACCATTACCCAAGGACCATAGGTAGCAAAATCCAACACCTCAAACTCCTTTCAAACTCCATCTCCCACCCCACCTTCATTGCTTTCCTCCTTTTTCTTCAAAGGAATAGAATTTTCCTTATTACAATCCTCTTCTTCATGACCAATCCTCCAACAATGAAAACAAAAGGAAGAAATTTTTTCATATTCCACTCTTTGAAAAAATCTACCCAAAATACTATCAACCCAAACTCCTAACGGAAGCCTTTGGTCAATCTTCACCCTTACACAAATTCTAGCAAATTCTCTTCTCCCCCATTGAAATAAATTACCATCCAACATAAGAGGAGTGCCAATCCTGGATGCAATTATTGCAATATTATGTTCATCCTAGCAATGAAGAGGAAGCTGAGGAATCCTGATCCAAATTGGCAAAGTTAAACCCTTCATAGATAAAGTTGAGAAATTTGGATTCCATTTTTCCATGCCTATTATGTGATCATTCACAAACCAGGGACCCCCTGAAAGCACTGCCTCCATCAACTCATAATCATTGAATGAGCACAAAAACCACCTTTTTCCAAGTGTATTAAAATGAAATTTACCAAACTTATTCCATTGGCACCTTACCTCCCATGTAACCAAGTGTGAAGGCATCTCCTTGCCAAACACTTTAAATACCAATGACTTCCCCAACCTATTGGCATTAAGATTTTCGGATTCACATAGCTTCACTGCCTTACCATCATCAGACATCACAACATCTTCATCTTTGAAATCTAACTTGATGTAAGGTTTAGTATTCCCATTATTAACCTTCAAAACATGAGACATCTTCTTAGGCAAAATACCAATAACCTTGTCAGCAAACGAGACTTCCTTATCAACCAGAGCAGATTTAACACCAGGATGATTTACCTCTACTCTAACTGGGAACAAAGGATTATCTTGGTAATCACCTAAATCAGCTGAAGCACATTTCTTAACTTCCAACAAATCCGAACTGGAATTCACCTGATTACACCTTACTACAGGATCAACCCAACTAACCGACATGGTAATATTTCTCTCTGATGCACCTGACGACTTATTAGGGAAATGAATTTCTTTGCTCACCGAGCTTAGGGAATTTGAATTTATCTTGCTGTTAGGGATAGAGATTGCACTTTAATTCCCAAAATGATTAATAAAAATTTTCATTTCCGAAGAGGAAGCCCCCAGATTAGGAGAGAAATTTTGAAAAACTGACAGTCCATCAATTTTACAGTCAGCAGGCGAATCCACCTTCTTTCCCTTACCTTCCACCAGAGAAATCTTATCTTGCTGTGTAGCAATCCTCTCTGAAATGATCAGCTCTCCTGTTTCCCTTTGACGACGATCAATTTCTTCTTGATGACCCACTGCTGCACGAAGATGCTGAAGATCAAAAGACTCCGATGATGTCAAGGATGACCGACGGCCTCCTGTCGCCATGGTTGGGCACTCTGCCGTAGAAGAGCATTTTAAATGTGCTTGTTCACTTTTGCAAGTTCACTTGAGTTCAATTCATGTCCAAAGAAAAGCTTGAGTCAAGTTCTCATTTCAATTAAGTTCAAATTGAGTTCACAATTGATTCCGTAGCCTCCCGGCGTCTCCCCTGTTTAGGGGAAAAACCAAAAGGCAGCCTTTCCCTCGACGCTACATGAGCGCTTCAACTAGGTGTCAAATGACACCACGGTTACATATTATTTTAAAAAATCCTGGACGCAATGTGAGAGTTTAAGGGTTCCAAGCACATTTTAAAAAAAGTGCACAAATTTCTCCCCTCTGCAGTACATGAGCGTTCGGGAGCACTTATTATAAATAAATAAATAAATAAATAAATAAATATATATATATATATATATATATATATATATATATATATATATATATATATATATATATATATATATATATATATATATATATATATATATATATATATATATATATATATATATATATATATATATATATATCTTCACCGATTTCACTCCCTACTACGCTACATGAGCATGTAGGAGGTTTGTCAGCTCGTCGCTAGCATTGAAGAAGGATTTTAAGTCTTCACAAGCACCGCATCGATTTCCATCCCTACTACGCTAAATGAGCACGTAGGGGGTTTGTGGGCCTATTACAAGCCACGAGAGAAGGATTTATTTTTTAAAATAATAATATTAAAAAAAGAAATTATATTACTATTTATTATGAAAATAATAATAATATAATAATAATAATATTAACATTAATATTAATATTAGCATTAATATTAATATTAATGTTAAATGTACTTAGCATCAAAACATTGAAGTGAGGGAGAGAGAGACACCTTGATTAAGCTAGGGATTTAAGTTGGGTTGAGTGAGTTGAAGTGAGTGGAGTGAGTTGGCGTGAGTGAGTGTTTTGGGGTGAGTTGGGTTTAGAAGGTTACGTTTTAAGTGGAGAGGGATTTCAGCCAAGGGTTTGATCGGGCAAGGTTGCAGGTAGGAGCGATTAAAGTTTGGTCGACTATAGGGTCTTGGCAAGAGGAGGAGGTCATGAGGGAAGATCGGATCGTGGCTTTCATTCAGCTTGTGGCAGAGAGGAGACGGGATGGGGTTCGGTTGTGGTAACTAATAAGAAGGGAGGAGGAAGCTCAGTTAGAGGAGGCGACTATGGGGGCTTCGGTCAAGGCTGAGGTAAGGAGAACCTTTCTCTCTTTCTCTCTCTCTCTCTCTCTCTCTCTCTCTCTCTCTCTCTCTCTCTTTCTCAATTTGATTTTTGTGGTGAGAGGCATCAGAGTAGCAGAGAGGGGGTTTTGATGAGAGAGCAGTGAGGGGTTTGTGAATGGAAGAGAGCAGCAATGATGGGAGCTTGGGGTTGCTTTTAAAGACATTGGAGAGCAGTGCTCGAGGAGCTGCAATAGAATTTGAGTAGGGATCCCAGAATGATGCCGAATGTACAGTGATTCGGCGGGCCTGAGTGGACTTTATGGGATGTGGCAGGGTTAAATACCGAAGTTGTATAATAGGTAAGTGAATTTTTTTTGTTATCTTTGGGATAATGCATAGAGGTCAACATTGACCAAATTAGTTAAACATTAATTTAATTGACTAATCATGGAGACTAAAGTTTTTTGATTTTCATATTGCACGAACTTGATCGTACAATATGATCAGATTAAAAATTAAAAAAATAAAATAAAATACTTACAAAATTTTGATTAACAGCTAGGGTTTCCATTTTAAACAAATCATATAGTAAGATTTAAATCATATAGTACAATTAATTTTCAAATATTAACTATAAAATTAGGCATTTTAAATCATTTAAAAAACAACTAATCATATAGTATGATCTGATTCGCACGGTATGAATATTTCAAAAATTAAAAGATTAATTTCTCACACCCCTGTGTATGTATCTGGTTGCTAAAAAGCAAACACCTTTTATAGGACTTTGATCTAAGAAATTAAAAAACAAATATTATAAAATATTGTCAACCACATTCTTATTCTACCTAAACTTGAGCTCTGATTCTTCAAACATGCAGGAATCGGGTCATACATTATGATCATTTACAATAATTTTATATGATCTGATTGAATAATTTAACTATAATTAAACACCTAATCACATGATTAATTTAGACATTATTGTCATATATCAAATAATACGATGCATATTATATGGTATGATTAAAATAAAATTTGAATTTTAAAATAATACCTAAATTATTATCAGTGGCTATTTTGATGATTTTAACTAATCATCCTGTACGATATGGATTGCAAAATACAATATGGATCATACAATATGATTGGTTTAATCACTCTTAATTAATTAAGTTGCCCTAATTAGGGTTTTTTATTTAATTGATCATCTAGTATGATATAAATTGTATTGCATGATTAGTTCAAAAAAATAAAATTTTCAAACTCACCAACTCACTCCCTTGAGTGTGTGCATGCAAGGTTAATTAGCTTTAGGATCCACCATGATGCAAATTTGACTCAAGAAAGGCAAAAAGTATAAAAAGATTGAAAAAATATAGGCTTTATTTCTAGCATTCCCAATCTTGAGCTGAACGAGGTTACAAGTGAGCTGTTATCCTGAAATGTTATGAGTAAGGAAAAATAGATATGCAATAGATTGAAATAGCATAGTGAAAAGTCCAATAATGTTTGTTATCATCAAAATTATAAGACTTGGGTCAAGATTTGCAATAATCTTCCCCTTTTTGTTGATGTGCATTGTGAAGGAGGTGGAAAGAGCTATTTATGTAGTAGACTGAAAGGTGATCAGGTGGTGTAGGATACTGGAGGCTATATTTGGTTTTTAGGATATATGCAATGATATTTCTTAAGGCTAGATTGGGCAACCTCTTTTGGAGGGGATCTTAAATGAATGTCTTATTTTTAAGTTAGTGAATAAGAAGGTTAGCTGCATTGAAGTTATTTTGAGCCATTATAAATAAGTTGTAAGAGATAGAATAGGAGTAATGTTAATTTGATCACCAACTTTAAGAATGACAGAGTTTCTGAGTATGTGCTGGATGATGCAAGAATCCTAAACTAGAGTATTGACTTATGCAATATGGCAGCTAACATTAGACTCGCTAAGAGTTTTATTGATAGAGGTCCAATCAAAATCATGATTTGCAGCTAGAACATAAACTTTTTTACTAGTAGTGGAAATATAAAAAAATTCATGAAAGTCTTGGTATATAACCTCTATTGGCATCCTATTAACATATGATTGGAGGGCCGTACCCTCACTATTAATTCTTTGGCTTGTGAAAATTTTGAAAAACATTTAATAATTGAAAGGAAAGGCTAGAGTAAGAATAAAAGTAAGATTGGCATTGGTGAAAAAAGTAGTACTTGAAAATTTAGATCCTCATGTTTGATGACTTTAGAGGGAATAATTCTAGCTTTCTTATAGTAATGGTAGGCCTTCATTAGTGACCTCAACAAATTTAGGATCAATTCAACATTGGGAGGAACTTTTGACGAGCGCTCAGGAACTCTTGCCACTAGCCATTGCCAAGAAATTGAGCTCAAGTAAGAGAGGAGGAGAGTTGGAAGTATTGGATTAAAGAAAAGACATGAGTTTGGGCCATTTATATAGAATTGGGCAGATCTTATATTACAATCAATTTTTCTAGTCTAATTAGTAAAATAGTCAGTCTCATTGTATAATATGATTAGAATAATACTGGACAATTAGAGACAAATTATTCATCCTAAGGAGTTACATGGATAATTGTTGACTTATCAGATCATACAATACAAACATGTGTTTGTACAGTATGATACATGATTAAATATCATGCCACTTCAATTCATCCAATAATTAATACCATTTGGATCGTATAGTACAAAGTAGGTGTTCGTACAATACGATCACCAATAACTGATGAATATGAGCCTTTGGATGCTTTGTGATTAGATCTGTGGTGATATTTGTGAAGAATGTACAATACGATATGAGCAAAAATTTGATATGGTTATGAATAATCCTTAAAGAACTAAGAAATAAAATAAATTAAAATCACAATAAAAGGATAAACAAAACATAACAAAATAAAATCAATCAAGAGAAAATAGACATCAATTTTTTTCTTTTTAAAGAAAAAACTAGATGTATTAAATAAAAATTTTACCTTATGATTATTACAAATACTTAGTAAGGAATTCATTGATAACAGTAATATCAAAAAAGGTTAGAAATTTGAATTTTGTTAATTATAGCTCAGGCTCATTATAGGTTAAAGTCCTTTATAAACAAAAATCTAATTCAAATTATAAATTAGAGAGGAAATATGATCTTTTCAAACTTTTTTTAGAAATATTTCTAAGAGAATATCATTGCAAAGTGATGAACTAAAAATCAAGATTTTCAAAGTTAGGTGTAGATGATATAAATAGGCACATAGATTTGTCTTAGATTTGAAGATTTAAAAGGAATGGAAGTTAACTTATTGTGGGCTCATATTGTGCCTATTTTATTAGTATTTGATGCACTTTGTGCATCTTTTGATTTTTGATACACTTTGAGCAACATTTAAATTTTGGAGCTCATTACACATATTTTTATCTTTTAGGCTCATTTTGTCCCACTTTTTCACTTTTGCAAACTTGTTTCCTTTGTAAGTCTTTAGGGACTCTGAGTTATGAGATTATCTTCCAAATTTAAGAGAAGAAGAACTTACTCTTTTATATAAGGAAGAGTAAACCGCAAACCAAAATCTAATCCATCTAATAAACAACTTGATTGAGAAAATTTGAAATATATTATTTGATTTGCAAAAATATTCAAATGTGATAAAGAATTGTAGGAAGATGAAACACATCTCTATTTCTTGGTCCAATTTTAATTTGAAATAGATTTTGATTCAAAAAGAAATTGCATCCTTAAAGGAGTTAGGGGAAGAGAGATAATCTTCAATTTTTCTTCTCTATTGAAGAGAGATAATCTCTATTTTAGAGGAGCGAATCACTACTTACAAACTTATGTAAGATTTTCATTTAAAGAAGTGTTTAACTACTAAAGTAAGTAGTGATCAAATTCTTAAATTTTAAAAGAAATAAACAAACACATGAATAACTAATAAAAACATAAAACACTAAAGAAAAAAAGAGAGGAAAATACAACATTCAAATTTCAGATTTTCAAAACATCCAGTTTCAAGCATGAATATCTATTACACTTAATATGGTTGTTAAGGTGATAAATGTTTCAAAAGCTAGTTATTTTGTAAAGATGTCTGCAAGCTGATTTTTAATGGATATATGATGTAGCTCTATATCTCCTTTAGTGACATGCTCTCTAATGAAATGGTGCCTTAAGTTTATGTGTTTGGTCCTATAGTATTGGAATGGATTCTTTAAAATGTAGATGACACTAGTGTTATCACATAAGATTAGAATGGTACCTACAGGTAGTCCTAAATCTATAATTTGTTGCTTTAACCAAAGGACCCATGCCACACGACTTCCTAAGGTTATATATCTAGCTTCTGTAATGGATAGGGTTATTGAATTCTATTTTCTACTTGACTAGGAGAGTAAAGATTATCTTATGAATTGATAAGTTTTAGAAGTGCTTTTCCTATTAACCCTACAACTAGCAAAGTCAAAATCAGAATATCCTATGACTTTAGAAGAAGTGTTGTGCCTAGGATACCAGATTCTTAAATTTTCGATTCCTAAGAGATATATAAGGATTCTCTAAGTTGCAGTTAGGTGGGATTCTTTTGGATCAACATAAAATTTAGTACAGAGACAAACACTAAATATATTATCAAGTTTGTTAACATTTAAGTAAAGAAGTCATCTAATTATTCCTTATCAACAAATTTTTCACTTGAGTCCTTATCATTTAATATTTGAACCCATACCATGCTTTAGGTGCTTATTTTAGCCCATATAATGCCTTTTTTAATTTGAACACATCATTAGGAAGTTGTGAATTTTCAAAGCCTAGAGGATGTTTAACATATACATCTTATTTTATTACACTCTCTAAAGAATTCTGCCTTCCTTAAAATATCATAAACAGTTCCTGTGGGTTGAGCACCTTTTTCAAGGAAATATAAAATAGCAGGAACATTTGAATAAGTTTGATTCTTTATCGGATCATAAAAACCCACTTTTCGAAGATCTCTTCCTTCTCTTCGGGATCGAACATCAATTGCAACGATTCGATAGATGGCTCATTGGGATAGATGTAAATAAAAAATGCCCCCCTAGAAACGTATAGGAGGTTTTCTCCTCATATGGCTCAAGAAAAAATGATTCTAATTTCTAGAATTTTTATTTCTATCTATATAGATATATAGGAATAAAAATGGATCCATAAAGAATTAGACTGTAATTTGAGCCTTTTTTCCTTCTTTACAGAAAAGGAAAAGAAAATTCATTCGTACTCCTAACTCAAGTTGGGTAGTTTTGAAAGAGTTTGAAAGGAAATCCTTAGAATTTCTTGAGTTGTCTCTAACCTCTTTTTTTGTCTCCTTTCGGATATATTTTTTTTAATCATTCTGATCCAATTGTTGAGACTAGTAAAAATAGTGTTTCCTAATCTCATTTCCTTTAGGAACCTCAAAGCACAAAAGTTTAGCTAATTTTGCTAGGTTCCTAGCAATTGGTGAATTAAATTCAAATATATTTTCAAATCTTCTATTCAACCATATTATGATTTTTCTAATCTTAGGAATGTATAAATATTGGTTGACATATTGAAGTTTAAAAATCATTCTAAATTCCCTCACATATAAACCTTCTTGTAGGTTAAAGTTTAATATGCCTATAAATCCTATTCCCTAAGAGTAATACATGGATACGACAATTTGTCCTCTGCCATGTGATTTAACTCTGATAGAAAATGGATCTTAAGGCATACAATGAAGATAAATAGACAAGTTATATAAAAGCTTTTGTTCATCATATGTAGTTTTCTCTTATGGTAATATTATTAAATCAAATATTAGCTAAGTTTACTCTTGGCTTTATTACTCCATTTGAGAAAACTCATGAGCAATTCTTGTTAAGATTGATCATCTTAAATTCCTCTTTCAGTCAAAGACTTGGGATAATTCAAGGTTCCTTATTAAGGCTAACCCATGATATGATAAACAATTCTTTGTCATGTGGTTTTTCCTTAAAATTAATTGACACGCCTTGAATTAATACCGAGTCAGGTGATTTTATAACATCTTTAATAGTTTTTCCTCTTCAATAGTGATAAAAATTATCATATTTGGGTTCACCCATTATGATATTCATGCATATCTTCTTTTGAATAAAGATTTATGTCAAATTAAAATTGGAGGAAAGGAAAGTTTTGTTCACCTAGTTGAAACATTTCATAGACATCTTGCAAATTGATGAACTTATTTCATAATTATCTCATTCAAGTTATTTATTCATACTATAGGATTGGGTCCGATTTGTAGATCCATATTCCTTATATAAGAGGGTTAATTTTCTACTCTTATACTTGGAAGATGGTTTTACAACTAAAATAATTATTTCAAGATTTAAGTAGATGAAGCCTCCTAAAAAAAAAAAAAAGGAGCGAAGAAGGAAAAGAAAAGAAAAAAGAGACACATTCATTAAATGTGTAGCAAAAAAAAAAAAAGTGGCTTCCCTTTCTAAATCTTGAATATCATAGGACCTATTCATCCTTTAGTATTTTTAATATTTGACTTTGAGAATTCAAAATTTTGGTTCATCATCAAGCATTGATGTTCTATTAGATGTAAAATACATATATCATCTGAAAGATTTGAAAAGATTGAATTTCTACCTCCAATTTAATTTCTTTTTATCTTTGTTTAAAAAGAAGAAAAAGATGAAGAAGGAAACCCCAGTTTTGCTTGTAGGGAGCTTTGATCTGGGTTAACAAAATCTAAATCTTGAGACCTCTCTAGTTAGTAACTTGAGTAGGCCAGTTCATATCTTCAAATAATAAAGAAAAATTACATAGATGATCAATCTAAATGAAATTATAATGGTGCTGGTTGTGCATTATTAGGTTTCATAGATCAACCTAATTAAGAGGCATAAACAAACTATTATCCAAAATATTTATCTTCAACTCTCTTTTGAACATCTTCCAATTTGAATGAGATTCTAGACAGGATCCTGATACTAGATGGTCTATAGTGATATTTATGGATTTAAAAATAACTTTCTTTAGATTCAAAATTTTCAAACTAAACTAAGGGACATCCCTTAGTTGGTTTTGAGATGATTGTCTAATGTTCTCATTCACTATTGAGTAGATATCATACAAATTTAAATCTATTATTGACTGAGCTAGGATGTTAAAACATGAGGGGTTCTATTCTTAGTGATGTTGATGATACCTTTATTTGAATCTTTATCAAACTTCAAAACAAAATCAAACTACAATTTGACTAAGTCTATAATTGACTAATCTCGGATGTTAGAATTGGAGGGATTCTATTCCTGATAAAGTCAATGATAACGTCGTCAAAAATATATTAAAATTCAATTCAAAGTATATCTTTTTCATAAATTAGAATCGGATGTTAGAGTCTAACCAACTCTATCCCTGTTAAATAATATTTCCATAGCATTCAAATCTAAAATATTTGAAACTACAATTTTCTTTAAAGAAAGTTTTTAAGTTTTGGATATTTTGATTAGACTCATGTTGGTCATATTCAAACTATTTAATTTAGAGGGAGTCAACCAATCCTTCGTTGAGTTTTTAAATCTTTTCCAATATCATTTTGATTGGGTTAAGATAATTAAAACTTAAGCGATTACAGTCAAATATTATAAGAAAATTATCAAATGAAAAATAAAGCTTTTACTTTTTGATGAAAATAAAACTTTTCTCAATCATTATGAGAATTTGATATTCCTTAGTGCTTTCACTATAAAGGATGCTCAAATATTCTCCTTGTTCTTCAACAACTCATGCAAAAGTTAAAATTTTTTAAGGAGAATTTTATCATGTTGCATTTAGTTCTCCTAGAACATGCAAATGAGGACTCTAGAAAATTCATATGATTTTCTTTGAGTTAATCGAAACAAATTCAATCATAGAATCAATCTTTTTTATCAAAATCTTGCATTTTTCTTTTGGTGGTCGAGATGCTTTGTTAAGTCTTTACTTATCAAATATGATCAAACTACTCCCATTTCCCTTTTTCACATATGATGATCCAATATAAAAAACAAAATCCCTAGTGGAATATTTGTATGTTATAAGGATCATCTATATTAAAAAAAGGAACAAAGTTTTCAATTCAATGAATTTCAAAATTTTTATTCTTCCAAACGTTTTTCTTTCCCTTTTAGAAAATGACATATACAAATGTTATAATCTCTAATAGAATATTTGAAATTTGTTAATGTCATTTGTGATGAAAGGGAAATGATCCATGGCTTTAAAGAAATCAACTATACATCTAAATTCTAAATTCTGGCTGAAGTCCGCTCTTACGGCAGCCATCCTGTTTAAATCCGTCTCTAGGTATAAGTCCTCCTACGGCATCCTATTGACATCTTTGGAGTTAGGAGTAAGCATCCCTAGTGGCATCCTAATTTTCATTCCGAGGAGAAGTATAAGCATCCCTAGCGGCATCTTCTCTTCATTAAATGTTAAATCTTAAATCCGTCTTTAGGTATAAGTCCTCATACGGCATCCTATTGACATCTTTGGAGTTAGGAATAAGCATCCCTAGTGGCATCCTAATCTTCATTCCGAGGAGAAGTATAAGCATCCCTAGTGGCATCTTCTCTTCATTAAATGTTAAATCTTAAATCCGTCTTTAGGCATAAGTCCTCCTACGGCATCCTATTGACATCTTTGGAGTTAGGAGTAAGCATCCCTAGTGGTATCCTAATCTTCATTCCGAGGAGAAGTATAAGCATCCCTAGCGGCATCTTCTCTTCATTAAATGTTAAATCTTAAATCCGTCTTTAGGTATAAGTCCTCCTACGGCATCCTATTGACATCTTTGGAGTTAGGAATAAGCATCCCTAGTGGCATCTTAATCTTCATTCCGAGGAGAAGTATAAGCATCCCTAGCGGCATCTTCTCTTCATTAAATGTTAAATCTTAAATCCTTGTTTAGGTATAAGTCCTCCTACGGCATCCTATTGAAATCTTTGGAGTTAGTAGTAAGCATCCCTAGTGGCATCCTAATCTTCATTCCGAGGAGAAGTATAAGCATCCCTAGAAGCATCTTCTCTTCATTAAATGTTAAATCTTAAATTCGTCTTTAGGTATAGTCCTCCTACGGCATCCTATTGACATCTTTGGAGTTAGGAGTAAGCATCCCTAGTGGCATCCTAATCTTCATTCCGAGGAGAAGTATAAGCATCCCTAGCGGCATCTTCTCTTCATTAAATGTTAAATCTTAAATCCGTCTTTAGGTATAAGTCCTCCTACGGCATCCTATTGGCATCTTTGGAGTTAGGAATAAGCATCCCTAGTGGCATCCTAATCTTCATCCCGAGGAGAAGTATAAGCATCCCCAGCGGCATCTTCTCTTCATTCTATTGATATTCTTGAAGTTAATCTTGATTTATAAAAATGTTTCAATCATATCAAAATCAAATTCAAAATTCCTGTTCGTGTCAAACCTCATTCAACTTTTCAATATCTTGACTTTGTTAAATAATACTAATTTCATTTGTTATTATTTGCTAAAGCCATCAATGCCAATATCAACTTCAAATCAATTCCTCAAACTCGAAACTCTATCAACCTTTATCCTAATTTTCTATCAAACCTCAAAATCTTTTCAAATTGTATACTCAAATCTTCAACTTAAATTCTGGATCTAGTTGATCGTTTCGGTCAACGCCAATACGCACGATAAACTTTGGCAAGTTTATCATGCCTATTGGGGGTCCATTTGTTGACCTCATTAGTCGACGTCAATTTCCCCGGATTCAATTCTAGCTCCTAGGTTTCCGTAACCTAGCATAGACGTCACCCATTGGATTTCATTTAGGTGGATTCCTAATGACCTAGCATCGACTCGAGCCTATCACCCAATTTGAATCAAAATCAATTCAATCTGAATTTTATTAAACTCAACTCATATCAAATCGACTCTTTTAAACCAAAATTTGCTACACCAATCGAAGCGAAATAAAATCAAATTTAACTCAAGTCGAGTTCGATTTTAATGGCCCTAATTAGCCCGGTTTGACTCATCGCAAACTAATGACATTAGAACATTTAATTTAAAATGTTCACTAACTTCATTTAGTTTAAATATATCGATTTTATTAAAATAAATTACCTATATTTTAAAATAAAATGTCATTTTTTTATAATTAAGATATATCCTAATCATCAGCTATAAATTTGAAATTCAAATCAAGAGGTGGTTTAGACTAAACCTAAATTGAAGTTAGATTAATCCGGTCTGAACCATCACCCACGATCAAACTCCTCAAATTCGCAAACTGCTCTCGATTTTCCATGTCTGATCCAAGAACCGCCCCTTCTCCTCTCTATTCGTATACAGAGAAACAACTTCTCCTAATCCTCTACTCTCGGCAGCTCATGAAATCAAGCAAGAAAAATCCCCAAGGCAGTTTGGCATTCATCCATTCGCTGTTCTCCACAGTTGGTATGAACCGCTCCCTCTCCCTCACTCTGATTCGCAAAATCCCCCAATCGCATGAAGCCCTCTCTCGCACTCTCAGCCTTCTATTCGCAAGAGGCTTCCAAGTCCGAAATCGCACATCCTCGTCACTTTTCATTCAGACCTCTTCAAAGACGCTGCCACCCAGCACATTCGCCCCTCTCTATTTGCAGCAGGTTTGCAACTTCTAGCCAGTTGTTTCCTCTGCCCTAGCCGACATCGCCTGAAGCTCTTCTCTCTCTCGCGTGAGAAAACCAGTGGACGAACCGCTTACCCTCACCTTTTTGTTCACAAGCTCCAGGCGGAAGTCTCCTAGCCTCGTCGTCTCCCAATTCTTCTCAAATTCCGCCGGACTCGCCTCCATTCACATGGTTTGTTCATGCCGGACTCCAATGCAACTCTCACGCCAGTTTGTAATTCCACTCCAGCTTTCTGACAACGCCTGCCCTCTTCAATTATATGTAAGAGCATTAATTATGAGCATCTACTTTAGTTTTCCAAATTGATTGATAGTATCTTTATCTTCCATTAAGATCAAATAATTACATTACTTAATTTTCTCTAAATGATTGCTACTTATTTCTCTTTAAATATTTGCACTGTACTTATTATATTTTATTGCATTTCTTTTTTATTTTTATTTTTTGGTTGAAATATAGGTTGTTATTCTTTGGAGGTAAGATAAGTAGAATTGTGGGATATGGTTTTTTTTTTTGAAAGAAACAAGTTTATTTTGGTCGCCTTATTCAATTCGTCGTGTTTGATGCATGCATTAGATTGAGTCGTATATGTATGAGCATATATTAATAAAGGTTTGTAGATGAATTTGTGTATCCAATTTCATGGCATGGTTTAAAAAAAAAAAAAAGTGAGAGAGAGAGATATTCAAATGATCATGAATAAAAAATGATTTTTTTGCCGATGCCTCTTTTGTATTTCGACAAACTATATGGAGAATATAATATTTATTATTAATCAACTTTTTGATGATTGTATTAACTTTAGTGAGAAGTGTGTGTGAATAGTGAAGTGAAGTATATTTCGAAGCATGTGGTGTATGATTTTGGAAGGTGATGCTTGTGAATGATGGGAAGTGAAGATTGTATGATTTAAAGGTAAAAATATATGTTAAAAGGGTTTTGTGTGAGAAAAATTAAAGATAAAGCATTTGGATTGGTAAGAAGAAGTGATTTGTTTGTGTGTATATGTATTAAGAGAGAACTTGTGTGTTTTGAATGGTGAAATTAAGGTGAAATTCGTTTGTGTCTTGGAGATATAAAGTGTGCGAAAATGAGAAAGAAATGTTAGATTGTGAGAAATAAGGTGAAAGGTTTTATTTAATTTGAAAAGTGATTTGTATTTGACTTGAAAGGTGAAAAGTACGTTGGAGAGATTTTATGTAGGAAAGGTGAAAAGAAAGTGTTAGATTGTTAGAAATAAAATGTGTATATGTCAAATATATTTTTAAAGTGTATGTTTGTGTTAGAAAATGAAATGTGTAAAAGTGAAGATGTATTTGAAATTGTATGTGTTGAAAGGTAAAAATTGTGTGTTTTTGGAAAGTGTATGTGTTGAAATTTGAAATGTGTAGAAAGGTGCATTGAATATTGAAGTATTTAAAAATATTTTGATAATGAAAAGTGTAGAATTTGATTTTGGAATGAAAGAAGTGTATAAGTGTGAGAAGTAAAGTGTTTGTTTTGTGAAAATTGTGTAAATTTGGAAGAATGGAAGTAAATTTTAGGAAAATATATATAATTTGCTTTAAAAAATAAAGGTTCCAAAATGCAAGCAACAGAACTGGTGTTCAAGCCCGAAGAAAGGTGCGTCTTTATTTTCAGTAAATTTCAATTATTTTATTATTAATTATTAAATGTGCTTTCTAATCCCTATTTTTCCTTGTTTTCTCTTTATTTGCATGAACTGCGAGGAATGGTACCGGTTGAGGGAACAAAAGGATAAGGAGCTAATGACGTCAGTCGCCTCTATCCAGCTGGGTAGAGGTGCTACGGGCAGAACCACCGGGTCGTAGCCCCCGGTGACTGTGAGTATTCTAAACTTAGAAAACCTTTAGGAGCCCCTTGATGTTGTTTGTGCGAACCCTTCCCTTTTAGGTCCTTGTAGCAACTTCAATTTTATTAGGTTTACTTTTTTGCTTTATTTTAGATCCCTAAACCCCTTTTACACACGCTCAAAGTCCTAAGGGTTAGTAATAACAAATTTTTATCCCATACAACAGTAGTGACACTTAAGGACAAAAATTAAGGACCGGGTCTTAGAAAATCTAGACTTAGGAAGCATGCACACTTTAGGATAAAAACTTATAACATAGAAAATTTAGTGACATCTCACTTTAGAATTAGTAAACATCTTTAAATTAGAATTCAATCAATTAAAAAACATTAGCCAATAATTGACTTAGGACATTTCAAAACCACATAACCTATTGCACACACGTATATTTGTTTGCTAGGACAACCAACTCTAGTTTTAGGTTAGGCCGGTGTTTATTTCCTTACTGCACTGTGACGGGCTTTTTCTCGAGTTTTATTGCATGCTGGTTGTAAAATGTTGGTGTGTTTGTTTATTTATTTTTACTGCACTCTGTGTTGGTTTGATTGACGATTAGATTACCCATAGGCTAGGAGCGATCTGGATTGTTAATATGATTTTCTACAGGTGGCCACACTCATGCAGGGCAGAAAAAGGGGGCTGATTAATTAATAATAAATAAATGCTACAGGTGCTTCAGCTGCTTAGCCCCCAAATGAAGAAGAGTGTGGCCAAGTGTGGCTTAATAATTTAAATTCAATCGCATATATATATAACTGCATTGGATGATTTTTGTTATAAATTGCTTAGGATAACCTTGCAGGTGGATTAGATTTTTTTTTTTTCTTTATGTGAAATGAAATGTAATGTAAATATAATATATCAAGAGTCAATAAATGTGAAAGTGATTTTTTGAAAGTGGGATATTACATCCAATTTGGAATCCAAAGAAAGGAGAATATAACTTAAAGAATTATTCTCTTTTATTTGGAAAGACAAATTTGGATGATTCAATATCCAAATAGAAAAGAAAATACCCCTCTTAGGGATGAGTTTCTTTTCATTTGGATATCCAGAACCCGATGGACCCGAGAAGTTCGTAGAAGAAGAAAAGACAGAACAAGAAGATCGAAGAAAGAAGATGAAGAAATGAAGATTTAAGGAACAGTATATCCCATTTCAAAAATCACTTGCGTCATTCTTAGGATTAGAATCCGGGTTTGTTGTCAGTGGTGCCCGGCCACTTTACTTTTCTGCAAATTCTGGGGGTAATATGGACATTGGACATTGGACATTGAACATTATATTTGGATTATTAAAATTGTTTGTTTACATTGTTTGTGCAGTAGATTTTTTTTGGACCTTACATGCCGTGTTTTGTTTTAGCCTGGATTCGAATCGGAGAGATTTTTTTCGTAAGGGTACGCTTAAAATTCTTCTACTTGTAATTTTAAATAAAAATTTTTATGCTCACATAGTAACTCTAACGTTCTAAGAAGTAAGCTCGGGACTGCCGAGAGTCAGCATAAACATATTAATACTTTCTCTTCCTTGTTAGGCACCTCCCCGCCTGCGGGTTCTGGCAGACCACTTGACCTATGAGGGTGCAGTTCTGTTAAGGGGAAGTTGTGCAATCTCTAGGAAAAAACCTATTTTCTAAGCCTAATTTTTAAACTGCTTCATATTTATTTTATGCATTCGAGTCAATTAGCATGCATTGCATTAGATACAAATTAAAAAGAGTATAAAATATTAATAGCATTTCTAGACATTTTTCACCCTACATAAGTTGAGGGGCTAATTAGGAATTGTCTTAGATGTCAGCCCAATTCCTTAACACTTAAACAACATCCCTATCCATCTTTCATAAGAGACTGGACACATGGTTTTAAAGCGCCTAGGTGGTTAGCTGGCTCCCTAATCCAGGCCGGGGTAAGTCCAGATTTGCACTTCATTAGTTAGGTTCGGGTCACTATTTTATAGTACCCAAATTAGATTTAAGTTCTGAGGCAGATTCTTTTTAGATCTTAAGTCCTCGCCCTCCGGGAATATAATCCTAAATTTCTAATAAAATGTCAACTTAAACATAAAATTTTCTCTTAAAATATAAAGCCCAACATAGGATAGACTGAGGTTGTCTCTGAGCTTCTCAGAATCCGACACCTCCTACTTTTCTTCCTTTAACTCGCTAATAAATGTTCAACATTAAGCTTTCACCTTGGAAAATTCCTACTTCTGTTCTTTGTCTTTTACTTTGTAGTCAAAGGGTATGAAATCACTGCTTTAATCGAGAGTTTTCTTAGGAGCACTCCTCCTAGGATGTAATTAACTATAGGAGCTTGCTCTTATAAGGATTTGAGAACCCCAGACTAAAATAAACCTTATTTTATTTATATAAAATAAGGGAAGAATCTTTGGTAATGCAGATGTCTTTAAAACTTCATTTCTAATTTTAAATATATTTGTAGGATGTTATTATTATCTTTTCAGATAATATAATATCTTGCTTATTATATTCAATTTTGGAAATGATGAATTTTATAAAATCTATTCTTATTTTGGATGTCTTTAAGAATGTTATGTTCGTCTTTCAAGATGATATAATTTTCTCCTTGTTATATCTAAATAAAAGAATGGATAAACTTTTTCAAAAAAAAATTTATTTCTATTTTTAAACATATTCTATAGAATTTTATATTTATCTTTCGAGATGATATGTTATTCTTTGAACTATGTTTGATCATAGAAATATATCTTTTTAAAACCCTATTCTGATATTGAATCCATTGTAGAATATTGTGTCGGCCTCTCGAGATTGTACTTTATTCTCAATGTAGTATTCGATTACAAAATAGGAGAAATCAAAATCTGCGTGGTGACACAATGTTTTTCCCACCACCCGGTCGACTACTCGACTAAAAAGGCTCCAAAAGAAAAGCATCTGAAAAAAACAAGGGCTTTGACAAATATAATCCACACCTGTACTGCACAATCTAGGCAAACAAAAGAGCAGTACATGAAACAGTTGAAGGGAGTGATCTCTCATCGCTTCCAAAAAGAAGTGTTAAAGGAAGAGGCGTCTGAGGCGAAGAATCTGACTCCACAACCTGTTAGGAGAAATAAGAAATATGTTAGACAGCCTGCCACTTCAGTACTAGTTGATGGATACCACTGGGTGCCACGCCCTCCTTCTTCCAAGACGGAGGGTATCGTGTTGACTGGGTCCGAGAGAGGCCACCATTCTGTTGGTAGACCGCCGGTACCCTCTTCCAAAGCTGTAAGGTTGGCCTCAATAGTTGTCAAGCCTAAGGGGAATGAAACTCTAAAACATCTGGATATCAAGTGCAAGAGGCCCAAATCCCCTGAGAAGAAGTTTGTCCCAAAAAGGACTAAGTTGTAGAATTTACCACCACCTCCAAGAACCTCAAAGTTCATCCTCCAACTCCAACGAGTCCCAGTTAAATCTCCTCCAGTTTCAATTGAGTCGATGGATGTTCAACCTAGTGCTCTAGTTGTTGCAGTAGATAGTTCTCTTCCAGTCAGTCCAGTTACCGATTCAGTTATGATTCCCGTTGATGATCCGGTTGCTGACAGCGTAGATTTATGTGTCATTCCTAGGCTTCCTACACAAGAGTCTGAGGACCTTACCCTACCTGATGTAGGAGCTATTTCTCTACAAGCTCCTGCTTCACCTCTTGAGGTATATGTCCCTCTCCTTGTAAGGAATGCCACTTCCCCGACTACCGATCTTGGGACAGTCGAGAAGGAAGGAATTGACCTAGATCTTGAGATAGAAGAAGAGCCAATTACAGAGTCTCAGTCAGATCCTAATCCAAAACTTACATAAATCATTGCTCTCCTGGATTCTGAAGAATTGTTTGACATGGCTGAGTACAAAGGATACTTACCCCTCGATCCTAAGTCACTTGGGGATAGACCGGTCGAGGACGTAGTTCAAGAAATAAGAAATATTCTGTTAAACAAAGAGGGAATGGCTTCTTTTGATCCAGACCTGGATGACCTAATAGGAGAGGAAGATGATTATGCTGGTAGCGTCTCCATGGTCGAAACTAGAGGTTCCAACAAGGAGGCCGAACCTGGTAGACGCCGACTTGCCAGAGATGATGACCCACAGGTTGCTGGGTCCAATTCAGATGAGTCCTTAAGGGCTATGAGTGAGGAGCATATTAAAGATTTGGAGAATCAGTTGACAACTATGATGTCACAGGTCAAAGAAATGCAAGAAAGGTTTGATAAGTCAGAGCAAGATTCACTTAAGATTCAACAAACGGCTCGAGAGATTGTGGAAAGGGTTAAGAAAATAGAATCTAGTCCTAAGCCTCCCGAGTCAACACCAGTGATTCCTTCTTGCCTACCAAAGGCATCTCCAGGACCACCTACAATTCAACCTGTTCCTTCAACTCTGCCCCAGAAAGACATTAAGCAACTGATTGAGGACCAGGTAAGGGAGGCCTTAGCCTTTCTCAAGGAACCGCATCTATTCCAAAGGGTAGACCTTACCCCGAAGAATATGATTCAGTTCCTTACCCAAAAGGCTTTATGCCACCAACTTGATGCGGTTGGATGCTCTACTATTTCGCTAGTTCATAAGTAGTTCTTCCGACATCGCTTTTGAATGGTACGCCGATCTGCCCAATGGTTCAGTAAAAACTTTTAGCGTTCTAGAAAACCTTTTCCTTAAAAGATTTTCTGGAGCGCAGCAACAAACCACTGTAGGAGATCTTGTTGTTGAGAAATAAAAGCCGCTAGAGTCACTGGTTGATTACATCTTGAGGTGGCAAAACCTCTCGATGAATTGTGAATCCCAGTTGCAAGAACAACATGCGGTGGAGATCCTCCTTAAGAATATCGACGACCCTGTTGCTTTTCTCCTGAAGGGTTTCACCATTAAAACTTTTGAAAAACTTCTTAATAAGGCTAGCAATTTGCAGGAAGAGGCTCATAAGATGTCATTCCTACGAGAGTAGTCTGAAGACAAGAAGGGTCCTAGATTGGTTAAGTCTTTTGAAAAAAAGGCAGTAGTGTCGGCAGTCGACAAGGGAAAAAGGCCAATGGCTTGTCAGCCCAGTATTCCTCCACCACCGCCGCCACAGCCAGCTCAGAGACATCCCTTTCAGGTCACTCCCCAGTACACTAGAGACCCTAACTATGTCCCTTTTAGAGAGAGATTGGTAAAACCATATCCATTTAAGAGGGAATCAGTTAAGAGGATTTTCAAGAGTCTGTTAAAGAAACCAAATTTTCAGCTGCCAGAGGCCAGGAGGCCTGAAGATGAAAGTAAGAAAGATGATCCCAAGTATTGTCCATACCACCGGATGCTTAGTCACCCTCTTGAATATTGTGTTGTGTTCAAAGATTGGCTTGAGAGGAACTACACCCAAGGTAACATCATAATACCTATGGAATACTTGGTCGATCCAGAGAAAGCTTCAATTAAAACCATTTCAGGTAACCCTCTTAACTCTCCTTATTTTGTTGAAGATGGTTGGGACATTGCTTTATCCCCGGCACTTAAAAAGTCGATTAACAAGTCTTTTCATCTTTCTCAACAGCTGACTACGATAGCCCATGCCCCGGGGTGGAAGGTTGACCTGGACGCTTCGCAGGAGGATGTTGAGCCACTTTCCTCTCCAGTAGTCACAGAAACTACTGTTAAATGCTTAAAAGAAAAGGAAGTTGATTTTTTAGAGAGGAAGTATGTAGATGAGAGATGTATTAGGATGGCGGATGGGGGTGTTAAAACCCTCTCCCCTCTTTTGTTATCTGACTTTTACTTTGCCCCATCAAAGGCGAAGGGTCAAAAGATGAATACAAAACATCCTTCTGCTTCTGTCTTGATGATTAACCATGGAAATGAAATGCAAGTTGATGATTCTCATGTTTTAAATCAAAATTCTGGTGAAGAAAGTCTCAATATCAAAGAGATTGACCTTCCCGAACCAGCTATTCAAGAAGAGGTCGAATGTGAAGCTTTATCAGAAAGTGATTTCCCTCAAATCAATTTTCAAGAAAATCCTATCTTGATAGAACTTTCAGATTCTAACTCGCTTTCGGGAAGTGATGATCCAATGCCTATGGTGTGTGTAGACACTGCCCTAGTTTGCCCTCCCGAAGATATCGAGCAGGTGCAACTCCGTGGCGGTAAAGTCTTACCCCCAAGGTTTCCCCCTCAGGAGAAATGCAAGCAAATTCCCTTTGAAGATCTAAATCCAAATTCCCCTAAACAATCAGACTTTCCTTTAATTCCTCCGGATTTTGAGTCTGTCGTTCCTAAGGTTGATTACAATGTTTTAGCCCACCTTAGGAAGTTGCCAGCGAAATTAAGTATTTATGACGCCCTCCTTCTCTCCAAAGAAATGAGGGAGTCTTCTATTAAAGCACTTCTCGACCTTGAGATTTGTTTAACCCAGTTGGCTGCAACTTCAAAAGGTGAGGCATTTTACTTCAAAGAGTTTCCTGGAGTTACCTTTTCAGACAAACATTTGCTCTTGAGAATTGTCGACCATAATCGTCCCCTTTACATTACAGTAGATGTGGGAAACTTTAAGTTATCAAGAGTCCTTGTTGATCCGGGTGCATCGGTCAACATAATGAACTTAAAGACCCTCGCATACCTTAGAGTTGATACTTGCAAGCTCTCAACCGATAGGTTAGTGCTTCATGGGTTCAATGAAAAGGGTGAGAGGGCTCTAGGTTCAATCACCTTGCTCTTACAAATAGGAGATTTGAAAACTGAAGCTAAGTTTCATATAATTGATTCGGCGATGTCCTTTAATGCTCTTTTAGGTTGACCTTGGATTCATGAATATAGAATGGTTCCATCTACCCTTCACCAATGCATCAAGTACCAACGAGATGGAATTGAACATGTGATTAAGGGTGATCTGTAACCATTTTCTATTCAGGAAATCGGGATTCATGAATATAGAATGGTTCCATCTAAGCTAGAGATCAAAATTAAGGAGAAGTTTGTTGGACAAAAGTCCAATCAAAAGAAAGAAAAAGAAAAAGAAAAATATGTTGACCAAGAAATGATATAATAAAGTAGTGAAGACGACTCCGACATCGTTGTCCTTAGGCCTCCAAACACATTACCTCAAAGAGGTGGGAGGATGGCCTTAAGGGCACGAGGTCGAGGCCGTGCCTCATCAGAAAGGAGAACAGCACATGTTTATATTGATTTGGAATCGGATTCCGATGTTGAATGCATGGAACAAGGCGCTGCTTTCTCCCTCAATTATAAAAATGCAAATACTTCTCCAAAATTTGATCTCACCTTAGAAGAGGACAGTGACATTGAGGGAGAAATTGTAAAGGTGAAAAGTGACGAGCCTGAATTAATAATGTACAAAAAGCTCTGTAGAAGGATTGAGGCCCTTTCTCTGACCCCACTGTCAGCTGGCAGGATTGCAGGGTTAGAAGTTAAAGTGGACCCCAACTTGAACGGCGAAGTAAAGAAAGTCCAGAAATTCTTTCCTGACTCCTCCTCCGCAAGGGATGAAAGTGATGTAACCCTTGAGGAGGCAGATTTTAATGAATTAATGGAATTGCACCAATGCAAGATAGGTTTGGTATGGGAGATAGGTCTGGATCTGGTGCACCCAATGCAAGTGACAATTGGATCCAATTTGGTCTGGGTCAAAAGTTGGCTCGGGTTGATCCAAATCTGCTCGGTTCGGGTCGATTTGGGCTCAAACCAGGTCAGGCCAGACCCTGGGCTTGAGGTGAGAAGTGGGTCTAGGTCTGGTGCACCAAATGCAAGTGGCAATTGGGTCCAATTTGACTTGAGCTGGAAGATGGCTCGGGTCCAAGTATTTTTGGCTACTTTGGGTTAGCCTAACTCTTGACCCAAGTTAGCCCAAGGTATGGGCTGGATGGAGGAAGTGTATTGGACCTAGGGCCACCTAGGAGAGGTGTTGATCAAGTTCAATTGGGCTTAGGTTGAGAGTTGGCCCAATCCCAAGTGATTTTGGGCACTTTGGGTTAGCCTAACTCTTGACCCAAGTAAGCCTAGGGGTTGGGCTAGTCAAGGAAGGTGTATTGAGTTAATGGGAACTCAATGACACCTTGATTTGAATTCAATTTGATTAAGATCAAAAGATGGCTCAAGGGATTTCTCTCTTTGGTCACTTGGGTCAAGCCATATGGCTAACCCAAGTAAGCCCAAAGCTTGGGTCTCCAAGAGGGGTCTCTTGGGTATCCAGGGGGTCATCCCATGCATTCAAAAGACTTGGAATTGACTTGGTTCAAAATTTTGAAAGAGGAGGGGTGTATGGGTTAATGGGTCAAACCTGGTTGACTTGGTCAACCAAGCTGACCCAAAGTCTGGGTTTGAGTTCAACAAGTTGTGTTTGATATTTGAAATTTATTGAAAGTGATTTCAAAGAGTTTGGAATTGATTTGATTTGAAATGAGCATTTGAAATCCCATAAGGGTATTTTGGTCAATCTTGACCCATTGGTCAACTAGCGTCAAAAATGGGTCTGAAAAAATACAGTTTACTGCTCAATAGGTTGCAATCAAGGGTTTGGAAGTGATTGGAGGCTTTGATAAAGGCTCCAAGATCAAACTCTTCAATCAGCATCCTGTAGACCTAAGGGTCAATCAGCATCCTGTAGCCACGCTCTTTTTATTTGGGGGCTTTAGCAGTTAAAGCACCTGTGCAAGCAATTATAACAATTGATATTTATTATTAACTTAGCCCCCCTTTTTACTGCCCTGCATGAGCGTGACCACCTGTAGAAAACTATGTGAACATCCAGATTGTACCTAACCTAAGGGTAATCTAGTAGCTAAATACATCAATCCATCCACAGAGTGCAGAAAAGTAAGTAGACACAACAAAGCAATTTCATCCACAACATGCAATGAAATCCATAAAAAATCTGGCATACAGCAGTAAAGTAAACACCGGCCTAACCTAGATCTAGAGTTGGTTGTCCTAGCACATCATCTAAAGTGTGTGTAGAAGGTCGTATGGCAGGGATAGATCCTAAGGTGGGTGATTAGTTAAAGTTATCTAAAGTTTTGAATTTGTTAAGGCCTAAAAGGGAGATTTAAGTTAAACTTTAAATATTAATAAATTAGGAATTTTAGTTAAATATATTTTAAGTGTTAATTGATTGCTACCTTTGTTTCACAGCGAGGCCGTGAAGTTTATTTCACCATCCTTGGGGCTAAGCTAATAGCCTCATAGGCCTGGGATACCTAGTAACAATCGGGGTTAATTAAGTTATTTTAAATAGATTGGAATTAAAGGAGTAAATTAATATTAGGGGAATTAATTACTGATTTTAATGGGTTGGTTGAGAATTTTAATGACCAATTAAAAGGATTTTAGAGGTTAGAAAAATTAATGGGTTTTAAAGGATTATCCGGATACATTAACTAGGGGGTAAAAAGTTGACTTTTAAAATTAAAGTTAATCTTAAGAGTTTCAAATTTTTAATAAATACTAGACCTCATTATGAGTTGTTAGACAGGTAGTACACTCAATTTGGAGTTTTCTACGAAAAGTTATGATTTTTAGAAGTTCTGGCCCGTTTTGACCTAAGGTCACCTAAGATGTTGAGTCCTTGGTTTTAACTAAATTATGGAGGTTTAAAGTTTTAGGGAATGATAGATTCTAATTGAAGTCATTAACCACTAAGTTGATTAATCAAATTTTTTCTATAATTAAAAGTGAATTTTAGAAATTTTACACATTCGTAGGGATTATTAAATTACTACGACTAAGGGGTCTGCTTTAAGGGTTTGAACCCAAATGAACCCTAAACTCCTTGGGATCAATTCCAAATGTCATAAATGACCCAAGGACGGATCAACAATTGTTTAGAGCCCTTTTGGGATTTTTAGGATTTTTAAGATTAATCAAAATTGGTTAAACCCTAATTACCTAAGGATCAAGCTAGGACAAATCTAGGAACCGATTTGAGAGGGTTTCAATTCTTATTGGTTAAGGGATTAATTAAAGACAATTAAGGACATTTTAATGGATTTTACAAGCTAAGGATGGTTCATTATCAATTAATCAGGGTTAAGGCCATTTCTAAGAAGGATTTTTGAGGCTCCTACTTGGGGAACCAAATGAACTCCAAATTTGATGAAATTTGGATCATAGGATCACCTAACCCTAAGGACTAAACCCATCAAATTTGATCTCAAATGGATTACTCTAAGGTAGTTAACCAAACCACCCAAGGTGAGATCTAAGTCACCTTCAAATCACTATGGGGGTCTATCCTAGGCTTGGATTGGGGAAAAATCAGTGGCTCTACACTCCTCATCCTACACATTATCAGCACACAAAAAATCACACTCTAAATTTCATTGGATAGGTCTATATCCCCTTTTGAATTTAAGGGTCAAACCATGACCCTTAAATTTAAAAATTAGGGAAAATGCCCTTGAACAACTTTAAATGGGGAGATAAAATTTGGACATGTCAGAAACATGTCCAATTTGAATCTCCCAAAATTCCAAACCTGGTGGACATGTATTTAAAAAGTAATTAAAGAAATACATAAAATTCTCAAATTGAAATTAAGCTTAAGACTGATCTAACCAGGGTCTAGAACCATAGGGTTTTTATAGAGCTCCTTGAGACCTTTCCAATGAGCCAAAGAACACCTTATTTGGACAAGTATGCAGGGAGTTATTAATTTTTGAAGTTCCCTTAAATTTTTGGATTTATTAATCCGGCAATTACACAGTCAGCAACCGTTGACACGCGCCGCGCGTCGATTCGCCAGGCAAGGATTGGCGCTAACGGCTAATGGTCGGGTTAACCACAGCCGTTGGATGGCGGATTGAACGGCTGGGATTAACAGCGCTCTGATACCGCAGGATTTAATCCGAGCCGTTGATCGAGATCAACGGCTGCGATTTTGTCTTTAACCTCCCGCTCGTATCCGAGACCATAGGGCTTCTCTGGCTTGATCTGGGCGATCCCGCCAGCGAACTCCGATGAAATTTCACAGGGAGGATCAGGATGGTGGGAACCTTCAATCCAATGGTGGAAATCCGTTGGGGTGAAGGTTTCCTTCACAGTTGACCAGACTACCTAGCTAGGGAGCTCAGAATGGAGAGATTACCGCAGAGAAGGCCTTAAGGATGGAGCTTCTCTATCAGGAAGCTTCAGGGGTCGGTGGAGAACAGTTCTCCTTTAGACGTTGGGACCGGAGGACGGCCGGAGGTGCGACTTCGAGCGGGACGCCGAAGGCTTTCACGGGTGCTTGCTCGAACGGAAGGAGGGATCGATCTGGGAGCTCGGAGGAAGCGTCTGGGATTTCTAAAGAGTTCTGGGAATTGATCAAGAGCGAATGCTAATGCCTCTGGAGGTCTGGCGAGCTCAAGGGAATTCGGCCACCTTTCGGGAGCTTGGACAGCCAGGATTGAGCTGGAGAGGGCTCGGATCGCTGCCAGGTGGACGATGGTGACATCCAGGGGAGATCGTGTGGATCAAACTAGTGGATAGCAGCCTTGAGCAAGGAATTATCTGGGGGGACCACCAGAGCTCAAATTCCATTGGCTCCGACCGCCGTCGTCCACGGTCTGGGTCTGGTTGATTGGGGAGGCCGATGGGGACATGCTTGAGCCAAGGGTGGAGTTAATTTGGCCTGGGGAGGTCTGGATCAGACTGGTAGCTAGATTGGACCCAAACCTGCTCGGTTCGAGTCGAATTGAGCTCGATCCAGGTCAGGTTGCTGTCCACTGCAAGTGACAATTGGATCTAGGTCAAAAGTTGGCTCGGGTTGATCCAAATCTGCTCGGTTCTGGTCGATTTGGGCTCAACCCAGGTCAGGCCAGACCCTGGGCATGAGGTGAGAAGTGGGTCTGGGTCTGGTGCACCCAATGCAAGTGGCAATTGGGTCCAATTTGACTTGAGCTGGAAGATGGCTCGGGTCCAAGTATTTTTGGCTACTTTGGGTTAGCCTAACTCTTGACCCAAGTTAGCCCAAGGTATGGGCTGGATGGAGGAAGTGTATTGGACCTAGGGCCACCTAGGAGAGGTGTTGATCAAGTTCAATTGGGCTTAGGTTGAGAGTTGGCCCAATCCCAAGTGATTTTGGGCACTTTGGGTTAGCCTAACTCTTGACCCAAGTAAGCCCAGGGGTTGGGCTGGTCAAGGAAGGTGTATTGAGTTAATGGGAACTCAATGACACCTTGATTTGAATTCAATTTGATTAAGATCAAAAGATGGCTCAAGGGATTTCTCTCTTTGGTCACTTGGGTCAAGCCATATGGCTAACCCAAGTAAGCCCAAAGCTTGGGTCTCCAAGAGGGGTCTCTTGGGTATCCAAGGGGTCATCCCATGCATTCAAAGGACTTGGAATGGACTTGGTTCAAAAATTTGAAAGAGGAGGGGTGTATGGGTTAATTGGTCAAACCTGGTTGACTTGGTCAACCAAGTTGACCCAAAGTCTGGGTTTGAGTTCAACAAGTTGGGTTTGATATTTGTAATTTATTGAAAGTGGTTTCAAAGAGTTTGGAATTGATTTGAGTTGAAATGGGCATTTGAAATCCCATAAGGGTATTTTGGTCAATCTTGACCCATTGGTCAACTAGTTGTTGACCTCATTATTTGAGGTAAATTTCCCCGGATTCAATTCTAGCACCTAGGTCTTCGTAGCCTAGTGTAGACGTCGCCTTTAGGATTTCTTTAGGTGGACACCTAATGACGTAGCATCGGCTCGAACATACCACTCAGCTCGAATCAAAATCAATTCAATCCAATTCTAATTCAACCTCAAATCAACTCTTTTAAACCAAAATTTGCTACACCAATCGAAATGAAATCAAATCAAATTAACTCAAATTGAATTCAATTTCAATGGCTCCGATTAACCCGTTTTGACTCATCACAAGTATATATATAATAATAATTGATACGTCGTCAAAAATTATCTTAATCGGGCACAAATCTCGATGCAAAATCAAGTTTGGAAACTTCAAAAATTAATTCGGAGACCATCCGAACTCCGATTTCAGCAAACTTACAGTCGAACTGAGCGTCTCAGGTATACAAACCCAATGACACCAAGATCAACCCAATCCGAACCTAAATGAATCTGAATCAAGGGCTCAAAGCGCTGTTGGAAGGTTCAAACCGCAATTTGAGTTACCAAACGGTCTCCGATTTTGACGAGCTTATACTCAAATCGAACGACTCGACGAGACAAATCCAATGAGTTCAAGATAACCGAATTCAAATGTCAACCAAATGGTCCACGGTCAAAGGGTTCAGCAACAACCTATAACCACCCACTCTCCCTCTCCCTCAACCCATAACCACCCACTCTCACTCTCCCTCAACCCAAAAAACGTCCAAGCCTCCCTCCTCTCATAGATGACATGTCCAAGCCTCCCTACTCCATCGTGATGAACCTAAGCTGAAGCCACTACCTCCTCTCGACGAGCAGCAGTAGTCGCACGTGTCGCCTCTTCTGCCTTAGCCGACGCATAAAAGCCATCCTAATCATGGGTAATTTCTTCTACATCCTTTCCATCTTCTTCTTCTCTCATTCTTGTTTGATGTCTTCTTGTTGCAACTTTGAAATTTGGATTGTATGAAAGTTCTTTTAATTGTTTCTTTTTGTACAAGGATGAGAAATATATCAAAAGAATTTCTTGAAATCATGGTTTTCTTTTCTATCTTGATGTTTTCATGGGTTATTTAGATTATTACATTAATCTAAAAAAAAAAAAAACTCAGCAATTAACTATAAAGAAACTTTAAAATCAGCAGCATATTTCTTCTTCTTCTTTTTTGAAATTAAAGAATCAATTGTAGTTTTGTTTGATCTATTGTTTGTTTTATGTTTCTTTCTTTAGCATATATGGATTCAATGAAAGATTGTATGATTTATATCGAAAGGCTTCTTGACTTGTTGGAAAGAAATTGAGTTGTTATTGTTTTCCTTTCTTATCTCAAATTTCATTTGGTATAATTATTGATTCGTAATCAATGAGTAAGTTGGGAGCTTATAGTTGCATGTTCGATTCAATTTGAAGCCTAGTGTTTCTTTCTTTGCATTTGCATCAAGAGTGGTTTCTTATCTTGATTCAGTAAAGATGAAAATGTTGGAGAGCATAATTGTGCTTTGTGATTCAAATTATAAATGTATGATCTTTGAATGGAGAAAAAGTGTGGTTTTAGAAAGGTAAAGTGTTTTGATAAGTGTATTTGTATTAAAAATGTTTTGTATAAGAAAGGTAAAAGCAGAGTGTTTTGGAAAACTTAGGCGTTGGAAAGAAAATGTGTTTGGAAAGTGTATATATTTAAAGGTGAAATGCTTTAAAAAGAGAATTGTGCTTTTTTTTTTTTAAGATAAATTGTTTGATAATTTTTTTTTATTTGTTAAGAAGTTAAGTGTATATGTATTGAAAACAAAATGTGTAAAGGTGGAGATGTAGTGGAACTTGTGTATTTTTGGAAGGTGGTGAAGTGGAATTTGTGTGTTTTGGAAAGGGTGATGTGGCAAACTTATATGTAAAGGTAGAGATTTAGTTGAATTTGTGTATGATTTGGAAGAGAATATTGTAATGATTTGAAAGGAAAAGTGTGTGTGTGTTAAAAAATGAATAAAGTGTGTGATATTGGAAAAGAAAAAAAAAATGTATATCTTGAAAAAGGAAGTGTATGAGTTTTGAAAAGGTAAAAGTGGAATTTGTGTGATTTGGAAAGATGAAAGGTTTATGTTTTGAAAAGTAAAATTTGTGTGTTGAAAGGTATTTTAAATATTGAAGTGTATAATAATGTTTTGAAAACGAAGAGCATAGAGTATGATTTATTTTTTTGGAAATGGTGAAATGTGTAAGTGTAAGAGGTAAAATTTTTGTTTTATGAAATTGTGTAAGTTAGGGAGAGTGGAAGTGAATGTTAGAAAAATATAAAGTAAATTGTTGAAAGTAAAAGGATTTCAAAAGTAGAATTAATAGAACTGGTGTTCAAGCCCGAAGAAAGGTACGTCTTTATTTTCAGTAAATTTTAATTATTTCATTATTATTTATTAAAAGTGCTTTCTAATCCCTGTTTCTCCTTGTTTTTCCTGTTTTATTTGCATAAACTGCGAGGAACGGTACTGATCGAGTGGATAAAAGTACAAGGAGCTAATGATGTCAGTCGCCTCTATCCAACCGTGTAGAGGTGCTACGGGCGGAACCACCAGGTCGTAGCCCCCGATGATTGTGAGTATTTCTAAACTTAGAAAACCTTTAGGGGTCCCTTGATGTGGTATGCGTGAACCCTTCCTTTAGGTCCCTGTAGTAACTTCAATTTTATTAGGTTTACTTTTA
>CM028357.1:6565386-6760469 GCA_016618105.1 Dendrobium huoshanense | reverse complement strand
AAAAACTTCTTTTAAACAAAGAAATAAAATCACATAAACCAAATCACACCACAAAATAATGCGAATTAAAAGTGCGGACCCGCAAAAAAGAGAACACAGACACTTATAGTGTTCGATCGACTCGACCTACGTCCACTCTTGGAGGCACCCTCCAGTATTGCACCTACACCCAAAAGTGACTCTCCCTTTAGCCCCCACGGCTAGGTGGAGAAACCCTCACAAGAACCTCCTTTTTGCCACCCCGGCAAGGCAGAGAACCTATCTCCTTTTGCTTCCTCCTGAAGCTGGCAGAGAACCAGAACCAAAAGCAAAACTCCTTACCTCTACCGACCCTTCCATGGACGAGAAACTCTAGACGAAGACGACGCAGAGAGATCCTTGAATCAACCCTTGTGAAACCCCTCACAAGCTCCCCCTCACAAGATCCTCTCTCTCCTCTCTCTCTCTTTCTCTCCTCAAGGTCTTCTCAGGTCAAGGCAGCAGCCAAAGGTTTTAGAAATGTTGAACAAGAGCTCTAAAGTAGAAGAGCTTCAAAAGAGCTCATTAATTGCAAGCTGCCGACAATATCGTCCAGGTCGATATGGACATCGGCCTAGCCGATCAGTACAAATCAATGAAGATCGGCCAGAGTATAGCCCTGGATGCAAAACTGGACGATTGAAAAATAGCTTGATCGTCCAGGCCGATCTTACGATCGTCCTGGCCGATCAGTTCAAATCAGAGGAAAATCGTCCTGACAATAGCCCTGAATACGGGCTGGCTAATATTGATCGTCCTGAAGTAACTTAAGGTTTTTGACTAGATCGGCCAGGCCGATCTTGCGATCGTCCAGGACGATATGATCGTATCAATCATCCTTAATTACTTCCTTGATTTCCTGAATAATTATGGCATAATTTGTGAATATCGTCCAGGCCGATCAGAGGATCGTCCTGGCCAATAATTTAAAGATACAGTATACCATACTTGTCTATGGCGGCTACTTCTTTCTGTTTTGAGCTTATCGTCCTGGCCGATACACGTATCGTCCAGGACGATCTGTTAACGTCGGCTGCCTTAATTAAGAATCCTTAATTAGACTTTCTGTTTTAAGCTGATCGTCCAGGCCGATCAAAGAAATCGTCCTGGCCGATATGAGTAAAAATAGAAATTCTAAGTCTCTCAAGTGTATGTGTGAAGGGTTACAAAGCATCAGTCTCTTTGACTATTACAAGTGGACTCAAAAGGTAAAAAACAAAAGTACAGACTAACTCAACCCTAAACCTACGCATTCCTGAACTTGGCTCCTTTTTTATTGTCCGATCGTCGATTCCTGAAAAGTTAGAAGCAACAAGCTGTCCAAGAGAAACAGTGTTTGTCAATCATCAAAACATAAGACATGAAAAATAGATTTGCAACAAAACCTACGCAATCCTGAACTTGGCTCCTTGATCGTCCGATCTTCGATTCCTAAAAAGTTAGAAGCAACAAGTAGTTCAAGAGAAACAGTGTTTGTCAACATCAAAACATAATCCATGAAAAATAGATTTGCAATAATCTCCCCCTTTTTTATGATGGCAAACACAAGTAGGAAAAATTAAACAAAAATAGGTTCATTAGAAAATCAAAGTTACAACAACTTTTTCCTACCACACCCTATCCTACTCCTCCTTTTGTCATCACAAAAAGAGGGTCCAGAAACAACAGAAAAAACATCACAAAAGACTGACAAGCAAACTACAAAAAGACAAGAAACAACAACACACAGCACAAACTAAAGAACGAGGGATCCTGATCATCAGATGGAGGTGGTGGAGGTGGCTGCTGAAAGTAACTGGCAAGCGTGGTAAATTGAGCATTGAACCAGGCGATGTCCTGGTCATGCTGCTGCTGGTGGTGGGTAAGAAAACTGTCAAATCGGGCTAAATCCTCAGCGCAGTGATGCTCGTAACGGGCAATGTCCTCAGAGTGTTGTTGCTCCTGGGCAGCAACATAGGCGTCAAACCGGGTCTCCCAACGATAAAATCTCTCAATCAATTGATCAACCGGTGAGTGCTGGTGGAGAGGAGCAGGGTCAGGAAAGGGAGCTGGAGCGGGAGCCTCCTCCTCTCTAGCCCTCCGAGGTTCTTCAGGGTGGAGATGAGTACTGTGAAGGGTGCTGAAGGAATTGTTTGAGTAGAAGAGAGTTGGGAGGTCTGGTGGATTGGGATATTGAATTTGATATTTAGTTTCAAGAACATAGGCTATGATGTGTCCTAAGGCTAGATTTGGTTTCCTTTTGTGGTCTGGATCGCGAATTGTGGTTAGGTGATCAATGTATCGAAAAATTAGGTCTGGCGAAGAAAGTGATTTGCCGTGGACCAGCCAAAATCAGGGTCAGAGGCGATTATGTGCAGCTTATCTCCGGTGGTGAATAGCTGTAAAAGATCAACACAATCCTGATATGTGATTTCGACAGGGCGTCGATTCACATAGGAGGTCAGGGCTGTGAAGGTAGGGTTGATGCGAAGGTTTGCAAAAATTTCTAGAAGAAACTCTGAATTGAAAGGGAAAACAAGAGACAGAATGAAGCAAAGGGAGGTGTGAGCGAAAAGATCCATTACCGGGTAAGAGATGTGGACAGGATTGATGATTCTGGAGACAGTGATTCCACACTCTTTGTAACGATGATAGGCGGCTTCATCTTCTGCTTTCCGGAAACGAGGGTCAATCCTTTCCCTTGAGGAACTCCCAGAAGTCTGTCGGACGCGTTTCCCACCAGCCATTGAGAGCATTAAGCAAAAGAACAAAAGGAGAAAGGATGAAGAGTGAAAATCATGGCTGGATCGGCCTGAATTTAAAGAAACGGCCATATCGTCCTGGCCGATCTCAAAATCGTCTAGGCCGATATGTTTCAATAATTACGTACAGGCCGATTGGTCAAAAAGGCGGTCCAATCGTCCGGGCCGATCAGAGATCGGCCAGGCCGATTAGACACAGGCTATCGGCCCGAGGAGTCAGTCCGGACGACCATTGAAAAAGCAGATCGTCCGGGCCAATTAGGTGTATCGTCCAGGATGAAGCACAATAATTGATCGTACTAGTCGAAGTTAAAACGTTTTAAATGCTTGCCACGTGTATCGTCTAGGATGAACAGTTGATCGGCCAGGCCGATGGTCCAATAATGGATCGTCCGGGGCCGAATTTAAAGATCAAAACGTGCTGACACATGGATCGTCCAGGACGATCCAGTGTATCGGCCAGGACGATGCACATAAAATGCGTCGGCCAGACAAATATACTATCGGCCAGGACTATCACCAAGAGATTGATCAAATCGTCCAGGACGATAACGTATCGTCCAGGACGATGAATTGCAGTAAGCACAGAAATAAGTCAGCAGATGGATTTTGAACAGAATTTGTCATATCGGCCAGGACGATTAAAATATCGGCCAGGCCGATGTGACTTGAAATTGAAATCAAGTAAAGAATGGTGATGATCAAGACCCTCAATAATAAAACAAAAAAAAAACAGTCAAAGACTCATAAAAATAAAAACAACATAATGAAAACCAAACACCGAACATTTTTGGATTTTAATTTTTCTATTTTTTTTTTTGTTTTATGGAGGCATCATATGATAATTCTTTTCAAAAATTAAACTTTTAGAGTTTCAAGAGATCAAGAGGTTTAACAAATCCCAATCAGGAGAAGGTAGAAAAATTGATTCCGTTAACCCTAGATCGGACATCCTTCAGGGTACAAAATTCTCTTAAAAAAAATAGAGGCCTAACTCGGAATAATAAAATAGGATAAGAAGATCCATTCAAGACTTATTTACAACTAAAATATCTCATAAATAATAAATCAAAATAATTTTTCTCAATCATAGAAATTGAAATCAAGTCTTTGAAAGTATCACATAATCAATGAGTTTTCTAAGTTTTAAGAGTTTTACCAAAGAGATGATAGCTTGCATTTAGTGGGCTCATTTTATGCCTCTTATCACTTTGATTGGCTCTTTGAGCATCTTTTGATTTTTGATACACTTTTGTGTACATAGCTTTCTTTTCAATTTGGCTTCATTGGCCTCTTTCCTTTTTAACTCTTGCAAGCTAAAAACTCTTTTAATATACCCTTAAAGAAAAAGACTTAGTTGTGAGTATATCCTCCAAATATTAGAGAATAGGAGCTCTCTCTCTAACATAGGGAAGAACAATCCACAACACAAAATGAAAATCACGTGATAAATGCAAGTGGCAAGATTTCAAAAGCTTGAATGATATCTAAGAATTTTGGCTATTATGCATAAGATAATTTAATGTAGCAAGATAAGAAAGAGATCTTAGATGAAAATCCATTGGTTAAACTGAGTTTAGACTTTTGTTTTAGAGAAGAAAATCATGCCACTAAACAAAGTCAGAAGAAGGGAAAACATCAACAGTTTATTCCCTTTAACCAATTTAGAAAAGCTAAACCCTATCTTCAAAACTCCAAAATTTAAAAGCTTGAAAAGTTTCATCATATGGAAGGCCAAAAATAAAGAACAATAAAAAAAATAATAATAATAAAGCAAACCAAAAAAAAATACAACACAAGGTGAGCACAAAAAAAAAACTAGCACAAACAAATAAAATAAAATAAAAGACACACAAAAGCTAAAGATTTCAAGCAAGTGATAAAGCAGCGGATTTAAGCAATTTTGAGCTGCGAGCCTCCTTATGTCCAGTTATCTTATGCTCCCACGAGGTCTTTGGTGAGAGCACACCTGCAAAACTCAACAACAGTCAGATTTAGGAACCCAAACAGGTTTGGGCTCCTTAGGAAACGTAGAGTGCAATGCAGATGTGGTATGCTTTGATTTATGCATCTTAGATCTCCATACCCTATGTGTACTACGCTGAACTGTGCAAGTGTGTGAGATGTGTCCTAGCATGCCACAAGAAAAACATTGAATTCCAGGAAAAGATTTTCTTAAATGGTTTAGGTAAAAATGCCTCTTCCTAGGTTCTGGCTTTTGATTAGTAGTTGGTGTCATCCTAGCTTTCTTACATGTTTCCAAATCATTTTGAATTCTCAAGTTAGTTCTTTTTAATGCATCATTCTCAATCCTCAAATTTTTCTCAATCTCTTTAGATTTCTTAAGATCATCCTTTAGTGAGGTGTGTGAAGCTTTTAATGCATTACTTTCATCAACTAATTTTAAATGCTTCTGGTTTAATTCATCAAATTCATCAAAGAGAGCCATGTGATTTGAATCAATCGTTGCATGATCTTTGAGAAAAACTTCATGCTCTTTTTGTAGACTTGAATGTTCTAATTTTAGGCTAGCATGATTTTTCTTAAGTTTTTTGTATGATGTATGGATTTTTTCAAAAATTTCAAACAATTCATCATAGGTTGGTTTACATACCTCTTCCTCATCACTTTGATTTTCTCCCATGAAACACAAGTTTGTAGTCTCTTCCTCTGGTTCAGTCTCAGAGGAATCAGTACCAGATTCTGCCCAGAAACCTCTTTGGATTTTCTTTTTCTCTTTCCTTGACTTAGCTTTCTCCTCACCTTTTTCCTTTTCTTTGCTTGAATGATCTTGAAGTGTAGGACAATCGGCTCTCACATGTCCAGGTTTCCTGCATTCAAAATAAACAACATTAGAAGATCCTTTAATATGTTTATGATCCTTACCTTTTCTCCAACTTTGATGATGCTTTTGTTTCTTCCTTAGAAAGCTTTTGAATTGCCTTGTAATGAAGGCAATTTCATCGCTTTCAGACCCGAAAGATTCAGAATCTGATTTGTGCACCTTCAATGCAATTGTTTTCTCCTTTTTCTTCTCACCTGCATCAAGATTTCTTTGATTCACCCCTTGCTCGTAAGCAATTAGTGAGCCAAGCAAGTTATCAATAGAATAGGTGTTCAAATCTTTAGATTCAGTGATGGCAGTAATTTTTGCATCATAAGACGAAGGCAAGCATCTCAAAATCTTGTTAACTTTTTCATAGTTTGAAAGTTCTTTTCCTAGTGCATGCAATGAAGTAGCAATCTGAGTAAACCTAGTGTACATGTCAGAAATCGATTCATGAGGTTTCATACGAAAAAGTTCGTAGTCATGCAAGAGAATGTTTAAACGGGATTGTTTAACTTCATTAGTGCCTTCATAAGTGATGCACAATTTATCCCAAATTTCTTTACCAGTTTTGCAAGTTGAAACACGCATGTAATCCTCAGATTTCAAAGCACAGAAAAAACAATTCAAACATTTCGCATTTAATTGAGCTAAATCTCGTTCATCAAAAGTCCATTCGGTAAAAGCAACTTCAGTTTTAAAACCATTAATTTCACGAGAAGGTGGAGAATAACCTTCTTGAATAAGCATCCACATGCGATAATCAGTAGATTGTAAAAAAGTTGACATGCGAGTTTTCCAAAAATCAAAAGGTAGGTTATCGAACAGAGGAGGTCGGGTAATAGAATACCCTTCCGTAGTGTTGCGATTCCCAAAGTTAGACATGAATCAAATTCAAAAAGTTTTCAAAATTTAATTTTCGAATCAGGCTCTGATACCACTTGAAAGTACGATGGGGATGTTAAGCCCTATGAATTTAGTCCCAAGCTAACCAAGAGGGGGGGGTGAATTTGTATTTTAAAAAAAATTCTTTTCACAAAGAAAGGAAATTGCATAAACCAAATCACACCACAAAAATAAATGCGGAATTTAAAAGTGCGGAAGTAAGAAAAAGGAACACAGAAATTTATAGTGGTTCGGTCGACTCGACCTACGTCCACTCCTTGGAGGCACCCTCCAAGTATTGCACTACAAAACGTGACTCTCCTTTAGCCCCCACAGCTAGGCGGAGAAACCCTCACAAGAACCTCCTTTTTGCCAACCCGGCAAGGCAGAGAACCTATCTCCTTTTGCTTCCTCCTGAAGCTGGCAGAGAACCAAAACCAAAAGCAAACTCCTTACCTCTACCGACCCTTCCACGGACGAGAAACTCTAGACGAAGATGACGCAGAGCGATCCTTGAAGCGACCCTTATGAATCCCCTCACAAGCTCCCCCTCACAAGATCCTCTCTCTCTCTCTTCTCTCTCTTTCTCTCCTCAAGGTCTTCTCAGATCAAGGCAGCAGCCAAAGGTTTTTTAAAACGTTGAGCAAGAGATATTAAATAGAAGAGCTTCAAAAGAGCTCATTAATTGCAAGTTGCCGACAATATCGTCCAGGCCGATATGGACATCGGCCTGGCCGATCAGTACAAATCAATGAAGATCCGCCAGAGCTTCGCCCTGGATGGAAAACAGGATGATTGAAAATTGGCTTGATCGTCCACGCCGATCGAATGATCGTCCGGGCCGATCAGTTCAAATCAGAGAAAAATCTTCCTGACAATAGCCCTGGATACGGGCTGGTCGATATTGATCGTCCTGAAGTAACTTAAGGTTTTTGACTGGATCGTCCTGGCCGATCCTGCGATCGTCCAAGATGATATGATCGTATCAATCATCCTTAATTACTCCCTTGATTTCCTGAACAATTATGGCATAATTTGTGAATATCGTCCAGGCCGATCATAGGATCGTCCTGACCGATAATTTAAAAATACAGTATACCATAATTGACTATGGCGGCTACTTCTTTCTGTTTTGAGCTTATCATCCTGGTCGATACATGTATCGTCCAGGACGATCTGTTAATGTTAGCTGCCTTAATTAAGAATCCTTAATTAGACTTTCTGTTTTAAGCTGATCGTCCAGGCCGATCCAAAAATCGTCCGGGCCGATATGAGTAAAAACAGAAATTCTAAGTCTCTCAAGTGTGTGTGTGAAGGGTTACATAGCATCAGTCTCTTTGAATTTTACAAGTAGACTCAAACGTGAAAAAACAAACATACAGACTGACTCAATCCTAAACCTACGCAATCCTGAACTTGGCTCCTTGATCATCCGATCTTCGATTCCTGAAAAGTTAGAAGCAACAAGTAGTCCAAGAGAAACAGTGTTTGTCAACATCAAAACATAATCCATGAAAAATAGATTTGCAACACAGATCTTAAGTGAAGGCCCAAATAACTTGCATCACGACATATTATACATTTCATCTTCTCGTTAAATTATATTGTGGAACCTAAACTCTCCTGGGTTTCCAAATATAGAAATTAATTTACTTTATTGGGATGCTCTTCTAACAGGCCTATTGAGAACATGTATTAATTGAATAGCTTGTGTTCAAGATATATGACTTGATATCTGAAGAAGTTAATCACGCTATAAGCAGGAATAGAGGCAAGGTTACATTGGGAGATAACACCAGTAGGAATGTGGTAGGCTATGGTATGAATGGAAATAAAGTAATTTTATTATTAAAAATGTTATTTTTGTAGATAGTTTAAAATTCTATTTTCTTAGTATAAGCAAACTTTGTGATAAGGGTTTTGATATCATATTTCTTTCAAATAAATGCATGATCACCTTAAATGTAAAAAAATTAGAAGGAAAGATAATAAATATTGTTTATATGTTTAATTTATATTGTATTGATGATTCTGATAATTTGTGCTTAAATACTATGTTGGATGAATCATGGTTATGACATAGGAGACTATGACATACTAGTATAAAAACTCTTAGAAAAGTAACCCTGTAGGATTTACTTAGAGGTATCGCTAAGATAAATTTCATTAAGAACCATTTGTGTGGTACCTGCCAGCTCAAAAAGAAAAATTAGGTCATCTTTCCACACTATTAAGGATATCACCACTACTAAACCTACAAAAAATCTACATATGGATTTGTTTTTTTCCTTTTAGTATAGACATCTTAGGTGGAAAAAGATTTTGATATGTGATTATGGATGATTATTCAAGATTTATGTGCGTTATATTCTAAGTTCACAAAATTGAGTTGTTTCATGAAATTAGGTCTTTCTCCACTTATATTTAAAGAAAATTAGGTCGTGAAATTTCTACTATCCATAATGATCATGGTGGAGAGTTTGAGAATTTGAAGTTTGACTCTTTCTGTAAGGAATTTGGGATTGAAAATACTTTTTTACCCCTAAGTCCCCATAGCAGAATATAATAGCTAAAAGGAAGAATAAAACTTTTGTGAAAGCTATAAGGGTTATGTTAGTTGAATAATTCCTCCCTAGATATTTTTGGATAGAACCAATGAATACTCCTTGATATGTTTTCAATACGGTGAATATTAGATCAAAATTGAATAAAACACATTATGAATTGCTTAATGGTAAGACACCTAACTTTTCATATTTTCATGTCTTTGGTTGTAAGTACTTTGTTCTCATCAATTGTAAATCTCCTATATGAAAGTTTGATTATAAATCCTATGAAGGAGTCAACTTAGGCTACTCATCTACAGGTAAAGCCTATAGGATCTCTAATAAGAGGACCTTAGTTGAAGAGGAGTCCACCCATGTTTTTTTTAATTAATCAGATAAACTTATTAATCCTATGTTAGAAGAAGATGAAGAGGTAGTAGTTACCCAAGAAGTAGAGTTTATTGACCTAGGAAATAGAGAAGAACCTCAGGAGCCGTTGCCTATAGAATGGAGATACTCACCATGTCACCCTATAGAGATTATATTAGGAGATCCATCAATAAGGTTTAGTTCTAAGAAAAACCTTAGGAAAGAAGTTGCATACTTCCATTATCTCTATGGTAGAACCAACAAATATAGATCAAGCATTTACTATTTAATTTTAGATCCTAGCTATGTAAGAGGAGTTAAAAAATTTATTAGGAATGAGGTTTGGGAGTTGGTTAATAGACATATGGACAAGAGTATATTAGGAACCAAATATGTATTTAAGAATAAGATGAATAACACAAGGGCAGTAATAAAGAGTAAATCTTGATTATTGGCTAAGCAGTATAAACAAATAGAAGGTATTAACTTTGAGGAAACTTTTGCCCATGTAGCTATACTAGAAGCTATAAAAGTCTATTAGCATTTACATTTTTTAGAACATTCAATTTTTATTAGATGGATGTGATGAGTGCCTTTATGTATAGGGTGATTAAAGAATATGCATATGCAAAATAACATTTAAGCTTTAGAAATTCATTATTTCCCAACCATGTCTACAAATTAAAGAAAGCTTTATTTGGTTTTAAATAGGCACCTAGGTATAAGATTCTTAGCCCATCTCTCCAAGATAAATCTTTTGTTAAGAGTGGCATGGACACCAACCTATTCCTTAAGAAAATAGGAGATGATCTGCTTATATTGGAAAGCTATGTTGATGACATCCCATTTCGATTTATAAATGAAAACCTTTGTAAAGGATTTTTTGAGACAATAAGTAAAAAATTTGAGATGAGCTTGATTGGAGAATTAATATACTTCCTTTGATTTAGTATAAAGTAGAAAAAGGATGGTACCATCATGACCTAAATTAAGTATTTTAAAGAGATATTTTAAAAAATTGAAGTGGAATTTTAAAAATTTATAAATACACCCTTTAGCTCATCCATCTAGCTTGATAAGGATATAGATGACGAATAAGTGGATTAGGAGAAATATAGGGGAATAATAAGATCACTTATTTATTTGACCACTAGTAAACTTGATATAATATTTAGTGTATGACTATGTGCTAGATTCCTATCTGATCCAAGTGAGTCCCACATGACATAGAATTTTATGATGTACCTACTGAAATGTGCTAAGATTGATCTATATAAAACATAAAGATATTAGACATCATTTAAGGGAGACATAGAATTGTATCATGTAGCTACTAAAAATCAACTCGTAGACATTTTCAAAAAACTCATAAATTATGACACCTTCAACACACTAAGTGTGATTGACATTCATACTTAGATAATTTTGTGTTGAATTGTGATTAGAAGCTTGTGTAGTTATTTGTTTATTATGTTTTAATCTTGTTTCATTGTGTTTATGTTTCTATGTTTATTTTTATGTGTTTAAACAACTTGTTAATAGAAAATTTCTTTGATCATCACAAATAAAAAAAAATCACAATAATATTATACTACCACATTATATTGTATGATAAACAACACACTCGACGTCCCCCATCTTCATGAAATCAATAGCCCATATTTGATCAAGTATTAATATTTGTACTATACAACCACCTCTTCATATTATATGATACATATGTTAGTAGCCATTACATGAATTAAATCAGCTGGTATGAAATTAAATACATATTTGTATTATATGAATACCTATTCATACTGCGTAAATCTTTTATTCAAAGGTCATACTAGATGACTCCTTGGGATGAAAGCTTTTTGAAAGATCATCCAATATTATTTCGATTATACTTTATGAAGATCGACCAATTCGAATCTGATTTACTGTACAATTTGACAATTTTTTTAACAACTCATCCAAATGACTTGAATTCAGTTGATCATCTTATACGAACCACATTGTAATATATGATCAGAACCACATTGTAATATATGATCAGAACCACATTGTATATGATGAGATGAGACTTTATAAGGGAATGACTAAGACTTTTCAACTGTACCAACTGATTTTATTTCTCTCCCAACCTTCTATTCTTATCCTTAGCATTCCTAAATGACTAGTGGTAAGAAATCCTGAGCAATAGTGGGAAGTTCTTCCTGTAGACCTATAGATGATAGATTTCCCATAATCGAGGATGAGGATACTTATAACAAATTTATGATAACATTCATCAATCCCTCAAATATTATAGACCGAAACCTTCTAAACTATCATGTTCTTAATATTTTTGCCAACACCTCTCTTCAATTCCTTTTCACTATGAGTTTTCCTTTCAAATTAAAGCATTTCTATAGGGTCATTGAAAGTTTATGAATCAATATAGAATACACTACCATGCAATCCTATGTATTTAGGCATATAGTAAATTACATTTACTAAAATCTTGATGATATTCTACAACTATCTATTGAAGGACCACCATCAATCATACTCATAGAAATGTTCTGGTAAATCAAAAGAAGTCACTTAACCATTTACTTAATCAAAATGAATGTATTATCCAACATGTCCTTCATACTTCCATTTAACCTAAGGTTGGAGATAGTGTCAATATTACTTTACTCATGCTAGTAGTTACCTACCCAATCATGTTTGACATACCTTTTAATGCTACTCATATGATTATTGGATATTTTCTAAATGTCACCTCCATTAGACGACAAGGAGCTTGTCATAGCCATAATATAGTTTTAGGACACTTAGTTTCCTTTGTCCTAAGCTCCAAATACTAGCTGGTTTATCATAACCCAATAGTCATCTTTCCTATTTTATATACCAACAATTCCTTTCATGACTATTTTCATAGGCAAAGATGGGATGAGAATGTAGAGGAGGAGAAACATTAGTTTGATAAGGAAGGGGGAGGCCTTCCAACACCAAATCTAATACCGGCTTCAGTACCAGCTCCTGCACACTAGTCTCAACTCTATGACATGATTATAGAGAGATTTGACTAATTGGAGATATAGTTGAATACCCATTTTTAGAAGTGTAATCATCAGTGGGAGTTGTTCCAACAATGTTAATAGCCATTCCATTACCAATACCAGTAGCAACATGGGGTAGATAGGGCTTAGTTCAACAAACAATTTTTTACTCTTTATTAGTACTTATAGCCACCACCATCAGAACCACCTAATTATGGACCTTCATACGTCTAGTGTGATGTACTATAGTTTTCTTTTTATTATTTTAATTTCTTTATTTCTAGTTTCAATTCCTTCATTTTTTAGTTGGTTGTTTCTCCTTTGTGGTGATGTAAAAAGGGGGAGTAATTGGTTTGTTGCACTTGATTATTTTGATATAGTTCAATTTTTATATCATTCTATGTTTGGTGTTCGTGCCTTGGTTTTCTTTAATAAAAATAAGAATATATATATATATATATATATATATATATATATATATATATATTCCCCTTGTTTTTTTAAATGAACCATATAGTATGGGGGAGAATAGGAGAAAGTGTAATAAACTTAAAATATTCAACCTATAATGTTTTCCATCATAAAAAATAGAGATATTGTTGCAATCTGGGATATCAAGCATGTGATTTTGATTATAAAAAATATTTTATGTTTTTACTTTATTTCTCCTAATATCATTATTGCATATTTGTCTTATGCACACTAACATTTTAGGTATATCGTACACAATGCAACAAAGGATGAAGACTTAAGATAGGGTAAAATAGGTTTCATATTTTCAAGAGTCTATTTATTTATTTATTTTTATGTTTCTTGAGTAAAATATCTTATAAAGGTGTATGCTAGCTTATTAATTTTGCATATATACGTAGGCGGTGTGAAAATATAAAGTTTATTTATTTATTTTAATTCATACTATATGATCCAAATCATACTACACAATCAGTTGATTAAATAATTAATTAAAATGTCTAACTTAGAGATTAATATTTTTAAACTAATTAAACTATATGAATTCATTCGTATATGATGATTAGATTAAATCTAAGGCCTAACCTCCAATAAAATTTAGTCAAGCAATTTGAATTAAATTAATCATATTATATGAACCTGTTTATACTATATAATATTTTAAATATTTCTTAAATTAATCTCTATGATTAGTCAATCAAATCAAGGTTTAACAATGAGTCTAATCAGATTGTACAATCTTGATCATAGTGGATGATTGACATTAAACATTTCTATATTATGCCCTTAAACATGCTAGTAAATTTGTAATTAAACATTTCTATATTATTCCCTTAAACATGCTAGTAAATTTGCCCTTCATTTCTTGAACAATATTAGCATTAGAACAATCATGAGCTAGAGGAGGTGAATAAGCAATCATCCTTACATCTTCCTTTCCATCTATAGCTAAGAAGAGATGGAACTTGCTTCTTTTGAGGTGTAGAGAGGTCATGGGAATACCAGACTCACCTGACTCTCTAGATGCAACTATAGCTAATTCATTAAACATGTTTCGTAACATTTCCATCATATTTTCATGTGATGGTTCTTGTTTGTCCTCTATGCTTTTGTTATTATCGAGGATGGCGTAGTTGATCAATATCTAATTTTAAACTGACAATAAACCTTAAATGCAATTGGTCTATTAGACATAATCATATAATTAGATTTCTTATTAGAGTGAGTAATCTTAGCGAGGCCTACATTAGTGAATAATTAAGGATTGCTTTCTATAGGAGCATTATGATACCCATTTCCAATAAAAAAACTTTAAGGTTTTTATTTCCTTTAATTTATTTGATAATTGTAAACTATGGGACATAAAAAGTTTTTCCTAGATTACAAACCCTATCCAAAAATTGATCATGATACCATGAGCAAAGTGGGATTGGTTGAAGGACAAGTAAAGGTTGTTGTACAAGGAGAAGTGAAATTTTTTTTGCCATTTTTCTTGGAAGAGAAAGAATTAATTTGAGATTATGGATCTGATTGGTTTAAAGTGGATATTATGTGAAATTTTATGTGGTGATATGCTAGCATGGACACATAAGGTCAAGAAATGATTTGATATGCCTTGCCAGAATGACTATACGATTTAAATTTCCAAAATTTTGAGTTTAAAATGAATTTTGTGTCAACATGCATATTAACCTACAAAAATGTAACTATGATATTCATACCAATGCAAAGAAAGGATTCATTCCAATGAACACCTTAAGTTAAATACATAGTTATCAAGTTTATACTAGGGGAGAAAAAAATGATTTTGTTAATTAATATGAATTCATCTTGATGTCTAGAAGACACACACAAAACATCAAGCTAAATGGAAGGAGCAACCACAAAATAAAAGAAAAAAATGGTTGGAAGATTTTTTAGATTTTTTAACTCCATATTGGCCAAATAACATAAGGTTGAAATTTAGTTTTCATATTTAATACGATGGAGTTTTTCTTCATATTAAGAATCTAATCCCAACATCACATCAAGTTACTAAAAGTTGTATGTTATGATAAACTATTCAAGACTAGCAAAAAATTTTCTTTTAAGGGCTTCCTTCTAGAAACAAAATGGTTCCCCTATATGTCACAAAACATTATCTCACTCATTATGGGAAGGGGATTTTATAAGAGCTCATTTTTGTCATGAATTTTTTATTAGATGTTGGCCAAATTATATAAGGATTAAATTGATAAGATAACAAGTGAAAAAAAGGTAGCCACAACATATGGTAACCATATGTTTACTACTAATATAGGGACATGAATCACTATTAAAGATGGAGAGAGGATTTAATCCTCAATTTAGTCACAAAAAAATTTTGTGGGGATTATTTAATGGAACTTCCATGATAGATTTAGTTTTAGTAGTGCTTTTATAGTTGTGCAATTATTACTATATAAAAAAAAAGTATGATCTTGGGAGATAGACACAATATTTGGTAATGGATTCAAAGACCAAAAAGGGTTTTAAAAATATAATTTCTATGATTAAACATAATTCAAAGAATAGCATATCACCTCGAGATATGAAGATAAAATTTTGTAGAAAGTGCTTGAAAAGGAAATGGTTTTTAAATTTTAACCATTTCTCAAAAAATACAATGATGAGAATAGTGTATCATCTCTAAAGATTAACATATTATTATATAAAGTATTTAAAGTGTAAATATTTTTTAGAAAATGCATAACTTATAGAATAAAATATGATGATGATAATGTAATATCTTATAGAAAGATAATAATGACACTCTATAAAGGTATTTGAAAATACAAAAGGGTTTTAGGAAAGGATATCAACATCCCTTGAGATTTTCCCCTATTTTATAGAAATAAAATAGTGTTTATTTTAATATAGAGTTCTCAACTCCTCACAAAAGCAATTTTATATGGTTAATTACATCTCAAGAGGAATACTCCTAAGAATACCCTTGATGAAAATGGTAATCATATCATTCAATTACAAAGTTTAAGATGAGAATAAAAATGGGAATTTTTAAGGAGAAAGCTCAATATTGAACAACTCTTAGTAAGTTAGATGAGAAAAGGTAGGGGGATCTGGATTCTAAGAAGCTTAGAGGTAGCCCAAATCTACCCTATGTTAGGCTATATAGTGTAAGATGGAAATTTTTATTTAGTTTGAAATTTTATTAGAAAGTTGGGATTATATTCTTAGAGGGTAAGTACTTATGATTTTGGGTTTGCCTTACAATGTAAAAATAAAGTGAACTACTACAAGAAAGTGATTCCACCCTAGTCCAATGATATGTAACATGAGGAAATTCGAGTTGTATATTTGACTCTTGAAAAAGAGTTTTTGAAATGCCTAACATTTTTAGATTTATATTCCTGCCTGGAATGGGAATATAAGCTACAACTCCCATTAATCTCTTTAAAATGATGTTTCCACTCTAATATAATATAAGATGGGTAAGCATTAATTATTAGATTAGTTATTTATTAGAAAATGGGGCTGACATCTAAAAAATCCTAAATGGACCCTAACTTAAGAGTAGTGAGTTATGCTTCTGATGATAAAAAAAATGCATTTAAAAATTTATTTATTTTACTAGTTTCTAATATATTGCATACTAGTTGACTCAATGCAATAAATTGGAATGTGAAATTTAAGATAAAAATCCTTAGAAAATATGTTTAATCCTAACAGAGCAGAACTCCGCTGAGTTATAATTATACCATCATAAGTTGGCTGGTCTGCTTTTACCTGCAAGCTAAGATTAAGAAGAAAATAAGGAAGAGTATATTTTATGAGACTTTAGGGAGTTCCTGACTTATTCTTTAGATAAATTATCTTTCTAAATTATGAATCTAAAATTTTTTTTATCTGTTATGAGTAGAAAAGATTTTATTTCCTAAGAGCTCGTGCAAAAATAAACCTAAAAAGCAAGGAGTTCTAATGCACTGAAAACGTAAACACATCAAGGTAAGGAATAATTAAATCAAATGTAATGTCTAATATCAAAAGTTCCACCTAATACAACCTAGAGTCTGAAAAAATTATTGGTTTTAAAGCTCCACTGACAATAACTTGCATTTTAAAAACCTAGGATAGATGCAAGTCTATTTATAGTTAGAAAAGTTTACTTATTGGTCTTCTAGTGCTCTACCACTAATTATCCTCTAGAAAGGCTTTAAATTGAAAGAAATTTCCTAAACAAATAAGATATCTCTTTACTTCTAGTTCCTTTATTCTTTACATAATAAAATTATTTATTTCCAAATACTCTCACAACTCTTATATTTACATTAAATTTTAATATAAAGATGACTCTATAATACCTGTATTGTTAGTGTGGAAAAGCATTGTAAAGTCATAATAGTTGTAATATAAAGCATTTTCTCCTATATGAGCATCTTGTGTATAGGTCATTCTTTTGATATTTTGGAGGCTAAAATAATGTAAGCACTAAAATAAAATCATGTTAACCTGCATAAGCATGTCCACTTACATGAGATTTGGTTAAGAAAATAATATCTTGATTGTTCCTATTTTAGAGCTAATCTAAAATGAATATCACAAATCATAGATCATTATAAAAGGAATGTAAACCATCCAACCATAACATAACAATATAACACATCCACCAAGATGGAAGTAGTTTCACAAATTCGTAGAAGTACACAAAGTAAATAATCACAAAACTACATTGGCCTAACCAAATGATAGAATCTGCTGTCCTGGCACTCCATCTATGGTGTGTTCTAATACGGTGTGTTTTGGAAACTTATTAGGCTTAGATGTTTCATTTTTCTATGTATTAGAAGTTTATAGGAGGTTTATGGGATATTTTAATTGACTTTAAGACAAATTAATTTAAATATTTTTTCAAGGTTATTATCCTTATGCTAATCAACTTTAGGCTATTAAGAACAAGTTAACTTATGGGTTTCAGGTGTTATGAGCCCACAAACCATCACATCCTAGGCTCTTGAAAAGATAAAAATATATGGGATAAAGTTTATTAAATTAATCAGGCTATTATGATCTTTTAATGATATGTGTAAAAATTTAGTTTTTTCCTATAAGTTAAGGTTAAGTTTAATTAACATATAATGGCCAATTATGGGAATGATAAACTCCTTAATTTTAATATATAATTTTAGGTCATATATATCATAAACATAAGGATGGAATTAGATCATTCTTTCATGTTGTATGAGTTGGTTAATTAATCATTTAAATTTTCAAACATTTAATCAAGTTAGTTAATAATTATGTGTACTAAGCTTTTAAAAAATGTATTAAGGCAACGTTTACACTGTTGTATCAATAAAAAATCATCTACACCTAATTCTCACCAAATTTAGTGGCATTTAAATTTGGTCAAAGTTTACATTGTCGCATAAAACGGTGGCCTTCCGATGACCCGGTTAGGAGAGTAAAGGTATTAGATTTGACTTATGTTAAAAAAGGTAGGGGTAGACCTAAAAAGGCTTGGTTAGAAAATATTAGGAATGACCTTTCTTTATTAGATTTAAACGAGAATTTGACTTTTAATCAGACACAGTGGAGAAAAAGGATTCATGTAGCCGACCCCACGTAGTGGGATAAAGGCTTTTTTTTAGAGAATGCAAAATTGCATTAATTAAAGAAGAAAGGACAACCTAATACAAGCTAAGTAATAGAACCTAATGGTTCCTTTTTCAACATGAAAATGGGACCTTATTGAACAAAAAATTGTTAATTTAAACTTATTATAAATGATATGACACCCACTATTTCCTATTTTGAAACTATTGAGATGCAGGGGATACCAAAGAAATAAACAACCCGAGGATTGATTAGTATCCCAGAGTTCCCATCCAGTTAGAAAATAAGACATAGTAAAGATCCCATAATCAATTAGAAGAAGTTTAAATTGACAAACTAGAAGAAAAAAAAAACATCAAAAGCTTAAAAGGAAATTTCACTTTATCAATGAAACCCAAAAATCACTTAAGAATATCATTGAAGGATATTCACTAAGCTTTCTCCAATTTCCAAGGCCAGAAATTAACGATTTAATTATTCCAAACCATTTGATCATATGCATTAACTACAAATATCTATCCACTTTGATGTTGTTAACGGGATAACCATCATTCATATTAATGAAATAAAAGGGAAGAAGAACCCCTTATACCGTTCTTCACTTTAAGTTCAGCCATCTTCCTTCTAGGTAGATCATTCACCGGTCCCGATGCTCGAAGTTCCTTGAACAAAATGTGCTTAGATCCCGGGGTCTTACTTCCTTGACAACTTTTTTAATAGAAGTCTTCGTAACATTCAAACTCACAGATGACAATGGAGAAGATTCTCTAAATAATCCAATACTTTTATTTATTTTAGGTTTAAAAGCTGAAATAAAAATAGCATTAATGCTGGAAGCAGCCGCCAATACTTCCTCCTGAGGAACTGAATTATTGATTTCAAATTCTAGTTTGTTAGTTTCAGGTATTTCAGCAATCTGATCAGGATTGGATCGGGCAGCATCTAGTGAAACTTCGCAACCTCCTCCCTTAACAACTTCCACATTTTCAGGGATTTTGAATTCAGGATTTGAATTCAAATTTTTGCTGATATTGATATCTGCTCCATAAGCTCCCGAAAAAACATTTTCTATACAAGGAGTATTGCAGTTCCTTTCCACGAGATCAACCAAAAGAAAAGGGATTTCATAATTTGAATTCTAAGCTTTCTGAGATTGTTCCATAATAATATCAGGAGTCTTAAATCTCTCGTTAACCTCCTCCATATTAATAGGGATTTGAATTTGAATTTTTTCTGCAAAAATTGGATCAATAAAGGAAGAATCAGCTCCTTGTTTAACTGTCAATTCACCACTTTCCTTGATTTCAGCTTTGTCCCGAACATTCAAATGAATAACATGAACTTCTAAACTAGTAACCCCGTTACCTTCAACATCTTCCAAGTGGGATAAAGGCTTGATGTTATTGTTGTTGTTGTATCCAAGTTATTTTTTTTTTATTTTTCCTAAAGACTTTATACATTTTATTATGCTAAAGTTTATGATCTTAAATTATTTATCTTAGGTATTAGGATCTATTAGGAGTTTAACTCAATTTATTTTTAACCTTTAATATTTTTTTCATAATTAATATGAATATTACTATGTTTCTAGGTCTGATTAGGGTTTTATATTGGGCTGATTCTTAGGTTGACTAGTTAGGTGACCAAATGGACTTAAAATTTAATGAAATTAAAACCAAAGGTCCCTAGGGTTCTGTTGTTCTATTGTTAAAAGTTGGAGGTCGGATGAGGAGGAAAATTTGTATATCTTTCTATGATGTCTACCCTTAACGAGTAACTAAATTTTTTAGGGTGGACCATAGTTTGGATTGGAATAAATTCAGTGTAAAAGTAACCCTTACATGAGCCTATAACAATGACATGAAAATCATGGTAAGAAACTCCATGTATTATGAAATACATAAAATTTAAATTCTAGGTCATAATAATGGCCTCTAACTTGAAATGTCATTTGAGGATAAAACATACCACAAACTTCATGAAATAATTTTGGGATGCAAGGAACATATCAAAGAGTTTTCCTTGAAAGTTTAAGGGAAATTATAGATTTACACAAGCCATGAAAAAAAGTTAATATTTTTTATATTTAATGAAATACAGGTATTAAATAAAACTAAAAACCTCAAACTTTATTTCATGTGATAGTGCTTTGTATCATGAAGCCATAGAGGGGTCAAACACATCAAACAATCCACTAGAGCAAGAGTAAAATTTTTTGGAAGTTTTACCCATTATAATCCCTTAAAATTTTAAAACAATAAAATTTACACAATCACCAGCCCAGTCGTCTCATGATTTCAACACAACACATATTTATTTATTGTTAGATTGATGCTTTAATCCCTTAATAGATCAGATTCAATGGTAGCTACTCAATCCATGATCAGATGGCCACCGTTATATGGGAGAAACTACTGGGAGGTTGAGCTAGCGATGATTCAAAAAAAAAATCAAAATCGTATGAGTGATATAGTTAGAGCACACAATTATAATTTCATCTTAAACCTGTAGAAGCATTCCATGAAAAATCTTATGATCTTAGTGATCAAAAGGACTAAATCTTATGAAATTCATCCAAGAGGATCTAAACAAAGAGTACTTCACATCCAACAACAAAATTTCCATGGAGTGGATGCCTCCTTTAAAAAGATTCACACCCCTATATTAGGGAGCACTATAATGACATTTTCCTCAACATTGTTGGAAAATGAAGGGGGTTTTCATTCATTTACATAATTCTAGGTCTAAGGGATACTTTTACTTCAATTTAGGTATAATAGGGAAGGAGTTAGATTTTTTCTAGGGAGGGGTCCTTAGAGCAAGTACAATTTCAATTTAGAGCCATTTCTAAGCCTGTATGATGTGTGCATTCTGTTATTCTTATCATGGGCACTGTGTTTAGATCAAATTCTTGCTTGGAGATCAACAAGATAGGGAGATTATGAGATCTTTCAAATCTCATGCTTCCATCCCTCTTAGCTAATACTGATAATTAGAGCTGTCAGAGATGGGTCAAAATAATTAAATGGGATGTGGCTAAGTAGACTAAGCTACTGGGATGACAAAAAATTGAGCAAAATATCTTAATTAAATTGATTGGCTAAGTGGGGTGTAAGGTTGGGATATTTAAGTTGTTTAAGCTTAAGCAAGTTGATTGGATGAGCTAAAAAATGGTTCATAGATGTTTAAGGAATCCATAGTGTTAATTTGTAAGTAATGTTCAATGCCAATTTGAAAAGAATAAGATTTTTGCTAGTTTGGTTTCACTTTAGGCTAACCCAATGGTTGATCTAGCTGAAACCATGGACTGATAAGGGGGTGTTTATGATGTTCCATTATTGTCGTGGAGGGATTTGACCCAAGGGTTGATTTGGATTGAGTTTAATTCAAGTGGAGATGTCCATTAGTCATTTTAATTATTTATGGTTGACTAATGTAACCTTGGTTAACCTTGGGTGCCTATGGATTTGGAAGAACTCAAAGAGTTATTTGGATGTCATGACAAGCAACTTTACGGTTTTGAATGGGCCTAGCCAAGGAATTAAGGTGAATGGGGAAAATGGGGTCTTAGAGTTGACTTGGTCAACCATGAACAACCAAGGGTGCCAATGGCTTTGGATAAATTTTGGAAGGTGTGGGCAAGGCTTAGAATTTTTAAGGGTTGAGTGTGTTTCAGAGTATGAAAACATTTAGTTTGATTATAAAAGGGTATTTTGGGAATTTTGAGTTTGTACCATGGTCAATGGTTTGAAAATTTTCAATGCTTTTTACCATGGGTTCATGTTTGTTCTGAAGGGAAAGTGTTATGATGTTTTAATGTGTTAAAATACCAAATTTAATGGGTTGGGACATGTTGGTATTTTATGAAATGTATGTATAAGTGGGATCTTGGATCATGGGGTTATCATGGGTGAACTAAGCCATGCCAAAGGTTCTAAGAAGTAGTTTAATTTGGGTTCAAAGTGTTAAATATGGGTCTTGCATAATGGGAGCCATTGAAGATACGTGTAGGCATTACTTTTTAGGGTTTTGATTTATGGTGTGATGGAAAGTATGGGATGGAATTTCTCATCGAATTTCATAGTCCTCTTTTGGCCTAAGTATTGTCTCAATTAGGACTTTTGGTTTCCCCATATGGTCCTTATGTGTTGGGTTTAGTCTAGGTTAAGAAGACATTAGTGCTAAGGACAAAGGAGAGGATTTAGAGATCTAATCTCATGATAAAAATGAGGTCAAGAGGGATTATTAGATTTTGAAAAACTCATAAGTTACTCTAAGCTATCCTATATTGGACTTTAACTTTAAGAAGATGAGAATTTTTTTGTTGTTATCATTTTATCACAAAATTTAAGGTTTGTAATTTTTAATACAAGATTAGAAAAATTCCCGAAAGATAAGGAAATACAATAGAAAATGTTGGGATTAAATCCTAGAACTAAAGTGAGCATTATAGATTGTAGCTCGAACCTAATATATGATGTGAGACTTATATCTTTACCCTACAAAGGGCTTTGAAAAGCCTAACTACTTTGAACTTATAAATTTTTTGAAGTTTACTACTAAATAAACACACCTAAATGCTTTAAAACGGTGAAGTTTAGGTCTATATGCAAAGTAGGATAGGCTAATCTATAATTATTTATTAGGACTTACAACTTAGCCACCAAGTTAAGCTATGCTATTTTTATTTTATCCTAAAGGGTCTTTTCTGTTCTATTTCATTTTTATTCTTAGATATTGTTCCTTATTACTTTTATTTATTATATTTCTTAGAAATAGTTTTAACATATAGAAAACTTAGTTATCAAAATGAAAATCGTGCTAACCTATAGTCAAACATCCAAATGTCATAAACATACAAATTTATTTTTTTGTGTAAATAAAATATTTTGGTTTATACAAATCGAAGGGTTTGAAATGTCGATCATTATTCTGGTGTTAGTTACTTTATTCCTTAACTAGAGTTTCAATTTCTAGCTCTAAACAAATCTTATAACCAAGCATCTTCTATTTTATTTTAAGTTAAGAAATAGTGATTTAATATTTTTTCTAGATCGAAATATAAAATGCAGAAAAACAAAATATAAGAAAGTAAAAAAAAGCAAATTAAGATGATGTGGGTGTCACTCTATGGTTGGTTTATTTATTCTATCTTTTATTTCTAATTTTGTTTACATTTTAACTCGTAGTTGTTTCAATTTAGGTGTTAATGTTTTAGAGTTTTCTTTATGTAGTTACTCAAGAGCCTATAAAAGAAATATTTCTTTTTATTTTTTTATCTCTTAACTCGATGTAATATATTTTTTCTTAAGATTTTTATGAACATATATAAATTTATTTTGTATTTTTTAATTTTTATTTTATTTTTAATTAATTTACAAATTTATATCTCAAATAAAATATTTGCTTAATCTAAAGGTATATAATAGATGTTTATTAAATTATTTATTCACTCAATAATTCCCTACGACTTTATACATTTACCAAAATGTATGATATATTTTTTAATTTTCTTACATTTTGGGGAATTTCTTAATGTTTGGGCTATTTATTAATTTATTATTAATATTCTATTGATCTTTGACCTTGTTAGTTTTTTTATTATTTTTTATTTGAATGAATTCTAAAATTCATGAAATAAATATTTTCAAGTTAAAGATAACTCAAAGAATATCCCATAAATTTTTTTATTATTTAAATTTTTTTAAATTTTAAATTATTTTGATAAAAAAATTTTATTTATTTAAGTAAACCGTAAAAAATCATTTAAATTTTTAAAAGTTTAGAATCTTCTCATTAAAATTTGAAATTATGTAGACTTACTTTTATTCTTTCAGTAGATTTAAAGTCCAAATTTTTATATTGTGCTTGAATGAGGTCAAAATTAAATAAAACTTCTCATATTATAAGAATGTGAAATTAATTTGAACTATTTTTGGTTTATTATTATTCATTCTATATATTTTATTGAATTTACTTATATATATATTTTTTTATTTTTAATTCCTAAAATTTTGATTTTTATTGATTCTAATGATAATATAATCTTTACAAAAAATTATTTTGGGTTTTTAAAGATGTATTTAAAAAAAAATTTTTTACCAATTTGAGTTCAATAGGGAGTGCTTAAGAAGTAGCAAACTAGGGTTTACTTTTTATGTGTGCAAAAAAACTGAAAACTTCTTTAATGTTTTATAATGGGCGAGCCAAATATAATTTTGAAAAGTTTGAGAATATTTATAATTTTGTTCCATCTTTAATGTTTTATTGATTTTTGGATTTTATTGAGTTTGATATTTATTATATTGATCATTCTATCCTAAAACTATATTAAATTATTATTTTTTCCTCAAGGCCATTGTGAGTTCAAAGCATTCTATTTTGTATATTTATCTATTCATTTATGGTTTTTCCAAACTTTATAGTCTAAATAAAGATTTTCATTAGGATAGCAATTAGGTTTTATGTTTTAGGTGGCAAAATTTATTTAGTTTTTCTTGAAATCTAACATATGAATTAATGAATTAAAAAGGGTATCCTAGAAATTTCAAGTTACTTAGAGTTTTATATGATTTTTAATGATTTACTGATTATTACTTTGATCTAAGTTAAACTTTCATGTAAATTGACTTTCAAGACCTTTAACTTTTACAACTATTTTTTTCTTTATTCTATGTTTTAATGTGAATCTAAAGAAATTGAGATTGTATTATTTAATTTATTTATATTTTTAAATATTAGAAGTATGATTAGTTATTTGTTAAGTATTAAAATTAGGCTTTATGATTTGTCCAATCAAATGAACTTAAATCTTTTTGGACCTCAAATCATTACTAGTTCAAATAGAATGCAAAAAAAATTTGAGCTTCTTTGGAGTTTATTTAAATTTTAATGATTTATTGAAGTTTATTTTGATTTTACCCTAAAAATTACAAGCATAAAATTTTAGAGTTGAAATAACTTAAAATTAGGGATGTGCAAGACAACCCAAAGAATCTATCAAATACTTTTGATGGTGATTGAAAGTAAGTGCGCTAATTATCTCACTAACCATTTATAAAGTTCAATTAAACATCATGAGGCTGTCCATGGGAGGAGATTCATAGAGCTTTTTGGTGTTTTGCGACTCTATTATGTTTTGGGTGCTCGCTCTTATGCACCGTAGAATTTACCTAAGATTCTTTATATCTTTGCTTAGTAGGGAACTCGAGCCTGTAGGTTATTTCTTTTCCTTTTAATTTTGTAGATCGTATGAGTAGTAGTGAGTTTGAGTTCCCTTTAAGGGCCTTGTAATCATTTTTTTTATTTAATGCATTGGCCCCGCCGTAGTTTTTCTATATATATATATATATATACACACACACACACACACACACACACACACACACACACACATTGTTTAACACCATTCCAATTCATTCTTAAAATATTGTGCATCATTTTTTTAATCCATAGAAATCTCCTTTGTGTTTTTGGATTTATATAGAATTTATCAAGAAATGTACAAGTTAAGTATAATTTTTGATTTACTTAAATCCACAATTTATATTTGATTTCCAATAAACCTGAGTGCACTTTTTTGCATGGCTCAAAACTACTAGTATGTTATTAAGGATGGCAATACCCAAATACAAATGGGATAAATCTTAGCTATATAATCAAAGATCAGATAACTTTAATGAATGTATATCTAATCATGGAATTTATCTCAGGTAACCATACATATCAAATATATATATATATACACTACTAGCATTTTTGGTTCAACATACACAAAGAACTATCAAAGAATTAGAACTCAAGAAAGTATTTGTGAGTCACTCTATCTCAAAGAGTCTATAATTCATAATTGTCTTGAGTCAATACTTGTAATAGTTGTTAAGAGAGTTGCTATTTGCATGTTTTATACTCTTGCAACTTGTATAGTTTTGATGATTTCAAATATTATTATTTTATGTGTAGTTATCTCCTAACACTTTTTGGAAGAGTTGTTTTTGCTCTTGTGTGTACTAACATTTCAGGAAAATCAAACTCCAGACTACGAAAACTTTAAATCAAATTCACCATGAGATACTTTGTGTATTTAAAGCTTTTATTTTTCTTTGAATTAAGTTTGAGAGGGAGTGATTGTAATTGAGTGAACAAACACACACACTTAATGAGATCTTGAAAGTTTTGTATTGATCGTACAGGACGAACATAGTTCGTACGGGACGATCAGGTCAGTTATCTCTTCGTAAGAGCAATGGAATGAACAAGAATTGAAGAAAATTTTTCTAAGTCCTGATCGTCCAGGACGAAGTGTATTAATCCTCGGGTGAAATGTTCTCTGGAAAATTTTCATTCAGACGAAATTTATATTTGTTCTAGGACGAGTTGCTCTCTGGAGTATTTTCTTCCAGGACGAAGTGTATTCTTCACGGGGCAAAATCTCCTCTGGAGAATTTTCATTCAGACGAAATTTTTAATCATGCCAGGGCGAGTTGCTATCTGGAAAAATTTCGTCCGGACGAACCCATATTCGTCCCAGGATGAAGTGAACCGACTCTGAAATTTTAGTGACATTATGCAGATTTTGGGAACCAACCTATAGAATAACCGTTCGTATATATTATAAGATAGCCTGATTAATTTGAACTATTTTTTGTTTATTATTATTCATTCTATATATTTTTTATTTTTAATTGAATTCTATTTTTTGTGTATTATTATTCATCCTATATATATTTTTTATTTTTAATTCCTAAAATTTTTATTTTCATTGATTCTAATGATAATATAATCTTTACAAAAAATTATTTTGGGTTTTTAAAGATTTATTTTTTTTTTAATTTTTTTTTACCAATTTGAGTTCAATAGGGAGTGCTTAAGAAGTAGCAAACTAGGGTTTACTTTTTATGTGTGCAAAAAAACTGAAAACTTCATGATGCTTCTTCCATGGTTCATGGGCGACCCAAATATGATTTTGAAAAGTTTGAGGATATTTATAATTTTGTTCCATCTTTAATGTTTTATTGATTTTTGGATTTCCTTAGCGTTTGATATTTATTATATTGATCGTTCTATCCTAAAACTATATTAAATTATTTTTTTTCCTCAAGGACATTGTGAGTTCAAAGCATTCTATTTTGTATATTTATCTATTCATTTATGGTTTTTCCAAACTTTATAGTCTAAATAAAGATTTTCATTAGGATAGCAATTAGGTTTTATGTTTTAGGTGGCAAAATTTATTTAGTTTTTCTTGAAATCTAACATATGAATTAATGAATTAAAAAGGGTATCCTAGAAATTTCAAGTTACTTAGAGTTTTATATGACTTTTAATGATTTATTGATTATTACTTTGATCTAAGTTAAACTTTCATATAAATTGACTTTCAAGACCTTTAACTTTTACAACTATTTTTTCCTTTATTCTATGTTTTAATGTGAATCTAAAGAAATTGAGATTGTATTATTTAATTTATTTATAATTTTAAATATTAGAAGTATGATTAGTTATTTGTTAAGTATTAAAATTAGGCTTTATGATTTGTCCAATCAAATGAACTTAAATCTTTTTGGACCTCAAATCATTACTAGTTCAAATCGAATGCAAAAAAAATTTGAGCATCTTTGGAGTTTATTTAAATTTTAAAGATTTATTGAAGTTTATTTTGATTTTACCCTAAAAATTACAAGCATAAAATTTTAGAGTTGAAATAACTTAAAATTAGGGATGTGCAAGACAACCCAAAGAATCTATCAAATACTTTTGATGGTGATTGAAAGTAAGTGTGCTAATTATCTCACTAAACATTTATAAAGTTCAATTAAACATCATGAGGCTGTCCATGGGAGGAGATTCATAGAGCTTTTTGGTGTTTTGCGACTCTATTATATTTTGGGTGCTCGCTCTTATGCACCGTAGAATTTACCTAAGATTCTTTATATCTTTGCTTAGTAGGGAACTCGAGCCTGTAGGTTATTTCTTTTCCTTTTAATTTTGTAGATCGTATGAGTAGTTGTGAGTTTGAGTTCCCTTTAAGGGCCTTGTAATCATTTTTTTTATTTAATGCATTGGCCCCGCCGTAGTTTTTCTATATATATATATATATATATATATATATATATATATATATATATATATATATATATATATATATATATATATATATATATATATATATATATATATATATATATATATATATATATATATATATATGTGTGTGTATATATATATACACACACACACACACATTGTTTAACACCATTCCAATTCATTCTTAAAATATTGTGCATCATTTTTTTAATCCATAGAAATCTCCTTTGTGTTTTTGGATTTATATAGAATTTATCAAGAAATGTACAAGTTAAGTATAATTTTTTGATTTACTTAAATCCACAATTTATATTTGATTTCCAATAAACCTGAGTGCACTTTTTTGCATGGCTCAAAACTACTAGTATGTTATTAAGGATGGCAATACCCAAATACAAATGGGATAAATCTTAGCTATATAATCAAAGATCAGATAACTTTAATGAATGTATATCTAATCATGGAATTTATCTCAGGTAACCATACATATCAAATATATATATATATATATATATATATATATATATATATATATATATATATATATATATATATATACACTACTAGCATTTTTGGTTCAACATACACAAAGAACTATCAAAGAATTAGAACTCAAGAAAGTATGTGTGAGTCACTCTATCTCAAAGAGTCTATAATTCGTAATTGTCTTGAGTCAATACTTGTAATAGTTGTTAAGAGAGTTGCTATTTGCATGTTTTATACTCTTGCAACTTGTATAGTTTTGATGATTTCAAATATTATTATTTTATGTGTAGTTATCTCCTAACACTTTTTGGAAGAGTTGTTTTTGCTCTTGTGTGTACTAACATTTCAGGAAAATCAAACTCCAGACTACGAAAAGTTCAAATCAAATTCACCATGAGATACTTTGTGTATTTAAAGCTTTTATTTTTCTTTGAATTAAGTTTGAGAGGTAGTGATTGTAATTGAGTGAACAAACACACACACTTAATGAGATCTTGAAAGTTTTGTATTGATCGTACAGGACGAACATAGTTCGTACGGGACGATCAGGTCAGTTTTCTCTTCGTAAGAGCAATGGAATGAACAAGAATTGAAGAAAATTTTTCTAAGTCCTGATCGTCCAGGACGAAGTGTATTAATCCTCGGGTGAAATGTTCTCTAGAAAATTTTCATTCAGACGAAATTTATATTTGTTCTAGGACGAGTTGCTCTCTGGAGTATTTTCTTCCAGGACGAAGTGTATTCTTCACGGGGCAAAATCTCCTCTGGAGAATTTTCATTCAGACGAAATTTTTAATCATGCCAGGGCGAGTTGCTCTCTGGAAAAATTTCGTCCGGACGAACCCATATTCGTCCCAGGATGAAGTGAACCGACTCTGAAATTTTAGTGACATTATGCAGATTTTGGGAACCAACCTATAGAATAACCGTTCGTACCAGACGAATCTAGTTCGTGCGGGATGATGTGTGTATATGAAGTCATTTCGTACCCATATACATTAGGTTCGTTTCTAACGCATTTAAGTAAATTGTGCAGGATGATCCACGATCGTACTGGATGATCCAATGCATATTGACTTGAATATTTGTAGTTTTTGGATAATTTTTTGTGTCTTTCCTATAAATAGTCCAATCTAAACTGTCACTTAATCTTTTTGCCTATTGATCTTCATGCCTATTGAAAGAAGAGTCAAGGAGAGAGTGTAAGATAGTGTTCGAAGGAGGATTCTTACTACTAGAGCATGAAGGCTTCACTTGGTGTTCAAAGGTAAGATTCTTTACTTTGATTTATATTTATTTCACTCTTTTCTTTCTTCCTTCTAGATTTCTTGTGAAGAAGATCTATCAAGGAAATATGGTTCTCTATCGACACTAGGAGAGTGTGAAAGGATGAAGGGTTCTTTGCCCACATTATGAGAGTGTGAAAGGATGAAGGGTTCTCTGCCCACACTAGGATAGTGTGAAAGGATGAATGGTTCTCTGCCCACAGTAGGAGAGTGTGAAAGGATGAAGGGTTCTCTGCCCACACTAGGAGAGTGTGAAAGGATGAAGGGTTCTCTGCCCACACTAGGAGAGTGTGAAAGGACAAATGGTTCTCTGTCCACACTAGCAGAGTGTAAAAGAATGAAGGGTTCTCTGTCCACACTAAGAGAGTGTGAAAGGACGAAGGGTTCTCTGCCCACACTAGGAGAGTGTGAAAGGATGAAGGGTTCTCTACCCACACTAGGGGAGTGCGAAAGGACGAAGGGTTCTCTGCCAACACTAGGAAAAGTGTAAAAGGATGACAATTCTCTACCGCACCGAGTAGTGGTGGAAGAGAGTTTGTTAAAGGCTTCTCTTCCTTGCTGTGGGTGCAAAAGAAGAGTCATTTGTGGTATTAGTGAAATACTCGGAGGGTGCCTCTGTGGAGTGGATGTAGATCTGGTTTTGATCGAACAACTATAAATCTCGTGTCTTTATTTTTCTGTTGCTTTTTATTTTTGTGTTTTTTACTTTTAAAACTGTGTTTGAAGAATATTTTCTAGAAAAACATCACTAAATTTTTATTTTTGTTTCCTAATTTAAAAAGAGGGTTAAATTTTTTTATTACGAATTTACACCCCACCCCCCCCCCCCCCCTCTTGGTTAGCCGTGGGACATAAGCTCAGGTTTAACAACCTAATTCATAGTGAACGGGTTTCAACAAGTGGTATCAGAGCTTTGTTTCAAAACAATAAGTTTAGACTACTTTTTAATTAACATAGATGGCTTCATTTAGAAACAAAAATATACCCGAGGGTTACTCTATAACTAGACCTCCACTGTTTGATAATATAATTTTTTTATTTTTGGAAAACACGCATGTCTACATTTTTACAGTCACTTGATTATGGTATGTGAATTTTAGTTCAGGAAGGGTATACAAAATGAACTAGAGTAGTTGACAGAATTAGATTTGAAACACTTTATGTAGATTGGACAGTAGAAGAATGTGACTTAGCATAACTAAAAGCCAAATGCATGAATAGTTTCTTTTGTGCTTTAAAATTAGAAGAATACATGTGGGTTTCCACTTGCAAAGTAGGAAGGACATATGAGATAGACTTTGTATAACTTATGAGGGGACTAATGAGGTTAAGCAATCTAGACTTAATATCTTGTTGCATGATTATGAACTATTTCGCATGAAACCAAATGAATCCATTTCTGATATGTACACAAGATTCACACAAATAGTCATCTCAGCTCTTTGCATGCACTGGGTAGGGAACTAATGAATGCTGAAATGGTTAATAAGATTTTTCATTATTTGCCTACTACTTATGATGCTAAAATTACTGCAATTACAGAGTCTAAAGATCTAAAAATTTACTCTATTAACAATCTTTTTGGTTCGATAATTGCTTACGAGCAAGGAATTAGCCAAAGAAAGATTGATGCAGGTGAACCACGAAAGGAAAAAAAATATAGCACTAAATATATAAGAGTCTAAGAGTGAACACTCACAATCTGAGGATGAAGATGACATCGCATTGATGGATAGACAATTCAGAAGCTTTCTGAAGAGGAAGCAGAAGAGACGCCAGCATTGGAATAGAGGTAAATTTAATAGAAATGTCAAGATTTCAAATGTTGTGATTTGCTATGAGTGCAGAAAACCTGGTCATATCAAGACTGAATGCCCAAAACTCAAAGTCACTCCTAGCAAGGAGAAGGCAGAGGAGAAACTAATTGTAAAGAAGGGCAAGAAGAAGTTTCAAAGGGCTTTCTGGGCGGACTCAGCTTTAAATTCATAAGAGACTGAGAAGGAAGAGGAAGTCACTAATCTGTGCTTAATGGCCGATAGTCTTGATCAGTCAGATCAAGAAGAGGGTCACTCTCACACAAGACCTCGTGAGAGCATATAGCACCTGGACAACGGATGTTCAAAGCATATGATTGGAGATATTGCACAATTCATATCACTGGAAGCCAGGAGTGGAGGCAAGGTTAAACTTGGACATAACACCATAAGGAAGGTGGTTGGATTAGGTATGATTGGAAATCTTAATAAATTTTACATTGGGAATGTGTTATTAGTAGAAATCTTAAAGCATAACCTGTTAAGTATAAGCCACCTATGTGATAAAGGGTATTTTGTGAAATTTTTTCCTACTAGTTGCATATTAAGCCTAAATAGAAAAGATATTTTGAATGGTAAAAGGGTAAAGGATGTTTATATGCTAGACTTGAATTATATTTGATCTCCTATTATTTTTTGTTTGAAAACTATATCTGATGAGTCATGGCTTTAGCATAGGAGACTTTGTCATTCTAGCATGAAAAACCTTAGGAGGATTACCCAAAAGAATTTAGTGAGAGGTATATCAAAACTAGACTTTACTAAGGACCACCTTTGTGATGCATGTCAATTAGGAAAGCAAGTGAAGTCTTCTTTTCAGTCTAATAAAGATCTTAGAACTAGTAAAACATTGGAGATTTTGCATATGAATCTTTTTGGACTAGTTGGAACTGTGAGTCTAGGAGGGAAGTTATACGAATTTGTGATTATGGATGATTACTTAAGATTCACATGGGTTAGATTTCTATTTCATAAGAGTGAATCATTTGAGAAATTTAGAAATTTTTTGACTTGGATTTAAAGAAAACTTGGGTGTGAAATTATTTCTAAACAAAGTGATCATGGAGGATAATTTGAAAATAAGAAATTTGAGGATTTTTATAAGGAGAAAGGAATTAATCACAACTTTTCTACACCCAGAACCCCTCAGTAGAATGGGGTAGTCGAAAGAAAAAATTGAACATTAATAGCAGCCGCCCGAGCAATGTTGGCAGATTACTAATATTCTAAATATTTTTGAGCTGAGGCGGTTAGCACTGCATGTTATATTCTGAATAGGGTGAATGTGAGATCTAAATTGAATAAAACACCCTATGAGTTGCTAAAAGGTAGAACACCTAATTTATCTCATTTGCATACTTTTGGGTGCAAGGTGTTCATTCATAACAATGGAAAATCTGCCTTAGGAAAATTTGATCCAAAATCAGATGAAGGATTTTTTGTTGGATACTCATGTGTTGGAAAATATTATAGAGTATTCAATAGAAGAACTTTAATAATTGAGGAGACCACACATGTTGTATTTGATGAATCTGGAATTTTGGGAGAGTCAAATGTTATAGAAGATGAGATTGAGATTAACTCCCAAAAGAATGATAAAATAAATTTGGAAGAAAATTTGGAAGAAAATGTGGAAGAAAATTTGGAGATAGAAAATCCTTTACCTAGAAATTTGAGATTTTCTAAAAACCACCTAAGGGAACTGATTATAGGTTAACCTAGTGAGGGTGTAAGGACTAGGCGTGGATTAAGCAAAGAAGTGAATCATTCAGCCTTCATTTCAACTATAGAACCCACAAATATTGATCAAGAACTTTCGGATGAATTTTGGATTTTGGCCATAAGAGTTGAATCAATTTGTAAGAAATAAAGTTTGGGAATTAACTACAAGGCCAAAGGATCAAAGTGTAGTTGGAACTAAGTGGGTATTCAAAAACAAAATGAATGACTTAGGAGTAGTCATTAGAGATAAGGCTAGATTAGTTGCTAAGGGGTATGATCAGATTGAAGGGATTAATTTTTAGGAGACTTTTGCCCCTGTAGTTAGACTTGAAGCAATTAGAGTTTTGCTAGTTTTTGCCTATTTTAGAGGATTTAAATTGTATCAAATGAATGTAAAAAGTGTCTTTTTAAATGGGGTAATTTAAGAAGATATTTTTATAGAACAACCACCAGGTTTTGAAAATTCTTAATACCCAAATCATGTTTTCAAGTTGAAAAAGGCATTATATGGATTGAAATAGGCACCTAGGGCTTTGTATGAGAGGTTAAGCACTTTCTTACTTGAAAGATCTTTTGAAAAGGAAGTGTGGATACAACTCTCTTTTTGAAGAAATGTGGAAAGGATATACTCATTGTTCAAATTTATGTTGATGATATTATTTTTGGATCTTCAAATAAAAATCTTTGTGATGATTTTTCTAAAATAATGAGTAGTGAATTTGAGATGAGTCTAATGGGAGATTTAAGTTACTTTCTAGGATTTAGCATTAAGCAAATTGAGTAAGGTACATTTCTTATCCAGTCAAAATATGCTAAGGACACCCTCAAAAAGTATAAAATAGATAATGCTAAACCTATCAGTACACCAATGAGTTCCTCAGTTCAGTTGGATAAGGACCCTAAGGGAAAATCTGTTGATCAAAAGAAATTTAGAGAGATAATTGGATCTTTACTTTACTTGACGGCTAGCCAACCCGATATCATGTTTAGTGTTTGCGTGTGTGCTAGATTTCAATCATATCCAAAAGAATCACATTTGACACCAGTAAAAAGGATTTTACGATATTTGTTAGGAACTCGGAACTTAGGAATTTGGTATCCTAAGTTTAGTTCTTCATTTGAATAATTGGTTATTCAGATTCTGACTTTACAGGTTATAGGGTGGATAGAAAGGGCACTTCTAGAACATGTCAATTTATTGGAAATTCTCTAGTCTCTTGGTCCAGTAGAAAACAAAATTAAGTAGCCCTATCTTTTGTAGAAGCTGAATACATTGCATTAGGAAGTTGTGTGGAACAAGTACTTTGGTTGAAATAATAGTTGATTGATTTAGGATTAACTATAGGCACTATTCCAATTTATTGTGATAACACTAGTGCTATTTATATTTCTAAAAATCCTATTCAATATTTAAGAACCAAACATATAGACATAAGGCATCATTTCATAAGGGATCATGTATCCAAAGGAGAAATTGAACTCACCCATGTTTCTACTAAAACTTAACTTGCAGACATTTTTACAAAACCTTTAGCCTTTGATATTTTCAATGCAATAAGAACAAGGCTTGTTGTGATTGATTTGAATGCTTAATTAAAAAAGTTTTTTCAACATTGATGTTTATTTTTCTAAGCTAATATTTTTGTGGGTTTTTATGTATTTGTGAACTTATATGTGTGGTTTTCTTGATTTAGTATTTGTGTTCTTCATTTTTTAGTGAGTTTTTTAGTGTGTTTGTGGTTTAGTTTTAATTGAGTGCATGATTTAAAATTTTTTAGTGTCCATCGTCCAGGACAAAATTTTTTCGTACGGGACGATTTGTGTAGTGTATCTTTTGGATTTTGAACCATTTGCGTGCAGTTTTTAGTTTTTTTATTGTCACTTCGTTTGTACGATCGTCACGATCGTCCGGGATGAAATATTTTCAAATGACGGGATGAATAAATAAAGCAGTTGAATGGATAAGGTAGTTTTTAATACGAACTTCATTTGTATGGACCTTTGGTTCATCCGAACGAACACATGTCGGTTTGATGGAGGGGACGGTTTTAACTGTCGTTAAAACGATCATAAGTTCTGATCATCCCAGGATGAACACGTGTTCATCTGTACGATCAGTTTGGTCAAAAGTCTGTACAAAAGGATGCTTCGTAATTTGTGTTGATTACAAAAAGCCATTTCATTTTTACTCATTGGTTCGTCCATACGAACTTTTTTTGTATCGAACGAATCAAAAAATTCGTACGGGATGAAATTTTTTTGTCTGGTACGAACGTGTCCTTTTCAATAAATAGAAGGGCTTTTAAACTCAACATTCACACTCTAAACTTCTCTTTCAATCTCTTTCGTTCTTTAGATCTTTGCAAATGGCAAGTTCAAGTAAGAGACAAAAGGTTGTGGCTAGGAAACCACATAGAAATTCTTATGAAAACTTCCTTTCCAAAGAAAATGAGGAATTGTTTCCTAGGTTTGCCTCAGCGAAGATCGCACCCACCAGAATCCTAATCCAAGAACAACTTACCTTTCAGGTAATGAACTTATTTGCTTCAACACAGTTTTGTTTTATCCTTACCCTTGTCTATCTCTACAATAAAGAAACCTTTCACTACTTCCTCGCCAACATGTCCTTTAATTCTGACCACTCTATAATCTGTTCCTTTGTCTTTAAATAAAAATTTGAAATCACCAAGGCTGACTTAGGAGCCTTTTTGAATTTAAGGACAGAGGGAGCTAGAGCCCATCACTTGATCAACACTCATGATTATGAATGGTATGAAATTAATAATGTGATTAGAGGAAACAATTTGAACGAACATGTGGTGAGAGTATCTGGTCTCGTTCGAAATGCACGTATCATCCAGCATGTTCTTAAAACTTCTATAATTACTAAAGTTGGTGATAGAATCAATATAACACCTCTTTTTTCTATGGTGACATTCTTGATCATGTCTAAATAACCTATAGATGAAGCCCAACTTATCCTTGACTATCTTTATGGGCTGTCTGAAATTGGTCATATAGAGCATAAGAGAAAGAAAAACATCACCTTATGACATCTAGTTACCTACATTCTGGACAAGAAATATAATTTGGTTCATCCTGATCAAGAGTTTGAAGAACCGCTCTACTACAACGATGGATCATTTAGAGCAATCTTCAAAGTAGAACCAAGTAAAACACATGTCATTAGTGATACAGAGGAAGAACTAGAAGCTGCACCTCTGCCAATGAACCAAATTATCATGATTTGGTTCAAAGATTTGATTGCCTAGAGACTCATTTTAATCAACATTTTGAACAAATTGGGACTCATCTTTAGTAGTAGGATGCATAGTATCAGCATGACATGAGTTTTATGAGGGATCAAATGAGTGATATCAGTACCAATGTGCTTATGATGAGTACTTACTTTAACATCTTTGGTGTAGCACTGCCTCCTCCTCCTCCAGATCAGGGTCCTTCATAATGATAGTTGCACTTAATTTTATGTATGTTTTGTAGTTTGTGTGTTAGTTATTGTTTTATGTAAGTTTATTGTATATTTTTTTCTTTAGATGTTTTATTTTTGTATTGATATTCTGAGCTTAGATTGTAATATCTTCATAGTGATATCAATATATGTTCTCGTGTTTTGACTTTAATGATATTGAAATGTGTGTTAGCCTTTATGACAATCATTAGATTTTTGATCTTAATTGTGTTATACTTTGAAATGCAAGTCAAAATTAAATTCATTAGAAAATCTATTTTTTTCTAAATTTAAGTTCTGCTTATAACTTGATATAATTAAGATTATCAATTTCATGTCTCTTATTTAGACTACATTAATTCTAATATTATTATTGCAACTATGATGTTTTCTTATTTTATATTTCACTTATCAATATATATTTATGCACTTAGAAAAATTTGAAATTTTTTATTATTGATTTTGGAAATATCAAAATTACTCTTGAAAAAATGTACAAATATACAAAAATCAAAAAGAATGCGCAATGATTTGCAAGTAGAAAAAGAGGCACAATTTAAGCCCATAAGTAAAAAGATGCACAAAATTGTGCCACTAATTTAAAAAAGATGCGCAAAGTGGCACATGTGATAATTATTTCTTTCCATTATCTTTTAATCTCTTAATTCAAATTGATCTACTATACATTTATATTCTGTATTGAAATTTGAAATATACAAGTTTTCTATTCATCCTTTTTGCATTGATTTTCTCTATCTTAGTGTCTAAATTTACTCATATTTTTTATAAATTTTTTTTTTCAATTTTATAACTTTTCTTAAATTCTATGAATTACTATGATTTGCCTAATGCTTTAATTTTATTTGCAATACTTATTTCAATCACTTTCAAGATTGAATTATCAAATGATTTTCATATGTCTGCTTACATTTCAAGTCTTTTTCTTCTTTAATTTTTACTGTTGTAAAAAAGGGGGAGAAATTTTTTGAATCGTGGTTTTTTTTTTTATTCGTATTATATGTGTATGTGTTTGTTTTTGTTTTTGTTTTTGTGTATGCTGTATATGTTGTGTGTTTATTTTATTTTTGTTTGTTGTGTATTTCAAAGCATGCCTCCTTATTTACATGTGTTCATCAATTCAGTGGGAGTTTAGAAATTCATAAAATTTGAAATTATACAAACAATAATTATTTTGCAATCATCAAAAAGGGCGAGATTATTAAGTGAGTTCCTATGTGCATATTTTATACTCTTGTAACTTGTATAGTTTTGATGATTTCAAATATTATTATTTTATGTGTAGTTATCTTCTAACACTTTTTGGTAGAGTTGTTTTTGCTCTTGTGTGTTCTAAAATTTCAGGAAAATCAAACTCCAGACTACGAAAACTTTAAATCCAATTCAGCATGAGATACTTTGTGTATTTAAAGCTTCTATTTTTCTTTGAATTAAGTTTGAGAGGGAGTGATTGTAATTGAGTGAACAAACACGCACACTTAAGGAGATCTTGAAAGTTTTGTATTGATCGTATGGGACGAACATAGTTCGTATGGGACGATCAGGTCAGTTATCTCCTCGTAAGAGCAATGGAATGAATAAGAATTGAAGAAAACTTTTCTAAGTCCTGATTGTCTAGGACGAAGTGTATTCATCTTAGGATGAAATGTTCTCTGGAAAATTTTCGTTCTGACAAAATTTATATTTGTTCCAAGACGAGTTGCTCTCTGGAGTATTTTCATCCAGGACGAAGTGTATTCGTCCCGAGATGAAATCTCCTCTAGAGAATTTTTGTTCAGACAAAATTTTTTATCGTGCTAGGATGAGTTGCTTTCTGGAAAAATTTTGTCCAGACAAAGCCATATTCATCCCAAAACAAAGTGAACCGACTCTGAACTTTTAGTGACATTTTGCAGTTTTTGTGAATCGACCTATGGAATAACCGTTCGTACTAGACGAATCTAGTTCGTACGGGATGATTGTGTGTTTGAAGTCATTTTGTACCCATATACATGAGGTTCTTTTCAAATGCATTTAAATAAAATTATCCAGGATGATCCACGATCATACGAGACGATCCAATGCTTATTGACTTGAATATTTACAGTTTTTGGACGGTTTTTTGTGTCTTTCCTACAAATAGTCCAATCTAAACTGCCACATAATCTTTTTGCCTACTAATCTTTGTGCCTATTGAAAGAAGAGTCAAGGAGAGAGTGTAAGAGAGTGCTCGAAGGAGGATTCTTACTACTGGAGCGTAAAGGCTTCACTTGGTGTTCAAAGGTAAGAATCTTTACTTTTGATTTGTGTTTATTTCACTCTTTTCTTTCTTCATTCTAGATTTCCTGTGAAGAAGATCTGTCAAGAAGATCCGATTCTCTGTCGACACTAGGACAGTGTGAAAGGATGAAGGTTTCTCTGCCCACACTAGGAGAGGGTGAAAGGACGAAGGGTTCTCTGCCCACACTAAAAGAGTGTGAAAGGATTAAGGGTTCTCTTCCCACATTAGGAGAGTATGAAAGAACAAAGGGTTCTCTGCCCACACTAGGAGACTGTGAAAGGATGAAAAGTTCTCTACCCACACTAGGAGAGTGTGAAAGGATAAAGGATTCTCTGCCCTCACTAGGAGAGAGTGAATGGATGAATGGTTCTATACCCACAATAGGGAAGTCTGAAAGGACGAAGGGTTATCTTCCAACACTAGGAAAAGTGTAAATTAACGAGGGTTCTCTGCTGCACCGGGTAGTGGTGGAAAAGAGTTTTATAAAGGCTTCTCCGACTTGCTGTGGGTGCAAAAGGAGTGTCACTAGTGGTTTTATCGTAATACTCGGAGGGTGCCTCCGGGGAGTGGATGTAGGTCTGGTTATGAGTGAACCACTATAAATCTCGTGTCTTTATTTTTTCGTTGCTATTTATTTTTGTGTTTTTACTTTTAAAACTGTAGTTGAAAAACATTTTCTAGAAACATTTACTAAAGTTTAATTTTTGTTTCCTAATTTAAAAAGAGGGTTAAAAATTTTTTTTATTACCAATTCACCCCCCCCCCCCCTCTTGGTTAGCCGTGGGACATAAGCTTAGGTTTAACAACCTAACTCATAGTGATCGAGTTTCAACAATAATTTTATGTTTGAAAGTTCGATTGGGATGTTAAGCCCTATGAACTTAGTCCCAAACTAACCAAGAGGGGGGGGTGAATTGGTATTTTAAAAACTTCGTTTTTAAACAAAGAAATAAAGTCACATAAAACCAAATCACACCACGAAAATAATGCGGATTTAAACGTGCGGAAGCAAGAAAAGAAACACAGAGATTTATAGTGGTTCGGTCGACTCGACCTACGTCCACTCCTTGGAGGCACCCTCCAAGTATTGCACTAAACAAAAAGTGACTCTCCTTTAGCCCCCACAGCTAGGTGGAGAAACCCTCACAAGAACCTCCTTTTTGCCACCCCGGCAAGGCAGAGAACCTATCTCCTTCTGCTTCCTCCTGAAGCTGGCAGAGAACCAGAACCAAAAGCACAACTCCTTACCTCTACCGACCCTTCCACGGACGAGAAACTCTAGACGAAGACGACGCAGAGAGATCCTTGAAGCAACCCTTGTGAAACCCCTCACAAGCTCCCCCTCACAAGATCCTCTCTCTCTCTTCTCTCTCTCTTTCTCTCCTCAAGGTCTTCTTAGGTCAAGGCAGCAGCCAAAGGTCTTGAAAAACGTTGAACAAGAGCTCTTTAAATAGAAGAGCTTCAAAGGAGCTCATTAATTACAAGTTGCCGACTTTATCGTCCAGGCCGATATGGACATCGGCCTGGCCGATCAGTACAAATCAATGAAGATCGGCCAGAGCATAGCCCTGGATGCAAGATTGGACGATTGAAAATTAGCTTGATCGTCCAGGCCGATCTCACGATCGTCCTGGCCGATCAGTTCAAATCAGACGAAAATCGTCCTGACAATAGCCCTGAATATGGGCTGGCCGATATTGATCGTCCTGAAGTAACTTAAGGTTTTTGACTAGATCGGCCTGGCCGATCCTGCGATCGTCCAGGACGATATGATCGTATCAATCATCCTTAATTACTTCCTTAATTTCCTGAACAATTATGGTATAATTTGTTAATATCGTCCAGGCCGATCCGAGGATCGTCCTGGCCGATAATTTAAAGATATGCTATACCATACTTGTCTATGGCGGCTACTTCTTTCTGTTTTGAGCTTATCGTCCTGGCCGATACACGTATCGTCCAGGACGATCGGTTAACGTTGGCTGCCTTAATCAAGAATCCTTAATTAGACTTTCTGTTTTAAGCTGATCGTCCAGGCCGATCAAAGATATCGTCCTGGCCGATATGAGTAAAAACAGAATTTCTAATTCTCTCAAGTGTGTGTGTGAAGGGTTACAAAGTATCAGTCTTTTTGACTATTACAAGAGGACTCAAAAGGTAAAAAACAAAAGTACAGACTGACTCAACCCTAAACCTACGCATTCCTGAACTTGGCTCCTTTTTGATTGTCCGATCGTTGATTCCTGAAAAGTTAGAAGTAACAAGCTGTCCAAGAAAAGCATTGTTTGTCAATCATCAAAACATAAGCCATGAAAAATAGATTTGCAACAATCTCCCCTTTTTTGATGATGGTAAAACATATTAAAGGGATTTAATCACAACCATGAAAAAATAACCTCATAAACTTCTCCCCCTTTTGACATATCAAAAAGGAGAGTACATGAAAGCATAGTAAAAGAAATTCCACTTTTTTTTTTTTTTTTTTTTTTTTTTTTTTAAGCACATCAATGATATAGTATTCCATGTGATTGTTTTAAAAATTTGTGAGTTAATGTGTTACCAATCTCATTTAATCCATAGAATAGGAGAATATCCGTTCATGTTTTACCCTTAGCCAAAACGTTGTCTTAGGGTAGAATCGTCTTTTGAAATCAAAAACCTAACTCAAATAATTAATTGGATATGAGAAAAAGAATCTACCCACCACTTGGCATAAGGAAAATATCTCCATAAAACAATGAGGTAGATTTGTCATAATCGAATGATAATCGAGATCAAGCCTTTGAGAATCAAAACTTCTAAGTTCTAAAAGATATAAAAAGAGAGAATAGCTTGCTTTTGAGTGGGCTCATTTTATGCCTCTTGTCAATGTTGTGGCGCTTTGCGCATCCTTTTATAGATTTTTTCAATTTTTTGGCGTCTTTGTGCTTCTTTTGTTGGCATCATTGGCCAAATTTTTTTTATTTTTGCAAGCTAGATTCCCTTTTAGACTCTTTTAAAAAACTTAGTTGTGAATATATCTTCTCAGATATTAGAGAATAGGAGCTCTCTCTCTAACATAGGGAAGAATTACCACAAGCAGGATTAATAATTGAAGACAAGAGTAACGAGGGATCATGAGGTGACAAAAAAACTTTTAATCATTGTAAATATAAGATAGATTTGCTTAAGCAAGCTTTAGAAAGAATCTTAGTTTCATAAGCAATCTTTTATTTTGAGATAGACTTTTGATTAGAAAAGAAAATTATGCCACTAATACTAAGTTAGGTAAAGAGACACAATCACAAGATATTCATACTATCTAGGGATTAAGTGGATGAAAACATATTAACTACAAATTGTTAAAGACAAGACAAGAGATATCATATCAGTGAAGATCTAAAACTAAGGTACATGAAAAGAAAAAAAAGAAGACAACAAAAAGAATAAAAGAAAGAAAAAAAAAAGTTTTCATGCATTTATGTCAATCACACCCAATCTGGTCCTTAAAGAGCTGAAAGTGTCGAAGGCCAGTGGTTTAGTAAAGATGTCTGCCAGTTGGTTTTCAGTTGTCACATGGTGTAACTCAATGTCTCCCTTAGTCACATGATCTCTAATAAAGTGATGCCTAATTTCAATGTGTTTAGTTCTTGAATGTTGGATAGGATTTTTAGAGATGCATATGGCACTAGTGTTGTCACAAAAAATTGAGATGGTGCTTACATGTACTCCTAGATCCAATACCTGTTGTTTCAACCAAAAAACTTGGGCCACACAACTTCCAAGAGCAATGTATTCAGCTTCAACAGTGGAAAGTGCAACAGAATTTTGCTTTCTACTAGACCAAGAGACCAAGGATTGTCCAATGAATTGACAAGTTCCAGAGGTGCTCTTTCTATCCACCTTGCATCCTGCAAAATCATAGTCAGAAAAACCAATAATCTCAAAAGAAGTGCTATGTCTAGGGTACCAAATCCCTAATCCTTGTGTCCCCAAAAGGTATCTAAAAATCCTTTTAATAGCAGTCATGTGGGATTCCTTAGGGTCGGCTTGAAACCTAGCACAAAGACAAACACTAAACATAATGTCAGGTCGGCTTGCAGTTAAGTAAAGTAAAGATCCAATCATGCCTCTATACTTCTTCTGATCAACAGACTTACCACTTGGGTCCTTATCCAACGGAGCACTAGAAGTCATGGGAGTGTTAATTGGCTTGGCTTTGTCCATCTCATATTTCTTCAAAATGTCTTTTATGTATTTTGTTTGATTTAGAAAAGTGCCATCTTCCAATTGTTTTATGCTAAACCCCAAAAAGTAAGACAATTCTCCCATTAAACTCATTTCAAACTCTCTACTCATTGTTTTAGAAAAGTCATCACACAAATTTTTATTTGAAGATCCAAAGAGTATATCATCAACATAAATCTGAACAATGAGTAAATCATCTCCAACTTTTTTAAGAAAAAGGGTGGTGTCTACGCTCCCCTTGACAAACTCCCTCTCTAGTAAGAATGTGCTAAGCCTCTCATACCAAGCTCTAGGTGCTTATTTTAAACCATACAAAGCCTTTTTTAATTTAAACACATGATTTGGAAATTGAGAACTCTCAAAACCTGGAGGTTGTTCTACAAACACATCTTCTTTTATCTCCCCATTTAAAAAGGCACTCTTGACATCTATTTGAAAAAGCTTAAATCCTTTATAACAAGCAAAGGCTAATAGCACTCTAATGGATTCCAATCTAGCTACAGGGGCAAAAGTCTCCTCAAAGTCTATCCCTTCTATTTGATTGTACCCCTTAGCCACTAATCTTGCTTTATTCCTCACCACCACTCCTGAATCATTCACTTTGTTCTTAAATACCCACTTTGTTCCAACTACACTTTGTTCCTTACGTCTTTCCACAAGTTCCCAAACATCATTCCTAACAAATTGATTCAACTCTTCTTGCATTGATATCATCCAAAACTCATCAGAGAGGGCTTGGTTAATGGTGGTGGGTTCAGTCATAGAGATAAAGGCAGAGTGGTTCACCTCCTTCCTAAGTCCATGTCTAGTCTTAACTCCACTAGAAAGGTCTCCTAAGATCAAATCCTTGGGGTGACTAGTAGAGTATCTCCAATCTTTAGGCAAAGTGTGTGAAGTTTCTCCCCTTTCATCAAAAGTTTCTATTCCTTGGGTGACTCCTTCTACTCCTCCATTGCTTAGGTGCTCATTCCCCTTCCCCAAATTTTCTACTCCACTTGTAATCTCTCCAACATCATCATCATCTACTCCATGCTTCTTATGATCAGACTCATCAAAAACTACATGGGTTGTCTCTTCCACCATCAAGGTTCTCTTGTTAAACACTCTAAAAGATTTCCCAACACTAGAATATCCTAAGAATACTCCTTCATCAGATTTAGGATCAAATTTTCCCAAGTGAGACTTTCCATTATTGTGAATGAAAACTTTACAACCAAAGACATGAAGGTGGGAAAGATTAGGTGTTCTACCCTTAAGGATCTCATAGGGTGTCTTTTCTAATTTGACTCTAACATTCACCCTATTCAACACATAACATGCTGTGTTAACCGCTTCAGCCCAAAAGTATTTTGGAAGTGAATACTCAGCAAGCATGGCTCTAGCGGCTTCCACCAAGGTCCGGTTCTTCCTTTCAGCTACTCCATTCTGCTGAGGAGTCCTAGGAGCTGAAAAAATGTGGCTAATCCCCTTCTCCTCACAAAAATTTCCAAATCTTTCATTTTCAAACTCTCCCCCATGATCACTATGGATGGTCAAAATCTCACATCCTAGCTTCTTCTGAATCCAAGTAGAAAAAGTTTTAAACTCCTCAAAAGACTCATTTTTATGAGAAAGAAATCTAGTCCAAGTGAACCTCGAGTAGTCATCAACAATCACAAAACCATAGACTTTCCCTCCCAAACTTGCTATGCTAATGGGTCCAAACAAATCCATGTGAAGGACTTCTAAAGGTCTAAAGGTGCTAATGTCCTTTATGGGGTGAAAAGAGGAGTGAATTTGCTTTCCTAGTTGACAGGCATCACAAAGGTGGTCTTTTGTAAACTTAAGTTTGGGGACACCTCTAACTAGGTCCTTTTGGGTCACTTTCCTAAGGGTTTTCATACTTGCATGACAAAGCCTCCTGTGCCACAACCAAGAATCATCAATGACAGTTTTTAAGCAAAAAGAAGCAGCACATTCAATGCTATTTAAATCAAGCATATAGACGTTGTTTACCCTCTTTCCCTGCAAAATGGTGTTGTTGCTTAAACTTACAATGCATGAATTTGTGAAGAATTGTACGATGAAGCCTTTGTCACAGAATTGACTGATGCTGAGCAAGTTGTGCTTCAATCCATCTACAAGCAAAACATTTTCAATCATAAGGTTCTTGGAATTACCAATTATACCTGCTCCTACCACCTTCCTGGTGGTGTTGTCTCCAAGAGTAACCTTGCCTCCAGTCCTGGATTCTAGTACAACAAACTGGCTAGCATCACCAGTCATATGTCGAGAGCATCCACTGTCCAGGTACCACATACTCTCACGAGGTCTTTTGTGAGAGGCTTCCTGCAAAATTATCAAATGTTAGTTTTAGGAACCCAAGCAGGTTTGGGTTCCTTCTTATGAAGAGAAGAATGCAATGCATGTGTGGTATGCTGTGGATCTTGTACCTTAGGTCTCCATACCCAATGTGAACTATGATGAATTGTACAAGTATGTGAGATATGTCCTAGCATGCCACAAGAAAAACATCTAACTCCAGGAAAGGGATTTCTTAAGTGATTTGAGTTATAATGCCTCTCTCTAGGTTTTGGCAATTGATTAATAGTAGAATTCATCCTAGATTTCTTACATGCTTCTAAATCACTTTGAATCTTCAAGTTTGTGTTTTCTAAAATTTCATTTTCAATCCTCAAATTTTTTTCTATTTCTTTTGACTTCTTAAAATCAGATTCAAGAGATATGTGTGATATTTTCAATGCATCATGCTCTTCAACTAACTTACCATGATTTTTATTTAATTCATCAAATTCATCAAGTAAAGTCATGTGATTTGAATCAATTGTTTGATGGTCCTTAATCAAAATTTCATGCTCTTTTTGTAGATTTAAAAGTTCTAATTTCAAGCTAGCATGAGTTTTCTTTAATTTTCTATATGATGCATGAATTTTTTTTGAAACTTCAAGAAGTTGATCATATGAAAGTTCACATACCTCTTCTTGATCAATTTGATCTTTTCCCATGAAACACAAGTTTGTAGTTTCTTCCTCTGGTTCAGTCTCAGAAGAATCAGTACTAGACTCTGCCCAAAAGCTCCTTTGGTTTTTCTTTTTGTCCTTCCTAGACTTTGCTTTCTCATCACCTTTTCCTTTGCTCGATTGATCTTGAAGTGTAGGACAATCAGATCTTACATGTCCAGGTTTCCTACATTCAAAACAAACAACATCAGAAGATCCTTTAGTATGTTTATGATCCTTACCTTTTCTCCAACTTTGATGATGCTTTTGTTTCTTCCTTAGAAAGCTTTTGAATTGCCTTGTGATGAAGGCAACTCCATCGCTTTCAGACCCAGAAGATTCAGAATCCGATTTGTGTGCCTTCAATGCAATTGTTTTCTCCTTTTTCTTCTCACCTGTATCAAGATTTCTTTGATTCACCCCTTGCTCGTAAGCAATGAGTGAGCCAAGCAAGTTATCAATAGAATAGGTGTTTAAATCTTTAGATTCAGTAATTGCAGTAATTTTTGCATAATAGGATGAAGGCAAGCATCTCAAAATCTTGTTAACTTTTTCATAGTTCGAGAGTTCTTTTCCTAGTGCATGCAATGAGGTAGCAATCTGAGTAAACCTAGTGTACATGTCAGAAATTGATTCATGAGGTTTCATACGAAAAAGTTCGTAGTCATGCAAGAGAATGTTTAAACGGGATTGTTTAACTTCATTAGTGCCTTCATAAGTAATGCACAATTTATCCCAAATTTCTTTACCAGTTTTGCAAGTTGAAACACGCATGTAGTCCTCAGATTTTAAAGCACAGAAAAAGCAATTCAAACATTTCGCATTCAATTGAGCTAAATCTCGTTCATCAAAAGTCCATTCGGTAAAAGCAACTTCAGTTTTAAAACCGTTAATTTCACGAGAAGGTGGAGAATAACCTTCTTGAATAAGCATCCACATGCGATAATCAGTAGATTATAAAAAAGTTGACATGCGAGTTTTCCAGAAATCAAAAGGTAGGTTATCGAACAGAGGAGGTCGGGTAATAGAGTACCCTTCCGTAGTGTTGCGATTCCCAAAGTTAGACATGGATCAAATTCAAAAAGTTTTTAAACTTTAATTTTCGAAACAAGCTCTGATACCAATTGAAAGTTCGATTGGGATGTTAAGCCCTATGAACTTAGTCCCAAACTAACCAAGAGGGGGGGGGTGAATTGGTATTTTAAAAACTTCATTTTTAAACAAAGAAATAAAGTCACATAAAACCAAATCACACCACGAAAATAATGCGGAATTAAACGTGCGGAAGCAAGAAAAGAAACACAGAGATTTATAGTGGTTCGGTCGACTCGACCTACGTCCACTCCTTGGAGGCACCCTCCAAGTATTGCACTAAACAAAAAGTGACTCTCCTTTAGCCCCCACGGCTAGGTGGAGAAACCCTCACAAGAACCTCCTTTTTGCCACCCCGGCAAGGCAGAGAACCTATCTCCTTCTGCTTCCTCTTGAAGCTGGCAGAGAACCAGAACCAAAAGCACAACTCCTTACCTCTACCGACCCTTCCACGGACGAGAAACTCTAGACGAAGATGACGCAGAGAGATCCTTGAAGCAACCCTTGTGAAACCCCTCACAAGCTCCCCCTCACAAGATCCTCTCTCTCTCTTCTCTCTCTCTTTCTCTCCTCAAGGTCTTCTTAGGTCAAGGCAGCAGCCAAAGGTCTTGAAAAATGTTGAACAAGAGCTCTTTAAATAGAAGAGCTTCAAAAGAGCTCATTAATTGCAAGTTGCCGACTTTATCGTCCAGGCCGATATGGACATCGGCCTGGCCGATCAGTACAAATCAATGAAGATCGGCCAGAGCATAGCCCTGGATGCAAGATTGGACGATTGAAAATTAGCTTGATCGTCCAGGCCGATCTCACGATCGACCTGGCCGATCAGTTCAAATCAGACGAAAATCGTCCTGACAATAGCCCTGAATATGGGCTGGCCGATATTGATCGTCCTGAAGTAACTTAAGGTTTTTGACTAGATCGGCCTGGCCGATCCTGCGATCGTCCAGGACGATATGATCGTATCAATCATCCTTAATTACTTTCTTAATTTCCTGAACAATTATGGTATAATTTGTTAATATCGTCCAGGCCGATCCGAGGATCGTCCTGGCCAATAATTTAAAGATATGCTATACCATACTTGTCTATGGCGGCTACTTCTTTCTGTTTTGAGCTTATCGTCCTGGCCGATACACGTATCGTCCAGAACGATCGGTTAACGTGTGCTGCCTTAATCAAGAATCCTTAATTAGACTTTCTGTTTTAAGCTGATCGTCCAGGCCGATCAAAGATATCGTCCTGGCCGATATGAGTAAAAACAGAATTTCTAATTCTCTCAAGTGTGTGTGTGAAGGGTTACAAAGTATCAGTCTTTTTGACTATTACAAGAGGACTCAAAAGGTAAAAAACAAAAGTACAGACTGACTCAACCCTAAACCTACGCATTCCTGAACTTGGCTCCTTTTTGATTGTCCGATCGTTGATTCCTGAAAAGTTAGAAGTAACAAGCTGTCCAAGAAAAGCATTATTTGTCAATCATCAAAACATAAGCCATGAAAAATAGATTTGCAACAATGTTGACATACCAACCATGCGCACACAAGGGGGAATGTAATTAAACATTATAAATTTTTGAATATCATACTGGATGATCTTCATCATATTGTATGATCTATGCAATTATAAATTCTTTAAAATATGTAAATAAATGAGATTAATTTATAAAAGGTTATAACTAATCATACTATATGACTATAGCTTCATTCAGGATGATCAGCTAAATTTGGTATCCGCACTGTGATTTAAATGAGAAAATATTTTGAATTTTAAAATTTTTCAAATTATACAATCAAATTAGTTTATATCATATAATATTTAGAAATATTTCCTAATTTATTCGCTATGATTAAGTAATCAAATTATGATTAATTAAGATTAATGATCGTACTTGATAAACTATAGATCCACCTTCTAGACGATAATAATCATGCTAGATTCATCTTATATAAATTACTATTTGATTTAACTATTCATATTGGTTGATCTTGGATCATACAATAGAGAATGAACTAATCATATTACATAATACTCATATCATACTGTATAAGTAGAAGCAACATAATTAAAAATTTACAATGTTTTTATACCCTCTATATAAACTCTTATTATGACTTTAGAGGAGTCTTTTAACATATTTAGGTCTATTTCTTCTATAAGAGTGTTTGAAGAGAGAGTATTAAGCAAAGGAGATAAATGTCAAGGTTGTGTGAGAGGGTAAAGAGCCTTGTGGGATTCAAGAGAGCATGAGAGGGGTTTTTACATGATTGCTCCAACTAACTTGCACCTGAGTTCCTCTGGGTGTGTCATTATTTATCTTGAGGAAAGCTTTATGAAGAAGCCATTAGTGTCAAAGACAATTGCCTACTCCTCCACACTCAGGAGGTGAGCGGGATTTTTACTACTCTATGACATTAAGGATATAAATGGGATTTCGATGACTCGAGTGGACTAAGGAGGTGAAATAAGAGATTCTTAGAAATAGAAGAGTCTATACATGCTTCTCTTCCTAGCCATGGTTTCAAAGAGATTCAGTATTAATTAGTGTAATACCTGAAGAGAGGATCTTCAGGAGTTGACATAGGTCAAGTTGTTCAAACCACTATAAAAATTTGTTTGCATTGCTTTTCTTTTCTCATTTACTTTCTATAGTTTTACATTCCAACATATTGATTTTTCAACAATCTAGGTTGAAGTTGATAATCATTACGATACTAAAATCAATGTTCTTGATTAAGATTGATATTTAAAAAAAATATTATTTGCTTTTTCTACAAAATACAAAAAGATTAGAATTTATTTTAAGTTGTTATTAGGAGTTGTGATTTTTTTTATTTAAATTCTTTCACATTAAAATATAATTTTGGTTTATAATTAAAAATATTTTTGAAAAGTTTTTAAAACACCAATTCAGAGCCTTCTTCATGTACCATTTCAACATTCAATTAGTTTCACAGCCAATTTTTATACTTTCAATTAGTATCATAGTGGGTTCTCGTGCAATTTAGTTTTAGCACCTAGAGTTTGTGTCAATGGAATATTTTGGAAATCATAATATTGCCAAAGGGTACTCTATTACCCATCGATAGTTGTTTGATAACATAATAATTATAAATAAGTATATCTAAAATCTTGCAATCTAAAGATTTTTGAATGTGGCATATGATTCTTATAAGATATGGTTTACTATCACATATCGCTAATGGAATTAAAGGATATATTCCCTTTATGTAATGGTCTATATAGGATAGATATTTATCCCAATTTAATGCAAAGTAATTAAACAAATTTTTTTGTGCATTGAAATTAGAAAATTATATTTGTGTATCTACATGTACGAGTTGAAAAGAAAAATGTGATAGATTATGTATCACCTATGAAGGCACTAATGAAGTTAAAAATCATATTAAAAATTCTTATTATATAAGTATGAACTATTTCACATGAAACCTAGTGAGACAATATCTGATATATATACTTTGTTCACAAAAATAATTACTTCATTACATGCCTTAGGTAGGAAAATTTCTAATTATAAAAAAGTGAATGAAATATTACATCATTTGCTTGATTCTTATAATGCTAAAGTCACTATAATATCTGAATCAAAAGAACTTAATTTGTACACTATTAATAATCTTTTGGGCTCTCATATTTCTTATGAGCGCAATGTGAGCCAAATGATTTTAGATGCATGTGACAAGAAGAAAGAATAAATAGTCGCATTGAAGGTTTATGGAACTAAGATCAGTGATTTAGGAGCTTATAGGAGTGAGGACATAACATTGATGACTCTCCAATTCATGAGCTTCTAGAAATGTAAACATAGTTACCACTTTGACAAGGGAAAATAAAAAAAAATTAAGTTCAATAAGTTTTCATCTAACATGGTTAGCATTGAGTTTAAGAAGCCTAGACATTTAAGAATAGATTTCCCCCACCTCAATAGTCACCCTACTTTGTAAAATGGTGAAGAAAAATCAAATTCTAAAAAGGAAAAAAAAGTATAAAAGCCATTCTGGGAGAACTCATAGCTAGATTCCACAAAAATTGAACTAGAAGAAGACGAAGCCTACGTTTATTTGATGGCTAATGATAATCTTGGAAACTCCAATATTGATGAAGTATGTAATATTTCATATAATGATTTATTTTTTATATGTAAAAAAATTCATGACTCATATAAGATGTTTAAAAAAGCAACATTCGCACCTTAAGAATGAATTTTCAAATTTAAAAAGGTGCATGAAAGTTTAACTAAAGAGCACTTAATCTTTAAAATTGAACACACTATGTGAGAAAAGGTGCATGCATAAGTAATGAATGAATATTATTCATTAAATAAAATGTATATTGAATTATTAAAGATACATGAAATCTTAAATGAAGAACATGTTTATTTAGAAATTTCATATAAGAAACTAGGAGAACTTGTATTACAACTTGATAGTAATGAACATGCATTGAAGGTAGAAGTTGGTATGTATTAGAGTGCAAATTTGTATTTAAGAAATAAAATAAGCGTACTTCAAATAATACATCCAAACCTACGCATACATTAAATCCATAGTGTAGGACTCAGCATGTATCAATGTATTAAACATGCCTAAAAAAAGGCCAGATCCCTTATTTAGGCTAATAAACTTATTTTTAGGGATAAGGTTTTATTCCTGTGGCATACTAGGACACATTGCATTAGTAAAAATCAAATTATTTTATATAAATAAATTTAAATTAAATTAAAAATTCCTGTTGGAACTAGATGACTATGGCATTGAGTTTATGATGCTGCAACATTGGGCCTTCGGGGCACAGTGACATTAGAAAATGCAATCATGGCATTGAAGCATCTACTCTACAGTAATTTTAGATTTTGCATGCAGTGCTGCCGTGCTATGTTCTAAGCTTTATTTTATATAATTTTCTCCCCACTCACTCATCCCTCACCAACCTTTCCTAGCTTTCTTAACAAGGAAATTGGAGAGAAGGGGGGAAGGAAAGATGAGAAAGATAAGGGAAATTTTGGTTTTTATACATTCTCAGATCAAGGAAGGATACTTTTATCCTATCTTCATTTTCAAAGATTTTAATTTTGACAGTCTAATTTCTTCTAAATTAATATAAAATAGTTGAACAATATGTGTATACTATTACATGATTTTACCTTATAAATACTATTTCGATGGCCCTCATCAAGGTTTTGGTTCTACTGGTTTATATTATTTCCTTAAAAAAATTAAATAATATTGTTGTGATAACTACTTTATTAATTTGAAACTCATAATGGTTTAATGGTTTTTATGATGTACTATTTTACTTATTGGCATGATACTATTATATTATTTTATATATTTTGTTAATATTGCATGTGTCTTAGAATTTATGTATAGATTCATGATCATATGGACTGCTATCATTATGAGTTTACTAATGAAATGCATACAGCTTTAATTTTACTTTGAATTCATTTGTAGGATTTAGTGAACTGCTAGGTTTTTTTAGCTCATTATATATGATTTAAATGATTTCAAGTTAAGGCAGAAAATTATTAGTGTGAGACTTATTAGGATTCTCTATGTTTATTGTTATTTTATTTCCTTCATATTGTAGTTATTCTTTTGTACTAAAGAAATGAAGGATATGATGTATCTATATATTTTTTTAGTATTGCATGTGATTTTTTGGAGTACGAATATATATGCATATAAGTGTTTTAATTACTAGATTTATTTCTATTAATTTTATTATTAATAAAAGATGGATATTTTTTTGTGTTGTTATATTCAATGATAAAAGAATAATTCTAATAATTTAGATTCTAGGTCATGATAAATTGATATCAGAGCATAATTATTGGAAGAAATATATTATAAGCCAGAGCTACAAGAATTGATTATGAGTTAGGTAGATTGGGTAGATTAATGTTTTTTTTATTTTTCATACATAATTAATTATATTTGTGAATTATTCAGATAAGATAAAACTATGTTGCAAGAGTGAACAATTAAAATGGATCTACTAGAGAATGATGTACCAAATGAGCAACACAATGTAGCTCTAATTCCATTAGACAATTATGTAGTTGGCAAGTGTTATAACACAAATAATTTATGATACATATAGTAAGCCATATGGGAGTAAACAAGAAAAAGGAGATAAGAATTTATAAATGTTTCATAAATTAAAGCCCCTTTATTTAAAGGAGCTATAGGATCTTAGGTTATAGAAAATTGGCTATTGACAATAAAGTAGATCTTTGCCAACATGTAATGCCCAAAGATGAGGTAGGTACCATTAGCTTTTTTAATTTGAAGGATAGGTTGAGAGATTTTGGATTGGATAATAGAGAAAATAGTTCTAGGGGGAAGACCAATGCTAAGATCACTTGTGATGAAATTATTATAATATTTAAATATGGTATGTATCTCCATCAGCCTAATGATATTTATAAGAAGCTTTCGTTAAACTGGAATAATGATGTAAGACAGTGATGTAGTATGAAGCTGAACTTACTACATTGGCTAGGTATTCTTCTTATTTGATCCCTACTTCTAAATAAAGTGTTATAAATTTTTGTAAGGACTGAATAGGGAATTAAAACATCTCTTAGTTCCTCTATGGATTTAAGAGTTTTCTTTATTGGTGGTCAAGGTAAGACTAATATAATCTATTTGGTAGCATGAGCATCCATATATGATGTAGGCTCCATGCATAATAGCTGTAGGTGGAGGACCAGAGATGAACTAAACAAGAATAGAGATAAAGTTACTGATAACGAATGTAGATATATTAATTCAAGGGGATCTGGATTGATGGCTTCTATAAGCAACTATAGTGAATATATACATTATGGAAAGAAACATTCAATTCAATCTTACCTATTGATAGGGTGATGCTTTCATTAAGGATAATAGGGGCATATGGTAGTAGATTTTTCTAAAAGAGAATTTGAAGGAAGAGCTAATTTTGGAGAAGGATAGTCTATACAAATTGAAGGATATAAAGTAAGATTGATAAAATGTAGTGAATGATCTTGGGATAGGGCTAATGATAGAGTGGTTAGGTGTCATGTTGTACTAACAACACCAACTCTAGTGATGCCATGAGTGTTTAACATACAGTATTTTTAAAATCAATAATAACTTGAGAGTTCGGAAAGTAAGAAATTTATTTAAAATTATTGATTAACATGGCATTTCATAGCATAAATTAATGAAATGTGATTGACTAAATAATATGACTGTATGATATGAATTGATAGTTTTATAAAGCTTTTCATTATATTTTTAGTAGATTTAGATTTTTGTATGTATTTATTTTGGAACAAATTTATTTTAAATGGATTTTACCTATGAATCCCTATGAAATATTGGGGATGAGAATTTCTAATGTGGGTAGAATATAATAGCCTTTTTTTAATAAATTAAAATGAAAATAAAAATTGTTATTTGAACTAGAGCACCGTGGCATTGAGCTTGGGATGATGCAGTGCAATAAAATCCCACCATGACATTGAAGCCTCTATTCTATAGTAAATTTGGATTTTTCTTGCAACATATTATTGTGCTAGTTGGTGATACAGTGGTGTTACACACTAGAATTCCTTTTTATTTAATTTCTCTCTACTCACTCACCCCTCACCCACTAGCTCTATCTTGACTAAGAAGGAAACTAGAGAGAAGCGGGGAAGGAAGGAGGAGAGAAAAAAGGGATATTTTAATTTTTTTTTCATTGGATCACTCTATAATTTTTACAAAACTTACTTAGATTATGTTAGGTGAATTTTATCATATCTCTATTTATAAATATATTAATTTTGATCGTCCAATTTATTATAAATTGAATTTATAACTTTTCTTCAAATTTGGTGAACTTCTATCTCACAATTTTTTATATGTTATAGTATGGATAACTACAGATATTTTGAATGGTTAATTGTGTGAATCATGGGGTAAAATACAAATTATTGTGTTTTATATGATTTGCTAGAATAGAGATGTTGATATTTTAATATGCACATGTTAGTATCGTAAGCATTGTGAATGATTATAAGCATATGATTGGGTAAAAACTGGTTTTTATTACTATTATTACACATAACAATAATATATGTGAGTATAAGTAAAGACTAGTTTTACTAATGTTTATTAAAGACTAACTCACTTATGTAGGATGATGGGTTGATGGGAATTCCTTTAAATACTATGGTTTTATTTTACCACTTCTAATTCAAGTGATTCAGTGATTGAGATTTTTAAAGAGTTATTACTATGCCAACATGAAATGGCCATGAATTATTTATTGAGCTAATAATTAATAATTATTGACTACTAAAAAACACAGTGTAAGCTAGAACTCCTTACATATTTAATGTGATTAATAGAATGAATGTTACTAATTCATCATTTTTATATGAACTTACTATTATTGTACTAATTTATGCTCACTATATGGATTTATTATTACTGTTACTCTATTACTCTATTATTGCTATCATCGGTGATATTATTACTAATTCACTGTTACCATTTATGTGATATTGAACATGTGGTTATGATACTGATTTAATATTGATATAGATAAATGGATAACATGTGTATATTATTATATGATTTCATTTTATTAATATAGCTTCATTGATCTGCATTGAGGTTTTTATTTTATTGAATTATATGATTTTCTTAATGATTAATGTTCTGACAATTGCTCTATTTTTTTACACTTATACTTATTTACTAGTTTTGGCATTTTATTATTTTACTTACTTCTATATCATACTATTATATTATTTTATAGTTTTATTATTGCTACACGTGTCTTATTATTTTTATACATATTCATAATTATATGGATTACTGTCGTTAAGAGATTTTTGATGCCATGCATACTATTTTTTTATCATACATTGAGTTCAGTTGTAGGATTTAGTGTCTGCTTGGCATTTTATCTTATATTATAAGTTTTTTAAATAATTTTAGGCTAGGCTAGGGCAGTAGATCAGGAGTGTGTGACTAATAAGGCTTTTCCAAGTTTATTATTATTTTTTGTTCATCTTATAGTTATTTTTTTGCACTTAATAAAGAAGGATAGATTCCATCATTTTTTAATATGAAAATAGTTATATATTTATATTTTGATTATTATATTTAATTTTTTTGATATTATTATTGATAAAAGAAAATTAATAGATTTGGTGTTATCATATTAAAATATAAAAGAATAATTCATTCAATTTAAAATTTGGGGCATGACATCATGCTGTTGCATGCTACATGGTATAACACTTTTAATTTGGAGGCCTAAAGCATTTCCACTATAACATAAGCCTAGAACTAATTTCACTTTGGTCCCTAAACCTAAACTATGATTATTTTGTAGGTATGCTCTCACAAGTTGTCTGGTCGTAAGAGCATGTGGTACCTGGATAAGGGCTACTCAATATATATAATGGGAGATATTGAATAGTTTATTTTGCTGGTGGTCATGGGTGGAGGTAAAGTCACTTTTGGAGTTAATGCCAATAGGAAGGTAGTATAATTGAAGGAGAATGATAGCAGCGAGTTTAATTTTCTAGAGAGAGAAGCTCTGGGAAATTCTAGGGAGAGTAAACCTTTCTTGTTTAAACTTTTTCCTTTTGCGGGCTTTCTGTTAGGTGGATTCCGGCGAGTTTGATGGTGGTTCATGATCGCCGGCAGCGAATTGCAGGCGATAATCTTCCGTTTGAGCCCCCGCGTTCTAGTCAGATTAAATCCTCTGATCAATTTCTTAGCAAGAGTCAGAATGAGGATTTTGTTTCGATGAGAAAATCTTCTTGTTTGGTTATCAATGAAGGATTCCAACCACCACTGAAGGTTGATCCTGTTTCGGAAGGTAAGGTTAAAGGAGTTCTTGAAGATCGATTGGCTATGGTTAAGGAGGTTGAAGAAATTCATGATTCGGCGATGAATCAGGGCATTAAATATGCGTCTGTTTCTAACATTGTACTGAAACTTAATGAAGTTACAAGTAGGTAAGATTCTGCTAGTAGAGAGGAGATGAATAAAAACATTGAGATTTCTGTTGAGAAAGAAGATGGAATTTTTATTCCTATCAATGATCAGATTGCTAAATCTGATCCAGCGAATAGCTTTGTGTCGGCTTGGCAAAAGACCCAACATATTAAATTGAGTTTTAATTCAAATTCTACCAAGATGTCGGAAGATGGGATGGCTGTGAAACTCAACCCTGTTAAAGAACTGGTTAATGCCCAAATTTTAAAGAAATCCTTGGTTATTAAAGTGCTAGGACAGAATATCCCATTTTCTGTCTGTAGCCAGGAGCTTAGAAGACAGTGGAGTATGGTGGGCAGTTTTCATATGACTTCACTGGGTAATAACTGGATTCTTTGTTTGTTTACAAGCATTGAATCCATGGAGGAAATCTTAAATGGAGGACCGTGGTATATTGGAAATCACATCATTGGAATGGATAGATGGACGGCATCGTTCTCAACTGATTCTCTTAAGGGTATCTCTTTTCCAGTATGGATTAGATTCCCTGGTCTGCTGTTAAGTTGCTGGGATGAGGAAAACATAACTATGATTGCATCTATGAATGGAGTTCCTTTGCTATTGGATGGGAATTCTTTTAAATGGGGAAAGAGGGAATATGCGAGATGCTGTGTTCGGATAGATTTGGAAAAGAAACTTCCTTTGGGAGTTTGGATTGAGGGACTCCATGGAAGATCATTTCAGAAGGTGGAATATGAAAAGTTGACGTCACTTTGTTATCAGTGTGGAAGAGTGGAACACAACAAAGGTATTTGCCCTGAATTAGCTAATATTACAATTAAAAAGGTAGATGTGGATGAATTTGGTGAGAATATGAAGCTAAGAAGTGATCTGGCAAGTGAAGATTATAAGAAGCATAGTAGAGATGAGTATGGACCGGGGATTCATGTCAAATTTAAAAATAATAGATTCAGGAATAATGGGATAAATGGAGGTACTTCGGTTCTAAATAAACAGGTGTACTTTAGCAGATATAAAGTAAAGTAACGGTTCTTCAGATGATAATGTACAAGGGAAAGCTGCTAATCAACTGGAGGTAAATGTTGCTGAAACTACTCAGTCTCTGGTTATTTCAGAAAGTTTCAAGAGTATGAATAAATTTCAATTATTAGAAGATGATATTGAAGAAGGGGAAGTTCTGGAAATGGGAACTACGGACTGTTTTAATAATGCCAAGCCCGGAGAAAATACTGAGGTTCAGGATAATGCAGATCATGGAAATACTGGCTCTGTTAAAGTTCAGAACAATGCAGATCAGTTGATTTCATTGACAAGATCAAGGAAAGTTAAGCTTTCCAAAGAATTAAGATCATTAGGTCCGGTGGAAGCTGATCAAAGGAAAAGGAATGGTGATAAGAAGAACAATAAAATGATAGGGGATCATTACCCTGTTATTTTATAATGGCGTCTATTATTTTCTGGAATTGTAGGGGGGATAGAAAGAGGGAGGCCTCCCTATATCTTAGGGAGAATGTTAAAGACAATGATTGTTTCTTTATTGTTCTAACTGAAACAAAGATTACATGCTTAGAAAGGCATGACATTGATTCCATTATTGGAATTGATTGGGATTACTGTTTTCAACCAGCAGTTGGGTTAGCAGGTGGAATTTTTGTGCTTTGGAAAAGATGTTTGGCTTGTTTTGAAGCCATTGAAGTTTCATCCCAATTAGTTATGGGAAATTTGATTAACAATACTTTAGGTAGTTAGAAGGTGGATACAGTTTATGGTGGTAAAGATGTTCAAACCCGTAGAAATCTTTGGCATTCACTTAAAGTTTGTATGCAGGGAGATACTCCGGCTTTAAAAGGAGGTGATTTCAATTGCATCCTCTCAAAGGAGGATAAGAAAGGCGGAAAGAGGTTCCATTTCTCTTGTGGACCTAAGGAGATGAAGATGTTCCTTATGAATAATGATTTCCATGATCTCAGTTATGTGGGACAAAGGTTCACTTGGTGTAATAACAAAGAAGGTAACTCAAGGATTTGGGAGAGATTAGATAGATGATTTGTAAATTCTATTGCTTTACAAAGAATTCCTATGGCCAAGGAGAGACATCTTTCAAGAATTGCATCAGATCATGCTCCCATCGTATTAAATATGGTGGAACCACAAAACCAGAAATCTAAATTCATTAGATTTGAAGATAGTTGGAAATCATACCCTGCGGTTTGGCACATTGCTGTTAAGGCATGGAGGAAATCTGACTATGGTTCCAGTGCTGAAACTGTGCATAGGAAGTTAAAGAGAACTTTGTTAGCTCTTTACTATTGGAACAAGAACAAGTGTAAGGAATTGAACTTGTTGAAAGAAAATTTGAAAAAGGATATTCTAAAGCTGCAGCTAGAAGAAACTAGTAGTGAGGAGTCACAACTGATAAATTGAAGCTTCTTAGAAGTAAGGTGCATGAATTAAATGTTACTTTGGGTAGATTAGCCACTTGGTGGAACCAAAGAAAAAAAATCAGATGCCATCAAGAAGGTGATAGGAACTCCAGTTATTTTCATCAGTTTGCTTCGGCTAAGAAGAATGGAAACCTTATATGGAAAATCAAGAATGAGAATGGTCAGTTTGTAGAAGATTTTGGGCAAATTTAGGATGTCTTCTATGAGTTTTTCAGTAAAAAATGGGCTTCAAGAGAATGTTAGCTGTCAGGCTAGCCTTCAATACCTACAAACTTGCAGCTTTCGGTTGAAGAGGCTGATTTCTTAAAGGCTGATTTCACTAAAGAGGAGTTGATAAAGGCGGTTTTAAATCAAGGTAATAACAAGTCTTCGGGGTTAGATGGAATTACAACATCCTTTTTCAAATTTTTTTGGAAAATTGTGGAAGCAGATACTTGGAAGGCGATTGACAGTTTTTTTAAGACTGGATCAATGCATAAGGATTGGAAGGATACATTAGTAGTCTTAATTCCAAAAATAAAAAATCCTACAATGCCATCCAACTTTAGGCCTATAAGCCTGTGTCAAACTACCTACAAGATTGTGGCTACTATGATTTTGAATAGAGTAAAGAATTGCATTTCCAAATGTGTCACTGAAGAACAAGCTGCTTTTATTAATGGTCGCTCAATGTCAGATCATTGCCTTATTACTCAAAAGATTTTTCATAAACTTAGAATCACAAAAAATAAAAAAGGATTTATGGTGGTTAAGCTTGATATGGAGCAAGCTTATAACAATATGAGTTGGGATGCTTTAGAACAAGTGTTGTAGATGTTTGGCATGCCGGTGAAGATGATTGTGCTGATTATGGAATGAGTTAAAAGTGTCAGATTTTCTTTCATCATCAATGGTAAAGCTTCCAAGTGGATCACTACGGAAAATGAGTTTCTTTAAGGTTTCCCCCTCTCCCCTTATCTCTATATTTTGTGCTCTCAATTGTTTTCTTTAGCTATGGCTCAAGATGGTCAAGAATTGGGAATTCAAACTTCACAAAGATCTCAAAAAATCAGTCATCTCTTATATGCCGATGATGTGTTGATATTCTCTCATGCTTCTAAAAATTTGTCCACTAAATTAAGAAATATTATTTTAATATTCTGTAATTGGACTAGTTTGAAAGTAAACAATGCAAAATCACAAATTCTTTTTAGTAAGTCCATGAGCAGAACTGAGAAGGTTTGAGTAAAGAGAATTTTGAATTTCAAAGTAGTTAATGAGCTTCATTACTTAGGTGTCCAGCTACTTCTTAGAAGACTGGTTAGAGCAGATTTTCAGTTCCTCACTGATAAAGTTTTTCAGAAATTAAACTCTTGGGGCGATAAATGTCTTTCCTTGGCTGGAAAATTTATTCTTGCAAAGACATCGTTATTATCTCTTCCAAATTTTGTCTCAAATCATAATGTGGTGCCTAAGAAAGTTCTTCAGGAGGTAGATAAATGCTGCAGAAATTTCATTTGGAACAAAAGAAACGGTAAGAAGGAGATGCATTATGTAGCTTGGAGAACTTTATGCAAATCAAGAGATAAGGGTGGGATGAATTTTCATTCGGCTGTTGATAGAGCAATGCCTCTTAAAGTTAGATTAACGTGGAGGATGATTCAAAAGACTGACTCTTTACTTTCACGTGTTGTTACAGCCAAGTATGGAGATAACTTTTGGAAGACTAAATGCAAGAGTAACACTTCTGTTGCTTGGAAAGTGTTAAATGAATGAGCTAAATACTTGAAACCACTTTTGAGGTGAAGAGTAGCTAATGGTAAAAGCATTGATGTTGTTAATGATATATGGTTATTAGATAAGAGTTTCAATGATTGGCCTATCACTGGTGATTGCTTGGGTTTGGAAGGTTTAAAACTCAACCATTTTATTGACTTGAATGGATCATGGAAGACAGATGAATTGCTCTATTATTTTAATGAGAATCTGATTTCTGTAATTGTACAAATCAAGATTGAGTGTGAAGTTCTTGATGACTTCATGGAGGAAATTCATTCTTTATCAGGCAAAACTATTACAGCCCGGGCGTATGAGGCTCACTGCAGCAGCAAGCAAGTATGTGAAGCGGTTTCTGGGTTTGCTATCTGGTTAAAAAAACTAAAAATGACGGCACAGGTGGAAATGTTTTGGTGGAGGTTGAGTAGAGGTGTTATCCCAACTAATGAGTTCTTGAAATTCAGAAAACTCAGTAATGATGATCAATGTTCTAGAGGCTAAGGAGAAATTTAAAATCTGTCACACATAACTGCTATGTGTAAACTTTTACAGGAAGTGCTAAGGAAAATCCATGAATGGGGTATTTTTGTTCCAGTTTTTTACTCACTGGATGATTGTCTTAGTGAACTTAAATGTCTATCTATGATTGCACCTAATATTGTTATTCTTTACTGCAATGCAGTGTACTTGAATTGGAAAAATAGAAATGTGGTGGTTCATGGCAAGAATGCTAATACGGTTTCAACAATTGCAGCAAATATGTTATCCGCGGCTTACTTATCTTCTAATCCCCTCATTGCTAGCTGGGGTGCTAATCTCTCTAGGGATTTTCAAACTATTTGGCACCCTCCACCACAAGGATGGATTAAGATCAATGTTGACGTGGCTCTCCTATCTTCTTATAATGCTGGAATTGGAGGTTGCTTTAGAGAAGATAAAGGCAGATTATTGGTGGCCTTTGGGGAAAACAGAATTCATTGGGACATTGCAAAACTTGAGCTAGCAGCTGTGCTTTCAATCAGGAAATACTTACAACCGTGGATGGTTGAATGCAAAGGACTCATAATAGAAGGTGATAACATCAATGTTGTCAAATTCATTCAAGATTCTTTGAATAAGTCGAAGTGGCAAAGCTATAACTGGATAGAGGAGAATCTTCTATTTTGGTAGATTTCAATAAGGTAATTTTCAACCATATACATAGGAATGGTAATAGAGTAGCCGACATGTGTGATACTATGGCTTTAGATTACAATTTTTGTTTTGATAGTTTTTCTTTTGCAAACATCCCTTCTTCTCTAGGCTGTCTTTTGAAGAAGGAATGTGAACATTTTCTTTAGTTTGTACCTTGATTTTCTTTCCTTTAATGCATTTGCTATTTCAATCTTCTGTAGGAAGGTGGTAGTTACAAGAATAATAATAAAAGTTAATGAATTTACTACTAAGAATATTCTTTTAGTAGAAGGTTTAAAATATAATTTACTTATTATCCACAAATTGTATGATAAAGGCTTTGTTCTTATGTTTCTTTCTAATAAATGCCTAATTGCTTTAAATTTAATAACTATCTTAAAAGGAAAAAGAATAAATAATGTTTATATGAGTGACTTGAATTGCATCGATGCATTTGATAATATATGATATTTGAAAACTATTGTACATGAGTCCTAGCTATGGCATAGATGACTATGTAATGCTAGTATAAAAACACTTAGGAATATATCTCTGTTGGATTTAGTTAGAGCCATATTAAAATTATAATTCACTTAAGTTCATTTGTGTGATGCTTGTTAAATTGGAAAGCAGACTAGATCATCTTTTCATTCAATCAAAGACAAGGTAACTACTATACCCCTAGAGATCCTTCATATAGACTTATTTGTACCTATTAGTAAAACTAGTTTAGGTAAAAACATTTGAATTTGTAATTATTAATGACTAATCAAGATTTACATGTGTAAGATTTTTAGTACATAAGAGTGAGTCATTTCAAGAATAAAAAATCTTCTTTACATGGATTCAGAGGAAGTTAAGATGTTCAATTTTATCAATTCATGTTGATCATGGTGGAGAATTTAAAAATTAGAATATTGAATCATTCTATAAGGAGTACAGGATATGTCATAATTTTTTAGCCGATATGACCCCATAATAAAATGGCATTGCTAAAAGCAAGAATAAAACTTTGGTATAGGCAACTAGGCTAATGTTGGGAGACTATAACTTACTTAAATATTTTTTAGTATAGGCAGTAAATATTTTTGTTATTATAAAAAATTTTAATTTAACAACCAAATGCAATGTCACATAAGATTTTCTTTAAATTTATACTCTAGGTTTCTTCAACCAAATTTGCACAGATTGACATTATACCATCCTTAAGGATAAACTAATATTTCACTATCGATATGAGAATAGAAACATTCCTATCATGATTAAATAGAACATGTATAATATTTAATTTTCTCCAAAGGGTAAAAGAAATATTCACATATCATTTCATCTATAAAATTAATCAAATGTTTAAAGCTTAGGTCTATGTTTCACAAATCTTTCTCCTATCATAGAAAGAAACTAAGATAAAGTTAATTTTATTCTAGATTAGACTTCCTATAGGTGCAAACCCCTATAATTAATTATATCTCCTAAGAGAATACTCCATACTAAAGTGAAAACTAAATATTTTATAGACATATAGATTTAAAGAAATATTTGGGATAACAAGATTTTAATGTAAAAGCATTAGATTATAAATTCTCTAATTGTCCTATGAATTTAGATTTTAGATTTTAAATTTTAAAAGAATTGAATATGCAATGTGCAAATATGGAAGAGGTGTTTACCACCTGGACTTATATTAGATTGGAGTGAGTTTCTAGCTAATAATTCTAATGCATAACAAATCTCTATAGATGTAATGCATGATAGTATGAGTTCTATCCTAAGAAGTTAAAGGATGAATAGAAATATCAAATTTATGACTTTAAACATGCATTTAAACATTTCCAAACCATCATATTCATTCCAATTCATGCCTTGAATGAATCTAATCCATGGTGGAGTCAACTCATGGTGAGTTGATTTTGTTAACTCACCTAAATCGATTAAACCTTTTTTTTTTTTGAAGAAATGCATAATGCATTAAGGAGAAAAAAGTAAAGAACTAATTACAACCCTGAAGAGGATGATATTCTTCCTTGATTAAATTAGCCATCAAGGGAGGGATATCATCAAAAGAAAAACTATCAAAGTAAAAACTATCATCTAGTGCCATAGTAGCACACAAGTTGGATACCTTATTACAATCTCTATAAGCATGTACAAAGACAACTTTATTGAAATCATTCACAAATAAAGAATCACTTACTAATTTGAAGATCATGGTACCTTTGTTCTGCTTCAAAGATTTTTGAATGTAGTTGATAACATTCATGTTGTCACTTTCCAAAATCACCCCTTTATAGTCCCTCATCTAGCTTTTGACGTAGTCCTTGACCGAGATAATAGCTCCCATTTACAGCTGTGCAATATCCCAATGCATCATCTTCTTTCCAAAAGCAAGAATGAATCTTCCATTACAATCTCGGAAATCACCTCCAATTCCAGCTAATCCCGAAGACGTTAAGGAAGCATCAATATTGATTTTCATCCACTCTTTCGGTGGGGGGCACCAAGATACTTGAGACTCCCTAAGGAGATTAGTGCTCCAGTTAGAAAGAAATGGACTTGCTTTGGTAATTGTCACTGATAATGCGTTAGAAGCCACCAAATAAGAAGGAAGTGCAGTTTTTCCATGCTTTATCTCATTTATATTTTTCCAAGAGAAGTAAACAATAGTACAATAAATTTGTACAATTCCCAGATTTTTAGCTGAAATTTTCTTAAGCTCCTTAAGACAATGATCAAGGGAATTGAAAATTGGGATAGGAATACCCCAGCCAACAATATGTTTGATGATTTCAACCATATATTTGCATTGAACAATGATGTGCTCATAGTTCTCCACAATTTTACAACCTCTAGCACATGAATCGATATCAAGAAGCTTACGATTTTTAAGATACAAGTTGGTAGGAATAGATGCATTCCCAAGTCTCCACCAAAACATTTCCACCTTCTTGCTCAGCTTTAGCTTTTTGAGCCAATTATAGTAACAATCATCAGTTAAATTGAATTTTCTTCTTAAAACTTTTTCAAAAGCCAATCCAGAAACAGTTCTTCCAGGATAGAAATTCTGCATTTCCAACATATCAACATTGCTGGAATTAATTTGGATATTGCTGATAACTTTCACAAGTTTTGGATGAAACCATTCCTGAAGCAAATTAGAATTCCATTGGCCATTCTACAGCATTAAATGTTGAACACACATTCCTTCCAAGGTAGAACAATCAGCAAAAGTCGGCCATTGATTGATACTTTTGTCATAGATTCAGCTATCATTCAACACATTGATATCTTTTCCATTACCAATATTCCATCTAGTAATGTTTTTAAGAGATTTTCCACCATCAAGTAATATTCGCCAAGCTTTAGAAGTGGTCTTCTTATGGGTGCCATTCAAGATATTATTACCATATTTAGCTCTCATAACTCTATGAAACAAAGTATCAGGTTTTTGTAAAAAATTCCAAGAAAGATTAGCTCTTAACGATCCAGTCTTCAAAGTTGGTGATTGTAAACCCAAGCCTCCCATATTTCTTGGTTTACAAAGATCTTCCCAAGCAATGTAATGAATACCATGACTACCATCATTCTTATCCCATATAAAACTTCTACAAAGTTTTTCCATAGTGAGCAACACCTTCTTAGGGATCATGGAGTGAGTAATCAAGTAGTTAGGCATTGTCAAAAGAGAGCTAGTGATAAGAGTAACCTTACCACCTAAAGAAAGAAATTTCTTTCCCCAAGTATTAAGCCTGTCCATCATATTAGTCAAGATATCATGAAACTCTGCAGCCCTTAACCGATTAAGAGATATCTTGATCCCAAGATAATTCATCTCCTTAACAGTTTTGAAGTTCAAAACTTTAGTAATCTTTTTCCTCTTCCGATTGCCAATAACATTACCGAACATGATTTGAGATTTACTATCATTAACCCTTTGCCCAGTCCAACTACAAAAGTCATCAAGAATACTCTTCACCTCCTTAGCAATATCTTTTGAGACTTGTGAAAAAATAATAATGTCATCAGCATATAAGAGATGAGTAATTTTAGGACCCCTTGGAGAAATTTGAATTCCAATATTACTACCCCTTTCATGAATAGAATTGAAAAGCAATTGAGAGCATAGAATGTAAAGATAAGGGGGTAATGGACACCCTTGATGAAAACCACTATAAGCCATAATCCATTTAGAATTTCTCCCATTAATAATAATAGAGAATCTAACATCAGTAACACACTCCATAATGAGTTTAGCATAACCAGTAGGAAAACCATACCATTTGAGGAGATTATCAAGAGTAGGCCATCCCATGCTATCATAAGCTTGCTCCATATCAAGCTTCAGAGCCATCATACCCTTCCTATTCTTGGAAATCTTAAACTTATGTACAATCTCCTGAGCCAAGAGACAATGCTCATAAATAGATCTCCCAGGAATAAATGCCATTTGCTCCTCAGTAATTAGTTTGGACATACACGTCTTCAATCTATTAACTATCATAGTAGCAACAATCTTGTAGTTTGTCTGGCATAAGCTAATAGGGTAATAATTGGATGGAAGCATAGGATTTTTAACTTTTGCAATCAAAACAATAAGAGTGTCTTTCCACTCTTTCCTCATACACCCATTAGTAAAGAAACTATTGACAGCATTCCATAAGTCTTTCCAAACAATATCCCAATAATGCTTATAGAAGGAGGAAGTGAGACCATCCATACCTAGGGAACGGTTGTTACCTTGCTGGAAGACAGAATTCTTGAGCTCCATCACCGAAAGTGCTGAGTTAAGAGCCTGAATATCCTCATTATTAATCTTCTGATGATCACAAATCTCGGGCCAACCTGAAAGTTGACAGCTTCTATTCTTCCACTTAGATTCAAAATATTGAATAAGGACCTTTTCAATTTCTTCTTCTTCAATTTGCATCATGTTATGGGCATCTTTAATTTGATTTATTCTATTACCATTCCTTCTAGCCGTTGCAAAATTGTGAAAAAGCTTGGAATTAAAGTCCCCTTCCTCAAGCCACCTAGCTTTGGACCTTTGATTCCACCAAGTAGATAATCTCTTCAAGGTTACATTAAGATCATGAATTTTGCTTCTAAGTAAAAGCAAGTCTTGAGATGTCCAATCAATACCCGAAGCTTCTTTAGCTTGAAGTTCCGGAATTTCCATCTTCAACTTTACCTTAAGATCATTTAAGTCTTTGCATTTGCTCCTACTCCAAAAAAATAGAGCTTTTAAAGTTCTGTTAATCTTCTTTTGAAGAACCAAGCCTTACTCCCCACGATCTTTCCTCATCCAAGAATGATAAACAATGCCTCTAGCCGCTGGATACATTCTCCACGTATCTTAAAACCTTATGATTTTAGACTTTGCTTGTTCCTTATCATTAAACTTGAAGGTAATAGGACTGTGATCTGAAGCCACCCTAGCAAGATGTCTAGTGGCAGCTATAGGAAGTAATTTCAAGGCTGTAGAATTCAATAAACATCTGTCAAGCCTCTCTTAAATCCTGGAATTCCCTTCCTTATTATTACACCAAGTATATCCACATCATGAAAGTCACAGCTAGTCATGAAGTTTTTCATGTCTCTAGGTCCTTTGGTAAAAAGGAACCTTTTGCCGCCTGTTTTTTCATCTTTGTTAACCACACAATTGAAGTCTCCGCCAATGATGGAAGGAATTGACCTTACCATACATTTATCCAGCAAGTTCCATAAAGTTTCACGCTCCTTGCAACATCTACTACCATATACAGTAGCAATTCTCGAAGATCCCAATCTAGGAATAAATAAGTCTCCGACAATCACCTGAGAAGAAGTCTCAGTAATCACAAAGTTCCCAATCTTCAAATTCCACAAAACTAAAATGCCACCAGAAAGTCCAACCGAAGGGAAATGATAGAAATCCCATTCTTTACCAATAAGAACATTAACATCCATCCTATTGATATTACTTATCTTAGTTTCCATAAGGCCAATGAAAAAAACATTCTGATCTTTAACCACTTCTTTCAAATATAGAGCAGCTTCCCTCTTTCTAGCTCCTCTGCAGTTCCAAAATAAAAGGGAAGACATTTAAGTAACATAAGGGGAACTTACCCCATTTGTGGACACCATACGTCCCTCTCTCTTTTTCTTCTTAATTTCTTGATCAACCGGGCTCAATGATCTCAGCTCCTTGGCCAACTTTATTTTAGCAGAACATGCCAAGTTGGGTTTACATTCATTCACAGCATTATCTTTCATTCCCTCCTTCCTCTTAATCAGCAAATTTATAGCATCATCCTGTAAGTCTTGACCTTCAATTTCATTCTCTTAATTAAGAACCTCAAAAGCATTATTTAAAATTATTCCTTCTTTATAGTTTCTTGATTCTCCTTCTTTGTTTGCATTGCCTTCTTTGTCTGCATTGGCTTCTCTAGCAGAGATTTATTTCATCTGTATATTCTGCACTTGCAAACCTTCTATCAGAATGTTCTTCCCCAGATTATCGTTCCCTTTATTCTTGATAGCATTGTCAATTATGTTTCCATCCAAATTTTTATAAACCCGTCTGTTTTTAAACTGGACATGAATCCAGGGACCATACTCCTCATTAGTCATTGCATTTTTAATTCCTCCTTCTGTTTTACTTTCTTCACCAATGCTTTCTTCAGAGTTACCCATAGCTTGATTCTTAATACCCAGCACAACCTTCTCAGGACATGCTTTTAATTCATGTCCTGCTCGACCACAATGATAGCATAGTAAATTCAACTTCTCATATTTGGCTCTTTGGAAGAATCTTCCAGCAAGACCATCAATCCAGACACCATTTGGGAGCTTTTTTTCCAAATCAATCTTGACACATATGCGAGCAAACTCTCTCTTTCCCCAACGGAAAATATTTCCATCTAAATATAGCGGTGTGCCAATCCGAGAAGTAATTCTTGCAAGAATGTCTTCATCCCAACAATACAGAGGTAGGCACGGTAGTCTGATCCATACCGGAGCTGAGATTCCTTTCAATGAATATGGATCAAATGTCGGAGACCATCTATCCATACCAACTATGTACCCATTTACATACTAGGGTCCACCGTTTAAAACTTCATCAATCGTCTCATTAGTCTTGAAGGAGCAAAGTATCCAATTCATACCGATTTAGGTCATGTGAAATCCGCCAAACTTGTTCCATTGTTTTCTCAGATCAAAACTGCATACTGAGTAGGGGACATTACCACCTAATACTTTAATTACGATCGAATTCTTCAGCACTTCTGAATTCTTGGCTTCAACCACTGGATTGAGTTTCACCGCAATACCATCCTCAGAAAGTTCAACTTGTTCATTTTTAAAATCAATCTTGATAGGATTTGGCTTCGACCAGGCTCCAATTACCTCTCCAACATCATTTTGTTCTTTTCCCTTTAAGGATTCGCTCAAAAGATCCTTATCAGATATGTTAGATGATCCCGAAATTCCTTCAATAATAGGGTTGAGATTACCATTGTCCTGAACATGACGAGACTGATTTATCCCAGAAAAAGAATTAACTTTCCAGACGGTATTCTTTATCTCCGATGATTCAAGATTGTTAAGAGCACAATTCTTATCATTTCCAATAGTTTCCGCAGCTAACTGATCAGAAAAATCTTCATTCAAGATCTTATTACCTTTCCCTTCTATCACAATTGGACGGATCACAGATCGCGATCCTTCTCTGATCACTACACCACTTCTCCCTCTTCCTCTAGGAGGACTGGAAGGACGCGGGGCTACCATGACGTCGGCCGAGGACGCCAAGAAGCTGCCGGCAACGGCTCCACCAACCGGAGAAAAAAACCGCAGGAGAGACAAATTCAAATTGAAAGACGGTTTCTCTCTCTAGAAATCCAGACTCTCTCTCTCTAGGGAAAAGAATTCAATTTTTTGACATTTCACTAATCATAATCGGTTAAACCTCTCACAGACACATTTCACAAATTTAAAATTCATACCCATTTAACCAAATTCTACAAATTTCTTTAGAAAATCCTTTGGAGGTTCCCTATGACTCATCATAGGTGGCTTGACCATTATTGGCTTGTCAACATAATCAATTTCATAAGAAAATCCTCAAAATGGTCAAAATTGTTCAACATAGCAAAAATTTTATATAATCCATTTCCAACTCTTGATTTAATCCAAATCGGCCTCATGTGGACACATGTACACAAAAGGCCAAAAACCCCCTTCCATATTATATGTCCTTTGTCCAACAACTCTCTTGCCCAAAGGATTTTCCTCCAATCACTCCCTATATATGGATATCAATTAAGGAAATATCCAAATGAATCCCAACCCTTTGTTTGAAAAGGAGGGCTTACAAATAAGGAAAAAGGAGAGAATACCCTCATTCACCCATGACTAAAAATCCAAAGCTCCTCAAGCTTCCAAGTGTGTACATAGCCCTTGAGACCTGTTGGATTGAGGTAAATGTCAAATCTTCGTTTAAAACTTCATTTTAAGACAACTTTTTGAAATGTACTTTTAAGAGATTCCAAAATCTTTACACTCTTTATCAGAGTGCAGGGAAGCTATGTTTAAAATTTTATAGCATTTGGATCACTATGCATGAAGATATTTAACTTCTTCCATTCATATTCAATTTCTTCTTAATCTTATAGTACTATTAGATGTATAGTATAGTATGATTATATTGAGAGGGAATAACTAGAAAGATAGTGTTGTTATGAAATCATCTCCAATGATTGCTGCTAGGGGTTAAATCCAGCTTTTTCTAATAAAATAAAACTAAAAATGGCCTAAAATATTGAAAATTCATCAGAATTTCATTTATTATGGAAATTTTGAGTTATTAGGCTCATTGTAACAAGACTAAGCCCAATTATAATTTAAAAATGATAAAAAAAAAAAACAATTTGGCCATGGTACAAAGAGTAATTAAGATTTAAAATTTTTATAGTTTTCCTAAGAACTCCCTAACCAGTGGTCCAATTGAGCTCAATTATGGAGAAGAGTAATTAAGGCATGAGGGATACATACCCTAATTTTCATGGGACATGGGGAGTAACACAAGTTTGGGGAATCAATTTCCAAAGTTTTGGATAAAAATTTGACCCAAAAATATTTAAAAGGCCCTCCACTCTCTATATGAGTGGAGCATGGACCCTTAGCTTGAGATTTAAGAGAGCTCTTAGGCTTGATGAATCTAAGAGATCCACTTGAGTAGCACCACAAGCAAACCCTCATTAGCAAATTACCACAAGAATTTTGCTGCCCAACTGCCAACACTGTACCTTCATTGGTCAACCATTATGTTAAGTAAAAATTATGTTTATTTTATTGTCTTAAATTATAGTAAAAATGTATGTTTAGTTGATATTATATAGTAATTTCTTAAGAAAAAAATTTTAAATTTGCAAAGTTAGAACCAGTGCTACGGAGCCCCAAACACCTACGTCGTAATGCCTTCAATGCCTCGATGTTGGAATAGAACATCATAGCACTCCAACCTCAATTATTTTTCCATTCAAGACAATACTCCATAGGAACATCATGCGGCACTATAGTGCTCTATGCTCTATCAAATTATAAAATAATTAAACACTGAAGTGTCAACCTCTAAAGCATAGTAGCATCGAAAGACTTTTCCAAGGTTGCAGTGCTAATTCTTCTACATCACCATGCCAAAGTAGTTAAGAAAGGAAGTGTTGTGCTGAGTCAGCCAACCTTCATGCCTAGTTAGCCCAACGTCATAACAGAGCCATCTAAATAATAACGAGGCACTAGTTCATTATTATAACCCTATGGTGCCACTCTATCAGGCACCGTGGCACTTATATCAGTTTATATAAAAATTATAAATAGTTTTTTATGTTTTTGTTTAAGTAGAGATTAGAGAGAGACTAGGGATAGTAAAGTTATATTTAGTAGAGTGGTTGGTTATCCTTGTAGTTATATTTAGTAGAGCCATCTAAAGTTATATTTAGTAAAGTTATATTTTGCAAAACAATCCTTAGGAGTGCAAAAGAGTGTGAAGAATGAAGGTGTAAGAAGGGAATCACTCCGAAAAGAGTCCATCTATAGGATATGTTTGAGATTATCAACTCTGGGTGATTTTTTCTTCATTATTTTTTTTTATATTTTCTAAAGCAAATAATGAAATATGTTTTGATTTAAATTAATTCTATGGCTAGCTAACTTCTTTGTTTTGGACTAATAATGTGATTAGTCTTTGTTTCTCCTAATATAAACTATTGTATGAACATGTGAATTGTTGTTCTCAATTTTTTTCGAGCTTAATATAGTTTATGTAATGGACTTGTATGAATTTAAAATCTAAGATAATATATTGCCTCAATGAAAGATTGATGGAACAATTAGGAGGATTGATATAGAATACTTTCATTCCTAGACATATGATGATTAGGATTCTATGTCCTATGGAGAATAAATTATTGTAGAAGGTCATAAAACTTTTTTACACCCTTACAAGCTCAATACAGATCTAATGATATATATATTCTAATTCATAACTATTGTAAATGATTTTGCTTACATAAAATATGTTAATTCACTCTCAATAGTTAAAAATATCTTTAATTCTAGTTATCTTTATTAATTATTGTATTTCTCAATAGTGATAACACCTCAACTTTTATTTCATTGTGTGAGATAAATTTTGTATCATTAGTAAACATTATAGAGTTAGTTGTAGCTAGCACACTTATTTCGTTTTGAGATCGACACTCTTTTCATACACTTTATTACTTGATCGAAATATGCACTTGCACAGTTAGGAGCATATAGTGCACACATACATATAGAATTCAAGCTCATCTAAATAAAAAAGTAAAGTACTCATGACATTGCCATTGAACCTTCGCCTAGCTAACGTCGTAGGACCTCTGCTCAATTGATGCCACCAAAGCTTGACTGGTCGACCATTACTATTTGACTCCGCTTGGTCGTCGTCACCATAGAACTACTCAGCCACCATCACCGAACCTTTGCCAACTAACTTTGTCCATTAGAAATTCATGACTTTTTTTTTCATCAGACCTCTTCCTTGATCATTGCCATCAGACCTTTGCCTCATGACCATCATCGCTAGACTTTTGTCACCTAGCCACTGCTGTCAGATTTCCACCCGGCCATTTTTGTTGGACTTTTTTTATCCAACCATAGTTGTTAGACCTCCATTTCCTGCTAACTATGATCAATAGACCATTGTCGTCAAACAACTATCCTACGACCACTATTTCTCAACTACGACCCTTTTGGCCTCCATCACCCATTGACTTATATACTTAGATCGCTGCTTCATGACTATAGTCTTCAGACCAAAATCATGTGATTATAGTCCTTGAACCATTTTCGTTTGACTAATATTGCTCATTGACTATAATCCTTTCGACATCCATTGCACATCGATTATGGTCCTCGGGCCACTGTCTCCTAATTATGGTCCTCAAAACCACTATCACAAGACTATGGTTCTTGCACCATCGTCACTCGACTACGATCCTTTAACCTCTAGGGACGACCATTGTCCTTCGACATTTGTTGCTTGGCTAGTATCCACCGACCTCTAATCTTTTCATAATCATTGCATCCATTTATGTTGGATTTCTGCTAGAGGGATTTTATAACTTCAAGCACACAATATGTTCTTTATAATGTATCAATGCCTTCTCTTAGGGAAGGATTTCACTTGTAATCAAATACAAATATTTGTGGAATCATTTTAACTAGTCTAAGTCATGTGATTATTTGAGAAATATTATTTTTCAAAAGACTGAAAAATAATTATTTGGTAAATGTTATTATTTAAAATATATGTGCGGCTTGCTAGTCGACCACAGTGTTAGAAGAAGGTAAGCTAACTTACAGGTGACGAAACTCAATACGGAGAGGCCGCGTGCCGGCGAAAGTTCTTTGAAGGCTCCGCACACGGTTTGCTGCCAATTAAACAAATCGAGTTTTTTTGGTCCTTCCTCGTTATCCAATTTCCATTTCCCAACTGCTCGCCTGAATGTTTGCTGCCGTTTCCGGCCTTCGGGTTATTTGACTAGTTTTTTGTTCTTAACTGCAGCTTGCTACTCAGTCGTTCCAGTTCATCGTACTTTCATGTAAGATTCTTTCCTCGAGTTTCTCCTTGTTCTGAAGCTTTCATTGGTTCTGGAAATTTTTTGAATCTAACACCCTCTTTTCATGAATTTTGGAAATCGTTTGAGAATTTGAGAGGTTGTTTTGTTAACCCGCAGTAATATTAAAAAACAAAAGTTTGATTCTCTTTCTGTTCTGGGTGAAAATTTAAAATATATATTCGTAGATCCTAATGAAGTTATATCTTTGATTTGATGTTTCCTTGGATATAATTTTCTCGTCATATTCATTGGAATATTGGTTTTGTGTTCATACATCAAGGACGATGAAAACCTATGTTTCGATTTTAAATGGAACAATAGCCTGCATGATTACCCCATTTATAAAGTTATAATATAAACTTGATGCTTTTGAAGTTGAAATTCTCTCTTCTAGTTCTTATGAAGTTGATATTTTGATATCTTTTCAAGTTCATGAAGTTCTATATTTTTCTGTTCTTCTATCATGCTTATTATGGAATATCCTAAATACAACTAAGTCAGATTAGGAGAGCTAAGCTAAGCCTTAACTCCTCGCCATTTTTGAGCTAGCCTATGAGTTTGAAGGGTTTCAAGGGGCTCAAAGTGTATTTTGATATAGCCTTCTCAAAAACTTCTAACCCGAGCACACGCAATGGAGCCGTAGACAGTCAAGTGAAATCCAATCAATTTGATCACAACGTCATTGTGGTAAAGGTCGTAATGCCAGAGGGATAATTACCGCAGGGCATAGAATGGGAGTAAAGAGAAATAGGCAAGAAAAAACAGTCCGGCAAAATGGCATTCATGATCTATTTGCTTAGTAATTCTTTGCAGTTTCTTTTAGAATAAAATTTGCCTAAAACTTCATTAAGAGCTCTTGAAAACTTGGCGTAATTCTTCCATTAGTCTTTGTGATGTATGTATTTTATTATTTGTATTCTATTGCTAAATGAGTATATGACTCTTAATTAAACACAATGGAGAAAAAGAATTCATGTAGCCAATCCCACGTGGTGGGATAAAGATGTTGTTGTTGTATTGAAACAGTAATATCCCACTTGATGTTATATTTTGTATGTCCACGGAGCTGGTGTTGGTAGTTTCCAAAACAGTTATCTCTATCTGCTATTAATTTTTTGCTTCAATATAAAGTTGAGTATGTTGGCGAAATTATTCAAGTAATTTTGGTTTGCAGAAAACTTGATGCATAACACTTCCTTCTTGATGAAATGTGCTTCTCATCCATTGTTCATCTTTGCCTCCATTTATAAGTGACAAGCTTTCTGCAATTAACTAAATAAGAAGTCCTCAAAAAAAACTATACTGTCTAAATTGTTAATTTGGCTCATATCTCACTTTATTTTATGAAGCATTATTAGATTATTTTGGGTTTTTCCTTGTGAAGCTGAAAGGTGGTCTAATTGCTCTCCCTCAAGCTGCTCTCTGTACCATGAATTTGCATCACTCACTTTAGTTCACTGCAAACACGATGCATGATACAACGTTTTGGTTCCAATGTGCTCTCATCCATTGTGCTACTTTCGCCTCTGGTTTTAAACTTTTAGCTTTAGTCAATTATCAGAATAAGAAACCATGAAAATGTTTAATGGCCTAAATTTAATTCTCCCATATTTTCTTTATTGATATAAAGCTTTAAGATATTTTATGTTTTCCTTGCAAATTTGAAACGTGATCTAAATGCTCTCAATCACAATTCACAAATAGCAGCTTTCACAAACATGAATTTGCCTCGTTATCCATTTCAATTTGAACGGGGCTTTAGAATGCTCATTACCTTTCAGGAAAAGAACACAACTTTAGAGCAATTTTGATTCCATGAATAATTAAGTATGGATTTTTTTAAGCATTAAACGCTTTCATGACACTAATGCTGTGTAGAATATTTTTTACCATTACAAGATGTAGATCTGAGAGGATAGTGAAGCGAAGGGATCAGATTGAGACTTGAATGTTATGACATCAAAAGTGTTCTTAATCCTTTCAGTGAGGGCAAGCCGGAAAAACCATGTCCTCATAAACTCTTTTTTTTTGTTTTGTCAAAAGTAGAGGATTAGCCTTTGGCTTATTTCTGTAAAATTGATCTTCTTTTTTTTTGTTGTGATAGCTCACTGATTACTTTGTGCTTCACTTGCTTCTCCAGTTGAAGATATCTGTCAAAATGGAAGCATTAAAGGCTCTACCACCTGGGTTTGGCTTTCATCCAACAGATGTTGAGCTTATATTTCACTATCTTAGAAGGAAAAACCAAGGCCAGAAGGCCGACTTTGAAGTGATACCAGAGTTGGACATATATAAGCGTGAACCATGGGATTTACCTGGTAAATTTGCTTCTTACTAGTCTTTTACTTTCAAAGTTTGATACAAATACCAGTGTCTTAATATATATGCCACGTTTTGACTATAATTGTATTAATCTCTTGATTTGGTACTTTATCCAGCTTGTTGTCCGATCCCCACAAGGGACAGCATGTGGCACTTTTTTGCTTCTCGTGATAGGAAGTATCCAAACGGTTCACGCACAAATAGAGCGACTGAAGCAGGCTATTGGAAGTCCACTGGTAAGGATCGAAACATCAGATTTCTCAACCAAGTTATTGGGACCAAGAAGACGCTAGTTTTTCATGAAGGTCGGCCACCCTCTGGAAAGCGCACAGATTGGATCATGCACGAATACTTTATGGATGAAAAAGAGAGCAAGACTAGCTCTGTAATTAAGGTACTCTACTTTGGTGGCTTTCACCTTTGATTGCGCTACCAACTATAGATAAAAGACCTACTTGTCCCTAATTTTTTTTTTAAGGTAGATCTGCTGCTTGCTTCTTTTAAATCAGAATTATAAATGCCAAAAAATTACATTAGTAACCTTATGCGGATTAATAAGTTACAGATGGTACAAACAGTTGCATCTGATTTACAATTCAATCATTTGATTTGCTTTCCTTCTAGTTTGCTTTGCTGATCTTTTACTCATTCTTCTTTTATGTTTTGCAGAATACTTATGTCCTTTGTCGTGTTACTAAAAGGAATGGCTTTGCAGTTGAAGGAAGTAATGTCTCAGCCCAGACTGAAGAGGCCAATGCTTACCAAAATACTGCAAAAGCTTTGTATCTATCTCTGCATGAGAGCATGGCACAGCAGAAGTCAAGCCAGTCTGAGAGTACTGAAAACCTGAATGCATGGTTTGAGGAGCTCTTATTTGATGGATCTATTGACTTCAACATTACTTCTTCCATAGAATCAAAAAGTGCACCACAGGTATGCGCAGCTTCCTACTGCTAGAGGCGAGCTTTGATATATATATATATATATAATCTTAATTTTACTGTTAAAATCATATGAGACTTGGCAAAATTTAAAGGGAATAAAATAATGTAATTAAATATATTAAAATCTTCTTGTTGTCTTAAGTGATGTGGTTCGTTGTCTTGAGCTGGTTAAATCTTCTAATATACCATCTAGGTAGTTTTTTTTGCCATTTCAAGTACAACTTTAGGGAATTGCTAGCTGTGAATAACTTGCGTGTGAAATATTAATACAGTTTTCAATTGACAAATGAATCAACATGTTATTCTTTCTTATAGGTTTTCCCTGAAAAAATAATTGAATAATTCCTTTTGAGCATTGCATAAAGACGGTAATAGCTGAATAGAAAAGGAAAAACCAGATGGACGCACAGGCATTATAATATGGGATGCCTTTATAAAAAAAAGACAGTTCAAATCTTTTTCTGCAGATTCATGATTAGGCAATTTTATTCATGAAACTCATAAACCTTGAAAAAAATGGTATTTGTTAGATCTTTCACAAGTTTTGCCTGGATTCTGTTAATTTTCCTTACTTTCCATTCTTTTAGGTTTCACAGAACGTCCATTGTGCTCTGATTCCAAAGGATGAGCCCTTGGACTTAGGCTTCTGGCCAGAAGAAATCATAGATGTCCTACATGATGACATTTCCGCCATGCCTGAGATCAATGAATTGCTTGCAGTTGATCACAAAGCCACATCATCACTAATCAATTCAAACAAATATGAAACTGATGGTTTCGAAAAGGCAATACCTGCTATTGGAACGTTCCAACACAATGTGAAGCTTCAAGTTCAGTCCAGCAAGATGGAATCATGGAACAGTGCATCTGTGTGCCAGACCATCAAACCTGCACAGGTTGATTGCGGCATCAAAAATAACAGGCCTCGTAAGCCAATAAACTTAAAGTTAGAGAATAAGCGAGAAGCAATACAGGATGCAATAAAGGGGCTCTTAGCTGTGGTTAGGAGTTTCTTTTCCTGTGTCTGAAAGAAGGGCAGGGACATGCTGTTTCCTGGTTTCTTACGTAATTGGAACTGCAGCTTTGGTCATCTGATATCTGTCTCGTGATTGCCTAAAGTTCTAGAGTAGCTTCACTGCTATGGGGTTGCAAATTATAGCCTGTATTTTGGTAAATATCTATGGTACTAAGAAGTTTTTGATTTCCTGTTTAAATCGTTCCTCGCGGTAATTAGGTTTATTGTCTATTTTATATGATAGGTTTACTTGTTTTGTTTGTTGATAGTTGTTTTATAATGTAGGATTAGGATAGTCTCTACTTCCTCCCTGTTCATCATTAGGTGAGGGAATTGTAATTTTTGCGTTGGGATTAAGAATAATGTCACAATGATTATGAGGAATAGAATTATATAGACATTTTGTATTTCGTGATCTTTTCAATTATTTGTCTTTTATCTTTTCAGTTCCTTCTTTCTGCTAAATATTTTCGAAATGATTTCCATAAAAAATTATCACAATTTTTTTTTTAATGTTTAATTAGAGCTTCTAATATATTTTTAGGCCACTTGTGGAGGATACTTTTGTCAAGAATCTACCGTGTTTCTATTAAAACAAGTGTATATATTGACCCCTCGCACATGAAGTTATTTGTCATTACAGCAATCTTTAATTGAGATAAGATTATTGAATAGCTCATACATTGCCTCCTTTTTTTCATTCTTTACAGTTTTGATGCTGGCAATGACCACCTCAATTGCTTTTAATAACAAGGCCGAGTTTGACGAGTGTTGTGCTTCCAACAACGTTGTCAGGTTTAGGAGATCTCGATAAGTGCAAGATCGATGATTCTAGTAAATTTTGAAATCTCAGATCACTTCTCTTGTTAATTCAGTGGTAGCGAAAGAGGGGTTTAAGATCTCCATTGCATTTTCATCTACTACATCGTTGACAACCTATGTTGCATGGATACGCCTATTTATGAGGTATGCTATATCAGACACGTGTCGGATACGGCTACGCCTCCGATACGGCATGGATACGTGTCGGATACCGCTTTGCCGTTTTCAATTAAAATATTATTTAAATTTGATCGGACACAGGTATCGGGTGTCCTATTAAAAAAAATATAGCCGTAATTTGTCCTATTCATTTCGGCTATACGCTCGATATCCCTGTTCATTTATGATGCTTAAACATTTTGGCGAGCTAGGTTTTTCGTTTCCTCACTGGTCTTCGTCTTCTTCGTTATAGTCGAAGGAGCTGCTCGACCACGCGAGCATAGAAGCGGACAGGATCATCCTTCATCGACAAAGAGGCTTGACGACGCGAGCATTAAAGCTGATAGAATCCTTCGTCGACTAAGCGACTTGACAACACGAACAGTGAAGGCGACGTAAGCATTGAAGGTTCGTTTCTTCGTTCTTCATTTTCTTAATCGTAGGCTCGGTACCGGAACTCGATATTGCTCGAGTACTCGGTACCGCTCAGTACTCGGTACCGCTCGGTATTGCTCGACACCGCTCGGTACCGCTCGGTACTACTCGATACCACTCGGTGCTGCTCGGTATTTGGTACTTGATATAGCTCGGTACCGGAACTCGTTACCGCTCGGTACTGCTCGGTACAAAGCGGTACCGAATGGTACCAAGCAGTACCGAGATGGTAGAGAAAATTTTAAAGCAACTCTTATAATAAAAGTTTGTTCCGAGGGCGCTGCCCCTGGAAACCCCCGCAGGGGCACTGCCCCTTGACCCTACGACCTGATCGGGCAGGTCGAATCCCGCCGGGGGGCAGCGCCCCCTTGGACCCCCTGCATAGGTGCAACATATCTAATTTTTTTGGATATTTAGATGACTTTGATGACCAAGAGTCATTGCGTGATAGGTGGAGAATTGATCCGAAAACGTGGTGGATTATACATGGAGCTTCAGCGCCTCTACATCAAACAATCGCCATAAAATTGTTTGGCCAAGTTTCATCCTCATCTTGTTGTGAAAGAAATTGGAGTACATTCTCGTTCATCCAATCAATGAAGAGAAATAAAATTACTCCACAACAGGCTGAAGATTTAGTTTATGTGCATACAAACCTTCGGCTTCTCTCAAGGAAAACTCCAACTTATATGGAAGGAGATAATAGGATGTGGGATGTTGCTGGAGATGGATTTGAATCTCTTGAGGATATGGGAATATTATAAATTGCTAATCTTTCACTTGATGAGCCTAAATTAGAAGCTATGATATATATTGAAGATGATATAGAAACTCAAAGATAAACCACTGAAGAAGTTAATCATATCATTCCTTTTATTGAATAGTTGAAATTTCATGTGCTGGATAATTTATCTTCTTGTTTTTGTTGTTGTACCATATATTTAAATATTTAATGCTTACTTTTATTTCAAATTTTTTGTAATTTCAAATATTAAACTTTAATTACTTTCTTAATTTTTATGTATTATTTATGTATTATAATGCCGTATCCACGCCGTATCCGTATCCTTTATTTTTAAGAATTGGCGTGTCCCGTATCTGTATCGGTGCAACATAGTTGACAACTCTGATAAGATAAACCATATCTCTAGTTTGTTCATAATGTAATTCCCCCCTCAGTTCCCATCAACTATGCATCTTACCCTAGCACAATCATGAGAATCACCTTAAGTTTTCTTTACAGGCATTATATATGTTGATCTCATATGCATTCCACGCAATGTCATCTTGTAGGAAAGTAATGATTTATGCATGAGAGACATTGCAACAAAATGTGGACTCCAAAAATTTGGTTTTTGGGGATGCGGTCTCTCCATTTATATTTAGGAAGAGTTTTAATAGATTAAGTTTCGGAGAATATCATGTGTCAAACCACCGAGTCAAAGAGTCTCAATTATAATCGTTTATCATGTAGAGCCTTTTGGCTCGGTTGTTGACCTCTACTACCAGCTAAAATGAAATCATAAAAAAATAATAATATACAACATACCTCTACCGAAATCAAGCCCATCCCCTGCGTCGAATCCTGCAAAAAATCCTATAAACGTTGTTGAACCGTTCTTTATCGCATCTCTTCTCACAGAGCATGCGGAGGGCCTTTAGCTCTTCTTAAACGAACGGAATCCCACACACGACTCCTTCCACGTTCACTGCCTGCTCGCAAGAAGCTTCTGAAATCTCTCTTCTTCCTCCATCGGCCCCACTACCTCTGCAACCCGACGACTTGTTGACCTCATTTTTGTATGAGGTCACTAGGACTTTTCCCAAACTCCAGATCAGTCATGGCCCTAGATCAATCTAGCCTCCAAACCAATCTAGAGTCTAGAATCCTTCTAGACTTTAGACCCTAGGATTTATCTAGATCCTAGGATTCTTCCAAACCAATCCAGACTCTAGGATCTATCTAGACCCTAGGATTCTTCCAAACCAATCCAGATCTTTGGATCTATTTAGAACCAAGGATCCTTTTAGACTCCAGACCTTAGGATCTATCTAGGCCCTAGGACTCTTCCAAACCAATCCAAACTCTAGGATCTACCCTGGCCCTAGATCAATCCAGGCACTAGGATCTATCTAGACCCTAGATCAATCCAAACCTTAGGATCTACCCTGACCCTAGATCAAACCAAATTCTAGGATTTACCTTGGCCCTATATCTATCCAGACTCTAGGATCAACCCAGATCTTAGATCAATCTAGGTTCAAATCAAACCCAAACTTGAAGCCTATTTAGACTCTAGGTCTATACAGATATTAATCCTAGTCCAAACTTTGATGTAGCCTTCAAATTAACTTCAACCATATCCAATCACTTGTGATCATCCAAATGATTATAAATGATTTGGGTTATTCAATTTCAAATATTCAAAGCCAAAATCCAATTCAAAACCATACCAAATCCAGGGCTAAAAGGGTCGTCCTGAAAGTATTTTCTAATGATTTTTCAAACACTTCAAACCCTAGTCAAATAACCTTTGATTCAGAGTCTATCAATTGCATATTGATAGAAAATTTCTCTAGAGGCAACCCTTCATATTTGAGCTTGATCTGAGTCTTCTAACCCTAGAAGTTGGATTGAAATTCAAATATTGCAAAACCTTCATATATTTACTTCATATGCCACTGGACCTGCCATCTAGTGGATCCTGGCCTTGGAGCCTTCTCTAAACCCTATGATCACATTCAAACCCTTGATCATGATATGTTAAGAATTAATCTGCAATTTTGTGGGTTAACTTTGACCTCCATTTGACCAGGGGTCAAAATGACCAAAATGCCCCTTAAGGACAAGTTTAGAATTATATCTACATTTCAACTTGGCCTTTTCAAATCAAACTCCAAAATCTCCTACAATGCTTCCTAATCATCATTAAGAGTGTAATGGACTCAACCTCCCATATCTCTTCACTACATTCTCCCCAAGCCCAAGTCCTTGTTCGTTTGAGCTCCCCAGCAACTCCCCCACATCTCCCCTCTCAAATCCATCTGGTCAATCCTTGTTGTCGATGGGATTCTGGCGACATCAACCTCAAATCCTTCCAAGGCTCATTCCATGCAATTCGTGGCTTATCAAATTGTTGATTCAAGAGGGCAAATATACGAGGACAAACTACAAGCTCAAAGAGATCTTAAATGGTTTAATATGTGCTTAAATCGTGGTGAAATCCTAAACCCTAGATTAGAACATTTAGGAGAAATTAGCATTTCATTAAGCATATTTTAGACCGTGAAAATTGATCCCCACGAATGATCTTCATGTCTAAACTTCTTATTTAAAATTTCATTCGATTTGGTTAACCGGATTGAGAGAACGAGCTGAAAAATGCACGCTAGCTGAAAAATGCATGCTAGAATTTAAAATAATTTAAATTAAACTTAATTTAAAAACTTATTTTAAATTTTAATTATTTATAAATTATATTAAATTCTTTTAATTAACTCAAAACTTTAAAATTTCAAAAGAAATTTAATTTAAATAAAAAATATAAATATTACCTTTAAATTTTTAGAATATTAATTTTTTTAATTTAAAAGATTTTTCAGAAATTAAAAACTTAATTATTTTAAATAATTCTAATTATTTGATTATTTTAAACATTCAATTAATATATAATTAAATATTATATTAAATACTTTCAAAATTAAAAGTTATTTCCAAATTATTTTAAATAGTTAAAGGATCTCTCAAAAATATTTTAGATTTATTTTAAGAAATTTATAATTTTTAGTTTTAAGACTTATATTTATATATATAGGTTAATATATGTATATTTTAAAACTTTATTTTGAAATTATATATATATATATATATATATATATATATATAATGTTTGAGTGTTTGAAAGACCCCTTGAAACTTTAAATATGGATTAAGCCTATATGAATAGAATTGATTGGGATGATTATTTTGATTGTTCACTAATCTAATCTTTGATTATGTCTTATATTAATCTTTGCATGCTTAGGATACACACACTCGCATTTAGTTTTAGGGCTCTCATTGATCTAGGAATTGATTGTGATTGTGATTGCATCTTATTAATGTATGTCAAGGGTTAGAGACATTTTTTTAAGCCCATAAAACTTGGTGACATCATTAAGGATAATAAATAAGGAACCATGTCTAAAAAACTTAGAATAATTCTATAAATTAGGATACACTTTCTATTGACATGAAATTTGAACTACTTAAACTTAGTGGCACATACATCTCATAGAAATTTTTTTACTGATTTTAAAAATCATTAAGATTTTTAATTAATTAAACCTTAAAACATACCAAAAATTCTCATAAATTAAAAAAATGTAAATAATACTTCTAACTTACCAGAATTCAACTTCAAACTTTTTTTATTGAAGAAAATAGAAATCTGCAAATTTATTAAAGAGAGACTAAAGCATACAACCAACCGATTCCTCCTTTAACAATTCAAGAAAATAAGGCAGAATCTTATTCAAGGTAATATCTTCCCAATCAAAAGAAGAAAGAATAGCATAGTTAGCACAAAGATCGACTAACTTATTACTATCACGTTTAACCCAATTACAAATGACATGATTAAAATTGTTAATAAAAGAAAGACCTTCCGTACCTTCCATACCAGATTTGATCTTCTTATGAATGAGCTTAATGATGTTGAAATTATCCCCTTCTATGATAATACCATTATACTCAAGCATCCACTCTTTGAATACCTCATTAATAGTTTTGATAGCCAATAATTCCACATGAGCTATGTCCCAGTGTACACAAGATCTCCCAAATGCAAGCAGTAATCTCCCTTTGTGATCCCGGCATATGCCTCCAACTCCTCCTTTGTAAGAGGAAAGCAAGGAAGCATCTAAGTTAAACTTGATCCCGGCACACACACACACACACACACAAAGATAGATAGAGAGAGAGAGAGAGAGAGAGAGGATTTCTTCTACCTAATCGCTGAGCTAGTCGCTCCATCTGACCCTGATCAGATCCAAATGCCCTCTTTGTTCTCACACCTCATCCCCACTTGAATAGATTGACCTCTCTCCCTATCCTTACTATAACCGACCTCTAATCAAGAAAATAGATATTTGAGGTGATTTTCTTTTTTTAGTTGTTCTTGTTATTTTTTAAAGTAATAATGATGTTATTAGTGTTAGTATTAATAACATTATTATTATTGTTAATAATAATAATATTATTATTATTATTAATGATATTCTTATGATGATTATTATTATTAATAATATTATTAGAGAAATGAAAAGTAATAGACTTAGGAATCCTTTTCACAAAGTCAAATGTAACTATTGAGGATTGATTGGACACATAGCTCACACCTATACTTTGAAGAAGAAAACTTATTTGGTGTGAAAACCTAAGATGCATAAACCTAGACATATCATACATGCATCTCTTTATAAATTGTCAAAAGGAGAACCCAAACTTGTTTGGGTTTCCAGGTCTAACGTTTGATAATCTTGTAGGATCGCTCTCACACAAGACCTCGTGAGAGTATATGGAACCCGTGTTGCGGATCTATGGCTTATGATTTTGATGATAACAAACATTCTTTTTCTCTATGACTACTTTATACTAACATTTCAGGTTCACACGATCAGACTGCAATTTGGAATCAGCTCAAGATTGGGTAGACTAGGTCTGTGTCAGTTTGTAATCTTTTTTCTTTCTTGAGTCTGTTGTATTTGGTGTGGCATCTGATATTTTGTAACTTGAAATATTTTCTGTTGTACCCTAAAAGATTTTTATTTTTGGTAACATCGTCCAGGACGATATTTATATCGTCCTGGACGATCTGACAAAAGTAGAAATCCTAATTAGGGCATCCTCATTAAAGAAACTATCATTGAGATCGACCTCGATGATACATGTATCGGCCAGGATGATCGTCTTAATTCAGAAAGAATCAACCGCCATAATCAGCTTAGGAATTCTTTGTTTTAGGAAATCGGCCAGGACGGTATTTATATAGTCTAGGCCGATCTAACTCAATTATGCCTAAATTGATCTGGTATCTTTGGAAATCATTAATGGTTGATTGATACGATCACATCGGCCAGGACGATCTTATGATCGGCCAGGACGATGTCCTGGACGATTGACTTCGGCCAGCACCAAATCAAGGCGATGATCAGGATGATTAAAATCGGTTTTAAACTAAACGTCCGGGACAATCGTGAGATCAGCCAGGACGATATAACCAATTTTCTTCTAATCATCCCAAATCGTCCCAGGCCGTTGAGCTGAATTTGAACTAATCGGTCAGGACGATATGCCTATCGTCCTGGACGATAATGTCGGCAACTTGTATTAATGAGCTCGTTTTTAGCTCTTCTATTTAAGCTATGACATGGAACTTTGTAAGTGTCTTTGACAGTCATTGTAGCTTCGTTCTTGTGGGGGAAACTTGAAGAGAGAGCTTGAAAGGGAGAGAGGAAAGGGTGGAGTTTGAGAGGGAGAAGATCCTGTGAGGGGGGAACTCAAGGGAGTGTGGAGGGGATTCCACATGGTTGCTCCGACGAACTCGCACCTTAGTACCATCGGATTCAAGGCTTATCTCAAGGTAAGTTCACCAAAGAAGAAGATCTCCTTGGTGTTAAAGGACCCGGCGACTCCGCCGCACCGGGGAAGGTGGAAGTGATTTTGTAAGGGCTTCTCCGCCTAGCTGTGGGGGCTAAAGGAGAATCACGATTTTAGTGCAATACTTGGAGGGTGCCTCCAAGGAGTGGACGTAGGTCAACGTTTGACCGAACCACTATAAATCCGGTGTGTTCTTTCTTTATTACTTCCGCACTTTAATTTCCGCATCTTTGATTTTTTATGTGGTGCTATTGGTTTTAGTTTTATCTTTGGTTTTAAAGTTTTCCAATTCACCTCTCTCTGTTAAATTAGCTTTGGGCCAGTTCTATAGGGCCTAAATCCTAACGAACTTTCAAGTGGTATCTGAGCAGGATTTATAAAATAAGTTTTTAAAAGGTTTTGAATTTTATGATCCATGGCTAATCATAATGTTGTGGAAGGTTATTCGATCACGAGACCACCTTTATTTGAAAATATTCCTTTTGATTTTTAGAAAATTCACATGACTACTTTCTAGCAATCGATTGATTTTCACATGTGGCATATAGTTTTAACTGGTTATTCATCACCGTCACGAATTGTTAATGGAGTTAAAATTGATATTCCTTTTAGTCAATGGAACAGTGAAGAACAACTCAATGCTCAATTGAATGCAAAGTCTTTAAATTGCTTTTTCTGTGCTTTAAATTCTGATGATTTTATGTTAGTATCCACATGCACTACGGGTAAGGAAATTTGGGATAAATTGCACACCATATACGAAGGCACTAGTGAAATCAAGCAATCCAAATTGAATTTATTAATGCATGATTTTGAATTATTTTCCATGAAACCTTTTGAAACGATTTTAGACATGTATACCAGATTCATTCAAATTGTAAACTCATTGCATACTTTAGGAAAAGATTTTTCAAATTTTAAAAAAGTTAACAAAATTCTTTGTTGTCTACTGGATAAGTTTGATGCTAAAGTAGTTGCTATTTGTGAATCAAAAAATTTGAATGAGTATTCTATTGATAATTTGATTGGCTCACTCATTGCCTACGAGTAAGGTTTGGGTCAAAGACTTTTGGTTGTAGGTGAAACTATTGTTCTAAAAGCTGAAGATACATAAAGAGATAGCCTAGTTGGTGACGAAGGCAATGACGTGTCAAGCAAATCACAAAGCTCACCAAAGCATAAACAAAAGTGGAAAAAAGGTAAAAGTGGTAAGGATGTCCATATTTCTTCTGACATTATTTGCTTTTGATGCAGGAAGCTTGGACATATGAAAAATCAGTGCCCTAATTTAAGAATTCTTCCTACGAAAGAAAAGGGCAAGGCAAAGCAAAATTCAAAGTGGGAAAACAATGAAAGACGAAAAATTGTTATAATAGTTGCTATTTGAATGCTTTACATTTTTGCAACTTGTATAGTTTTGATGATTCCAAACATTATTGTTCAAATGTGTAGTTATCTCCTAACAATTTTAGAAGATTTGTATTTGCTCTTATGTGTACTAACATTTCAGGAAAACCAGACTCCAGACTACGAAAACTTCAGATCAAATTCAACATGAGATACTTTCTTAATTTGAAACTTGCATTTTTCTTTGAATTAAATTTGAAAAGTAGTGATTGTAATTGAGTGAATAAAAACATACACACACACATAAGGAGATCATAAAAATTTTATACTGATCGTACGGGACGATATGCGATCGTACGGGACGATCAGACAGTTATCTCCTATAGAGCACATGGAACGAATAGGAACTTGCTCAAAAATTTTTTCTAAGTCCTATTAGTCCAGGACGAAATTAAGTATCGTCTAGGATGATTGGTTCACTGTAAAATTTTCGTCCAGACGAATTTTATCATCGTCCGTGGTGACTGGTCCTCTAGAAAATTTTCATCCAGACAAAATTAAAAATCGTCCAGGACGATCGGGTCTCTGGAAAATTTTTGTCAATACAAAAATAAATTATCATCCATGGCGATTGGTCCTCTGGAAAATTTTCGTTCAGACGAAGTCAAGAATCGTCCAGGACGATCAGTTCTCTGTAAAAATTTAGTCCAGACGAACATATTTTCGTCCAAACAATTAACCGACTTAGAACAGTTTTCAGCAGTTTCTAGAACTGACCTTGTAATAACTGTTCGTACTGGACGAACCAAAATTTGTACAGGACGATCAGCTGTACGAAGACATTTCGTACACATATTCAAATAGGGTCGTTTCAGTTCGTTTAAGTAAAATCGTCCAGGACGATCCACGATCGTACAGGACGATCCACTGCGTACAGAATTGAAAACTTGTAGTTTTTGGGCAGTTTTTCTTATCTTTTATATAAATAGTCCAAATTAGACTGCCACCCTATCTTTTTGTCATTTGATCTTCATGCCTCTTGAGAGAATAGCCAAGGAGAGAGCATTCAAGGGAGGATTCCTACCACTGGAGCGAGAAGGCTTCACTTGGATTTCAAAGGTAAGAGTCTCTACTTGTGAATTTAGATTACTTCACTCTTTTCTTTCTTCCTTCTAGATTCTTGTGAGAAGATCAGTCAAGGAGATCCGGTTCTCTGCCGACACTTGGAGAGTGTGAACAGCCGAAGGGTTCTCTGCCTACACTTGGAGAGTGTGAACAGCCGTAGGGTTCTCTGCCCACACTAGGAGAGTGTGAAAGGACGAACGGTTCTCTGCCAACACTGGGGATTATGTAAAAGGACGATGGTTCTCTGACAGCACTGGGGATTGTGTAAAAGGACGACGGTTCTCTGCGAGCTCTGGGGATTGTGTAAAAGGACGACGGTTCTCTGCCGCACCGGGTGTTGACCTCGATTTTGCCCAGACCCGGGCCTGGAGGGTTGACTTGGTCAAATTGACCAAGCCAGACCCCGAGACCCTCTCCGATGGGTTCAGTGAGTCGAGTCGAGTCTGTTGAGCCTGGACTTGGACCCTAGGTCAACCCGGTTGACCAAGTCAACCAGGGTTGACCACTTAGCCCATTTAGAGCCCAAATCAAGTTTAGATGCACTTGGACCTTGGCTTGGCTCAATCCCTCATCCCCATGGCCCCCCTTGACTGGTTTGACCAAGTCAAACGTGGACTTGGTCAACCATGGCTCTAAGTAGGCCTTAATCACCCAATTAAGTGGGTTTAAGAGCCTATTTAATGCCAAATCAATGCCCCTTCGTTTTGAATGGGAACCCACGTCCTAAAACCGCCCATTTTCCCTCCTAATACAATCCTAACCGTTCCCCTTAGGTCTAGGAGTTTAAATAGGAGAAATTTAGGTTTGAGAAGGGCCCTTTTCAAAATTCTTGAGCCCTAGCCTCCCAAAGCCCGAGAACTTTCGTGTGAGAGTTCCTTGGACTTCCCCTCACCTTCCTCGACCAAATCCCGACGCTTAGACCCCGCCGGCGGCGATCCTCCGGCGAATCCGAGACGGAATTCCTTCCAAGGCTTCATCTCGTCGATCGAGCGTGCGTTGGATCTCGACGTCAACTAAGAAGTTGTTCTTGGAGAGTCCACGAGTCCAACGAGCCCAAGATCTCCCGAATCCACCGTGTGGATTGAGGTAAAACCTAAACCCTAGTTAGAACACTTAGGGTTAATTAGCGTCGTAATTAGGGCGTATTAATTCGAGTGAAATACCCCCCATGAATGCTCTTCACTAGTAAATGCTAGATCTAAAGTTTCGTTGCGTTTCGTCCAGCCGTTTGGGAGAACGAAGCGAAAATAGGGTTAGGGTTTCGGTTCGGCTTCGCATGGGTATAGGGCAGATCTGATCCGTCCGATCTGTGATCAACGGATCGGATCTGACCATACCGCGGCCCTGATCCGACCGCGGATCCGATCCTGCGGTCGCTGGCTCCGTCCAACGAAATCCGGGCCGTTGATCTCATACCACGCCGATCCGACGGCTGTGAGTCCCCGCCGACGTGGATAAGTGGCTCGGCTCTGATTTCCGCGCCGCGGCAATCATTGCCAATGATTGCGCGGCGGCGCAATCATTGGCAATGATTGCGCCGAACCGCGGGAACCAATCCGCGCTCGCCACGTGTCGCCGCCTAATATTTTAATATAAAAATTGATTTTAAAACCTATTTTTCATTCAAAAACTCGCCAAAAATTCGTTTTCGCTCCGTTTTTGACGTATAATATACCGAATTGTTCGGATTTTTATCCTCTTTTATTTAAAATTATTTTCATTCAAAATTAAGAATTTTTTTTTATTAATTTAAAAAAACAGTAAAAATATTTTTTTTTATTATTATTTAAAAGTATTATTTTAATATATTTTAATATAATTATTGTTATATCATTATTACTTGATTATTTAGTTACATTATTGTTATTTTGAAATACTAACCTAGTATTTATTATGATTATTATTATAATTATTATTATTATTATTATTATTATTTATTATTATTTCTTTTAAAATTATTTTAAAAATAGGCTTTAATGCCCTTTAAACTTGCAAAAACCATATCTTTCTCGTTTTTAATCCGATTTTAACGCACAACGTCTTGTTTTGAACGTATTTAGATTCTGCATTTTCTGGAACTGGTTTTATTTGAAAATTTTGGGTCTGTGTGCAATTATTTTCAAAACAGTAAAATGGCAATGTTTAAAAATATTTAATTATCGTATTTGAACTTCGAAATTACATAACTTTGTCGTTTTAAGTCCGCTGTCGACGCACAGCATCTTGTTTTGGATGTACTCTGAATTCTGCATATTTTAAAACTATTTCCAGATGAAAATTTTGTCTGAATTTTCTGTAATTTCAAAAACAGTGAAACTGCACTATTTTAAAATATTATTTTATTGTATTTGAACTTGTAAATTTCGTATCTTCGCCGTTTTAAGTCGGATTTTGACGTGCGACCCCTCGTTCTTTTCAGCGAGATGAGCTTTATATTTCGGAACCATTTCCAGCCCTTGATTTTGGCTGTCTTGACTGTTTTCTGTTTTGTACTATGATTCGGTTATTTTAATATTATTTAAATTAATTATCATCCTAATTATTTTTAAACTAAAAATTATTTTCAAACTATTTTGAAACCTCGATTGGGTGGTCAGCGGGTTTCCCTATACTTATGTATTATGAATTGAATTATTTTCAATTATTCTATTTTCCAAAAATATATTTATATCTATAAGTACTTTTAAATTATTTTAAAACTACTTATACCTAAATTCTAACTTCGGGAAACCCGCTATCGTATGAAGTTTTAGACATGGATCTTATGTGTGAAGAGCAATTATGGGGGAGTGGGTTAGTGAATGGTTGAGTCCCAATCATTCACTAATCCTTTCTTTAGGTGTCTTTACTTTTTATCTTTCATAGATTGCATGTGTAGGTCGTTGCACCACCACCACTTAGTTTAGGCTCTCCTAGATCTAAGGACATGGTGTGTTTATTTATTTACTGTACTCCCATGCATCTATTATCCCGAGGGTTAGTGTAAACATCACTTTAAACTCCTACAACGTAGTGACACCTTAAGGACAATAATTAAGGACCCGTCTAGCGAACTTAGAAGTTTTCTAGGGACTAGGATAGATCCCTGATTGACATGAAAACTTCAACACTTAAACTTAGTGACATCATAAACCCCTCAGAATTTTCTAGGAATTCTTAGGGCTTGTTAGACCCCTTAGTTAACTAACCCTAATTAACCTGCTAATTAAGGCCCTGAGACCTTCCGGAAATTACAATAAATACACCATAGGTCAGAAAATTACCCATAATACCTCAAACTGACCAGAATATGACCCTTGACCTTAGATAAATAGGGCTCCCTAGTTTGACTTCAGGTTGACCCACAATTTGACCTTAGGTGGAAATTACCTTTTTGCCCCTAATAAATTATTAAAAATCCCAAATTTTCTCCAAATACTTGGGATCACTTTCTCAGGTCATCCCTGACTTTTGGGAGTGATTCCAATCAGTTTGGAGTTCATTTGGATCAAAATAGTAAAAAAGGGCCCTTTCCTAGTTAATTTAGAAAATTCCCTTAAATACCCTATCTTTAGAAATTCATAACTAATTGTAGAAAATTCCAAATTAGGCAAACTCACTTGCATTAGACTCCAATTAGGGCCTAGTATTTATTGAAAATCTTAGGTTTCTAGAAAATGGCCTAGATTAGAAAGTCAACTTTTTGGTCAACCCCAGCCTATAGTCTAGGGCCCGAAACTTAGAAAACTCATAACTTTGGATAGGAAGCTCCGATTTCAGTCTACTACCTGTCTAACTACTCGTATTAAGGTCTAGTATTTTCCTAAGGTGATAGGAGACCCAGAATTAGCCTTTTTCCCATAGTGACGTTTTGGACCCTTAGTCTAGTTCCTAGGAGGACCTAGAACTTTCCAAAATTGGCTAATACAATTCAAACTTCAAATATGAATACCCTTAGTTCTTAAACTGATCAACAAATAAAAATAATCAAAAATGAATCTAATTCACTAATATTTGAATTTCAATTAAAACATCCTTTTTAGACCCCCAACATACCTGAACTCTACATAATTTCAACTAATTATCCCACTTAGGATCTATCCAAACCACACTAGCCTTACACACACATAGAATGGTTTGCTAGGACACCACTTCTAGATATAGGTTAGGCCGCTGGGTTTTATTTTTGCTGTGTGCCGGAGCTTTTCGTAGTTTTCACTGCATGCTGTTTGAAAATTGAATTGCTGTGTTTGCTTACTTTTCTTGCACTCTGTGATGTGATGGGCGCTAGATTTACCCCTAGGTTAGGAACGTCATATATATATATATATATACTGTTCTTCTATGCAGGTGGCCATGCTCAAGCTAAGAAAAGGGGGGCACCGTTATGATTTCTAATATTGTCTTATGCAGGTGCTTGCTCAGCCCCCCGGATATAATGAGGGCTAAAATTATTAAATAATTATAATTGCTACAGATGGAGCTGCTTAGCCCTCAGAGCATGGCTTGGCACAGGGTCAATGGTGTTAGCATTTTCATTTTCATATAAACTGCTTGGGATGATTATTAGGATAACCTTGCAGGTGATTTAGAATTTACTGCTTTTTCAATAAATGTAAATTTGTATGTAATAATTGTTAAGAGTTGTGAAAACAACCTTTGAGTTGGGATATTCTTATCCAGCTTGAATTCTAAAAGAGGAAGGCATCCCTAAGGGGAGAGTCTTCTTCCATTTGGAAGATCGAGCTGGATGGCTTTAGATATCCAAAGAGAAAAAGCAATACCTCCATATTGGGGGAATTGTTTCTTCGTTTGGATATTCAAGCCACGACGGATCCAAGGAGTCCAAGGAGGAGTGATCCAAGGAGTCCAAGGAGAGGATACCCAGGAGATTGAAGATGTTGAAGATTGAAGACCCAATATCCCACTCAAAGTTATTGGCGTCTGTCATAGGCTTAGAAATCCGGGTTGTTGACAGTGGTGCCCGGCCACTTTACTTTTCTGCATACCCTGGGTTGTAATTAAAGGGCAGTTGGCCTATGGACATTTACTTGATTAGTTGGATTTATATTGATGTGTTTACCTGATTGCGCAGTAGAATTACCTGCTTTTTCTAGGTTTCTTTCTTGCATGCCGCTCTTGTTTTCGCCTGGATCGTATTAGGCTCTTTAAGGACTAAAAAAATCTTTTATACTCATAACCAAAATTTAATATTTAAGTTTTAAATAACATAGAAACTTAACGAACCTAGGGAACTGCCGGAACCGTCCGGGGTCGCATGCATATTACTGCATCTTCTCTCTCCTTCTAATAAGACATCTCCCTGCCTGCGGGTAGAGTCCGGATAATCTGGCCTATGAGGATGAAGTGCCGGACCTAGGGAGACTCAGTCTTTTCTAAAAATTATTTTATATTAAGCCTGTTTTTTTTAAAATCTAAAGCATTCATGAGCTGACATTTCAACTAGCATGCATTGCATTAGAAATCAATTTAATTAAAATTTAATTGCATTAGTTAGGGGCATTCACCCAACATAAGTTCAGGACCACTTAGGAAATTCTCTAGATGTCGGTCCTCTTTCCAATAAACTGTACCTCCCACCCATCTTTCATAATTGACTTGACAGCATGGTTTTAAATCGATTAAGTGGTTAGCTGGCTCCCCCAATCCAGGCCGGGATAAGTCCAGATCTTTGCATCGCATTAGCTAGGACACTGATCTTAGTGTGTGTCGAACACTAAGTCTAAACTAGATTTAGGATTCGAGGCTACTACATTCGGTCTCATAGTATTCCTTAAATAGTAGGTAGGTCCCTTCCTTTCAGGGACTATAAATCCTACTTATCTGCGTCACAGGATGACGCCACCTCTATCCTTCTTTCACGCATGTGATCGAATGTTTGATTTTGAGTTTCTCCAGTTTCTTTTTTTAGTACCCTAGAGCCTCCGAATGCTGGTATGAGCCACGCATGTTGATTCAGCCCCTCGGACCTTTCTTCCCTTTGAGTAGGATTTCCTAGTCTATACCCTTGTGCCGATCCCACTTTAAGAGAGGATAATGTATGATCCTTAATCGAGAGTTTTCTCAGGCTCCGGCCTGGGATGTAATTAACCACAGGGGCTTGCGCCCGTGGGAAACTTGGTCCCCACAATCTACTGAACCCCATTCGAGCTCTTGCATCGGGTGGGGGAAACCCGTGACTAGGTCGGGTATATTACTATCCATCGAGGTATGTTGGCATCAGCCTCCATCCTCAATGGTTAGTCGTATGCACGATCCAATCTGCCCTTCCAATCGACCCGTTTGCGCGGTGTTCCTTTCGGAGGTCCACAGGTTTCTGGCGACCACGGTCTATCATCCTCTTGGTCTTCTTGGAGAGTGCTAACTGCCACTCTCCCTCAGAACACTGGGGTAAGCTGCTACTACTGCCCTGACTGTCAGTCTGACTGGGACTGTGGCTGGGACTGGAAACCATCTGAACTGTCTGAGGGCCCTTGCCCCTGGGCTGCACTAGATCGCTGTTCCTGCTTTAGTTCATCCAGTTATTGGGTATCATAGCAGTTGGGCGGTAAATGGCGGAGTGATATATTTTAAATTATATTAATTAAGTTAAGCTAAACCTCCCACCGTGGTCGCCAGAAACCTGTGGACCTCCGAAAGGAACACCGCGCAAACGGGTCGATTGGGAGGGCAGATTGGATCGTGCATACGACTAACCATTGAGGATGGAGGCTGACGCCAACATACCTCGATGGATAGTAATATACCCGACCTAGTCACGGGTTTCCCCCACCCGATGCAAGAGCTCGAATGGGGTTTAGTAGATTGTGGAGACCAAGTTTCCCACGGGCGCAAGCCCCCGTGGTTAATTACATCCCAGGCCGGAGCCTGAGAAAACTCTCGATTAAGGATCATACATTATCCTCTCCTAAAGTGGGATTGACACATGGGTATAAACTAGGAAATCCTACTCAAAGGGAAGAAAGGTCCGAAGGGCTGAATCGACATGCGTGGCTCATACCAGCACTCGGAGGCTCTAGGGTACTAAATGGAAACTGGAAGAAGAAAAATCAAACACTCAATCACATGCGTGAGAGAAGGATGGAGGTGGCGCCATCCTGTGACGCAGATAAGTAGGATTTAGGGTCTCTGAGAAGAAGGGACCTACCTAGATTTAGGATTCGAGGCATAAAGGAGGGGAGCTTTTAGTAGAGCAAAACCGGTTGCCCTTGTTGTAGGAGGAACCCGGTAAAACTCTCCAAAAGCACAAATTTCCCAGTTCTGTTCATGTGGCGAATATGATCAGGGTTAAAAAAAAAAAAAAAAAAAAAAAAAAAAAAAAAAAAGAAGAGAGACTCCTAGGAGTACAAAAACCCGGTTGCCCTTGTCGCAGGAGGAACCCGGTAAAACTCTTTAAGAGCTCAAATTTCCCAAAAATTTCTCTTTCTCCTCCCTTAAGAGTACTTTGACAATCTCTTCAAGGTTGAGTTCCCACTTAGTTGGTCGAACAATTTAAATGATTTTGAATGCATTCCTTCGTTAGTGATGTAGTACATTATGTTTTGAGATGTAACCATCACTATTTTTTGGACTTAGGTCTTTTTTTTTTTTTTTTTTTTTTTTTTTGAGAAGAGATCGCCCCATACTGCCCTCTTTTGGCAGTCTACCTTCTATTCATGAATTACTCTGAGCTGCCAGAGTAGTCATATGAATGTGCCAGTGTTACCCTCACTCCGCACAGGGTCCTACCTGATTAGGGTAGGCGCTACCACTGTGGCCTTATGGTAATCATAAATCTTACTCATGATTATCAGATTAGGTGTCAGGTGTGCTCCCTTGTCACCTCAGAGTTGTTTTCTTAGCTGTGATGTAGTACATCTGTTCTCAGGTTTTAGCACCACGACTTTAGGAGCTTTGATTTTCCAGTAGAAGATCAGTTCCTGAGTTTCTTTGCACCCCTACTCTCCACATTCATACTCTACTCCTAGCTGCTAGAGTAGCCCTATGGATGTTGTGTTGTTGCTTTTTCTCCCCACAGGGTCCTGCCCGATCAGGGTAGGTGCTACCACTGTGATCCTTCTGGTAATTCTTCACTTCTATACATGATTACCGTACTCAGGTGGTAGGTGTGTCCCCTTCACTACCTAGAGCTACTTTTTCTCCTCGTGGTGTAGTATACCTTGCCCAGGATACTAACATCACCACTTTGAGAACTATGATCTTTTAGCAGAAGATCAGTTCTTTTACTACTTTTTTTTCGTGACCCATGTTACCATTCATACTCTAGACTCAGTTGACAGAGCAGTCCTATAGATGTGTCGAGACCACTTTTACTTTTCACAGGGTCCCACTAGTTTGTGTGGGTGGCACTACTGTGAGATTTTACTTACTCAGAGTTGTTGTCCTTGGTAGAGAGGATGATCCCTCGCTACTTTGGCCCTTTTTCTTACCTGGTGATATAAGGCATCACACCTTAGATGCTGCCACCACCTTTTCCTTGAGTTTTGATCCTCTAGTAGAGAGTCAGCTCTTTCAGATACGTTTACCACTTCTTTTCCCATTGAGATCCGACTCCTAGCTGCCGGAGAGGTCCTTTGGATGTTTTGATCTTGTTTCTACCTCTTACAGGGTCCCCATCAGTTAGTATGGGTTCACTACTGTAGCCTCTTTGAGGATTAGTTTTACCAGGCGTAGTCCTGCCTTCTGTAGTTGAGGTCCCCCCTCGCTACTCGAGTTCTTTTTACTCCTTTGGAATGAGATCGCCCCTTTACACACTTTACAGCGGGTATATCTCTTCCAGCCTTCTGGAGGGATGTAGTTCTGATGTCTTCCCCCCCCTTTGTTTAGGGTTAGGGTTCTCTAGGAGATCCTGACAGCATTTGGATACTCATGGCCACGACGATTTGTCCTCTACCATGTGGTTACCAGGTTGCTAGAAAGGGTTCCCTAGGTGGTTCCGCCCTCAAAATTGTCCCATTTACTTTCCTCTTCTTCCCTCACATCCCTACACAGATGCGTGTTGGGCTGATGTCGAGGTGACTTTTGACCTTCTATTCTGCTGTTTGAAATGAACAGACAGATAGTTGAGTTTACCTGGTAGAGAGGACCTGACAGAGCACCTGGCAGGTACTCCTCGCCACGCTCTCGTTTGCACTGTCCTGATCAGGCAGGCATCAGAGCCCGACTCTTTATTCACTCAGTTGAAATGACTGGGTGGGTATTGAGCCCTTCTTCATCTGCAAGACCGCACTGGCTACAGCAGATGTCGAAGCTTACCCGTTGAGTGAGCCCGACAGAGTCCCTGGGAGGCGCAATTCCTCAACGTTTCTTTCTTTTACCTCGGATGCCCTGTAAAAGACTAAGCAGGCTTCCATTTCGTGGTTCATGAGCTTCTTGCTGAGGTCAGGCAGAAGTAGTGGCCACCCCAATCCACTGTTCTGAAAGGAGCAGGAGGGGCGGGATCCTTTCACCCTCTACCCGCTGTCCAGATGCGGTCAGCCTGGTAGTTGGTTTTACTTTACCGTTGAGTGAGCCCAACAGAGTCCCTGGGAGGCGCAATTCCTCAACACCCCTTTACTCGGATGTCCTGTAAAAGACTACGCAGGCTTCCATTTCGTGTCTTCTTTACTTTTGCTGAGGTCAGGCAGAGGTATCGAGTCACCCCAATCCACTGTTCCGAAAGGATCAGGAGGGGCGGGATCCTTTTCACTTTCCACCCCGCTGTCTAGATACAGTCTGGCGGGTAGCTGGTTTTACTTGGTAGAGAGGGCCTGACAGAGCACCTGGCAGGAACTCCTCGCCTCTTTCCCTGAGTGTCCTATTCTGATCAAATAGGCACTAGATTTTTGTGACTCCTTTGTTTGCTGTCTTGAGTTGATCAGACAGATACTGAGTCACCCCAATCCACTGTCCTTAAATAGGCAGGAGGAGATGGGATCTTTTCACCTTCTACTGTGCTGATTCGATATAGTCAGACAGATAGTTTGTGTGCTTCTACTACTCTACTTTTGGTTCTCTCTTTAGCTCTGCCCACTCCATAGGACAAGGCAAGGAGAGATACCACCTTACTTTTTCACCATAGTGGTGACCTTTCCTGTTGATTCTCTTTTCTGCTCTGCCCTCGCTACGAGGCAAGGCTATAAAAGAATCCCCTTACTTTATTTTCACCTTTTTTAGGTGATCTTTACCGTTGATTCTATCCTCGGCTCTACCCTTGTCAAAGAGTAAGGCCAGGAGAATACCATACTACCAGTTCACAATTTTGGTGATTCTGGACTTGTGCACTGCTGCTCTTTCTCCTTTCCTAGGCTCTACCCTCACTGTAGGATAAGGCTAGGAGAAGAGTTTTCTACCTCTCTTTCACCCTTTTGGTACCGTAACACTCTTGTGCTCTTTACTCTCCTTTATGTGGCTTAGTCGGTCAACGCCAACACGAGCGGTTCACTAGTTGTTCGCCACTCTTGTTGGGGGTCCGTTTGTTGACCTCGATTTTGCCCAGACCCGGGCCTGGAGGGTTGACTTGGTCAAATTGACCAAGCCAGACCCCGAGACCCTTTCCGATGGGTTCAGTGAGTCGAGTCGAGTCTGTTGAGCCTGGACTTGGACCCTAGGTCAACCCGGTTGACCAAGTCAACCAGGGTTGACCACTTAGCCCATTTAGAGCCCAAATCAAGTTTAGATGCACTTGGACCTTGGCTTGGCTCAATCCCTCATCCCCATGGCCCCCCTTGACTGGTTTGACCAAGTCAAACGTGGACTTGGTCAACCATGGCTCTAAGTAGGCCTTAATCACCCAATTAAGTGGGTTTAAGAGCCTATTTAATGCCAAATCAATGCCCCTTCGTTTTGAATGGGAACCCACGTCCTAAAACCGCCCATTTTCCCTCCTAATACAATCCTAACCGTTCCCCTTAGGTCTAGGAGTTTAAATAGGAGAAATTTAGGTTTGAGAAGGGCCCTTTTCAAAATTCTTGAGCCCTAGCCTCCCAAAGCCCGAGAACTTTCGTGTGAGAGTTCCTTGGACTTCCCCTCACCTTCCTCGACCAAATCCCGACGCTTAGACCCCGCCGGCGGCGATCCTCCGGCGAATCCGAGACGGAATTCCTTCCAAGGCTTCATCTCGTCGATCGAGCGTGCGTTGGATCTCGACGACAACTAAGAAGTTGTTCTTGGAGAGTCCACGAGTCCAACGAGCCCAAGATCTCCCGAATCCACCGTGTGGATTGAGGTAAAACCTAAACCCTAGTTAGAACACTTAGGGTTAATTAGCGTCGTAATTAGGGCGTATTAATTCGAGTGAAATACCCCCCATGAATGCTCTTCACTAGTAAATGCTAGATCTAAAGTTTCGTTGAGTTTCGTCCAGCCGTTTGGGAGAACGAAGCGAAAATAGGGTTAGGGTTTCGGTTCGGCTTCGCATGGGTATAGGGCAGATCTGATCCGTCCGATCTGTGATCAACGGATCGGATCTGACCATACCGCGGCCCTGATCCGACCGCGGATCCGATCCTGCGGTCGCTGGCTCCGTCCAACGAAATCCGGGCCGTTGATCTCATACCACGCCGATCCGACGGCTGTGAGTCCCCGCCGACGTGGATAAGTGGCTCGGCTCTGATTTCCGCGCCGCGGCAATCATTGCCAATGATTGCGCGGCGGCGCAATCATTGGCAATGATTGCGCCGAACCGCGGGAACCAATCCGCGCTCGCCACGTGTCGCCGCCTAATATTTTAATATAAAAATTGATTTTAAAACCTATTTTTCATTCAAAAACTCGCCAAAAATTCGTTTTCGCTCCGTTTTTGACGTATAATATACCGAATTGTTCGGATTTTTATCCTCTTTTATTTAAAATTATTTTCATTCAAAATTAAGAATTTTTTTTTTATTAATTTAAAAAACAGTAAAAAATATTTTTTTTTATTATTATTTAAAAGTATTATTTTAATATATTTTAATATAATTATTGTTATATCATTATTACTTGATTATTTAGTTACATTATTGTTATTTTGAAATACTAACCTAGTATTTATTATGATTATTATTATAATTATTATTATTATTATTATTATTATTTATTATTATTTCTTTTAAAATTATTTTAAAAATAGGCTTTAATGCCATTTAAACTTGCAAAAACCATATCTTTCTCGTTTTTAATCCGATTTTAACGCACAACGTCTTGTTTTGAACGTATTTAGATTCTGCATTTTCTGGAACTGGTTTTATTTGAAAATTTTGGGTCTGTGTGCAATCATTTTCAAAACAGTAAAATGGCAATGTTTAAAAATATTTAATTATCGTATTTGAACTTCGAAATTACATAACTTTGTCGTTTTAAGTCCGCTGTCGACGCACAGCATCTTGTTTTGGATGTACTCTGAATTCTGCATATTTTAAAACTATTTCCAGATGAAAATTTTGTCTGAATTTTCTGTAATTTCAAAAACAGTGAAACTGCACTATTTTAAAATATTATTTTATTGTATTTGAACTTGTAAATTTCGTATCTTCGCCGTTTTAAGTCGGATTTTGACGTGCGACCCCTCGTTCTTTTCAGCGAGATGAGCTTTATATTTCGGAACCATTTCCAGCCCTTGATTTTGGCTGTCTTGACTGTTTTCTGTTTTGTACTATGATTCGGTTATTTTAATATTATTTAAATTAATTATCATCCTAATTATTTTTAAACTAAAAATTATTTTCAAACTATTTTGAAACCTCGATTGGGTGGTCAGCGGGTTTCCCTATACTTATGTATTATGAATTGAATTATTTTCAATTATTCTATTTTCCAAAAATATATTTATATCTATAAGTACTTTTAAATTATTTTAAAACTACTTATACCTAAATTCTAACTTCGGGAAACCCGCTATCGTATGAAGTTTTAGACATGGATCTTATGTGTGAAGAGCAATTATGGGGGAGTGGGTTAGTGAATGGTTGAGTTCCAATCATTCACTAATCCTTTCTTTAGGTGTCTTTACTTTTTATCTTTCATAGATTGCATGTGTAGGTCGTTGCACCACCACCACTTAGTTTAGGCTCTCCTAGATCTAAGGACATGGTGTGTTTATTTATTTACTGTACTCCCATGCATCTATTATCCCGAGGGTTAGTGTAAACATCACTTTAAACTCCTACAACGTAGTGACACCTTAAGGACAATAATTAAGGACCCGTCTAGCGAACTTAGAAGTTTTCTAGGGACTAGGATAGATCCCTGATTGACATGAAAACTTCAACACTTAAACTTAGTGACATCATAAACCCCTCAGAATTTTCTAGGAATTCTTAGGGCTTGTTAGACCCCTTAGTTAACTAACCCTAATTAACCTGCTAATTAAGGCCCTGAGACCTTCCGGAAATTACAATAAATACACCATAGGTCAGAAAATTACCCATAATACCTCAAACTGACCAGAATATGACCCTTGACCTTAGATAAATAGGGCTCCCTAGTTTGACTTCAGGTTGACCCACAATTTGACCTTAGGTGGAAATTACCGTTTTGCCCCTAATAAATTATTAAAAATTATTAAAAATCCCAAATTTTCTCCAAATACTTGGGATCACTTTCTCAGGTCATCCCTGACTTTTGAGAGTGATTCCAATCAGTTTGGAGTTCATTTGGATCAAAATAGTAAAAAAGGGCCCTTTCCTAGTTAATTTAGAAAATTCCCTTAAATACCCTATCTTTAGAAATTCATAACTAATTGTAGAAAATTCCAAATTAGGCAAACTCACTTGCATTAGACTCCAATTAGGGCCTAGTATTTATTGAAAATCTTAGGTTTCTAGAAAATGGCCTAGATTAGAAAGTCAACTTTTTGGTCAACCCCAGCCTATAGTCTAGGGCCCGAAACTTAGAAAACTCATAACTTTGGATAGGAAGCTCCGATTTCAGTCTACTACATGTCTAACTACTCGTATTAAGGTCTAGTATTTTCCTAAGGTGATAGGAGACCCAGAATTAGCCTTTTTCTCATAGTGACGTTTTGGACCCTTAGTCTAGTTCCTAGGAGGACCTAGAACTTTCCAAAATTGGCTAATACAATTCAAACTTCAAATATGAATACCCTTAGTTCTTAAACTGATCAACAAATAAAAATAATCAAAAATGAATCTAATTCACTAATATTTGAATTTCAATTAAAACATCCTTTTTAGACCCCCAACATACTTGAACTCTACATAATTTCAACTAATTATCCCACTTAGGATCTATCCGAACCACACTAGCCTTACACACACATAGAATGGTTTGCTAGGACACCACTTCTAGATATAGGTTAGGCCGCTGGGTTTTATTTTTGCTGTGTGCCGGAGCTTTTCGTAGTTTTCACTGCATGCTGTTTGAAAATTGAATTGCTGTGTTTGCTTACTTTTCTTGCACTCTGTGATGTGATGGGCGCTAGATTTACCCTTAGGTTAGGAACGTCATCTATATATATATACTGTTCTTCTATGCAGGTGGCCATGCTCAAGCTAAGAAAAGGGGGGCACCGTTATGATTTCTAATATTGTCTTATGCAGGTGCTTGCTCAGCCCCCCGGATATAATGAGGGCTAAAATTATTAAATAATTATAATTGCTACAGATGGAGCTGCTTAGCCCTCAGAGCATGGCTTGGCACAGGGTCAATGGTGTTAGCATTTTCATTTTCATATAAACTGCTTGGGATGATTATTAGGATAACCTTGCAGGTGATTTAGAATTTACTGCTTTTTCAATAAATGTAAATTTGTATGTAATAATTGTTAAGAGTTGTGAAAACAACCTTTGAGTTGGGATATTCTTATCCAGCTTGAATTCTAAAAGAGGAAGGCATCCCTAAGGGGAGAGTCTTCTTCCATTTGGAAGATCGAGCTGGATGGCTTTAGATATCCAAAGAGAAAAAGCAATACCTCCATATTGGGGGAATTGTTTCTTCGTTTGGATATTCAAGCCACGACGGATCCAAGGAGTCCAAGGAGGAGTGATCCAAGGAGTCCAAGGAGAGGATACCCAGGAGATTGAAGATGTTGAAGATTGAAGACCCAATATCCCACTCAAAGTTGTTGGCGTCTGTCATAGGCTTAGAAATCCGGGTTGTTGGCAGTGGTGCCCGGCCACTTTACTTTTCTGCATACCCTGGGTTGTAATTAAAGGGCAGTTGGCCTATGGACATTTACTTGATTAGTTGAATTTATATTGATGTGTTTACCTGATTGCGCAGTAGAATTACCTGCTTTTTCTAGGTTTCTTTCTTGCATGCCGCTCTTGTTTTCGCCTGGATCGTATTAGGCTCTTTAAGGACTAAAAAAATCTTTTATACTCATAACCAAAATTTAATATTTAAGTTTTAAATAACATAGAAACTTAACGAACCTAGGGAACTGCCGGAACCGTCCGGGGTCGCATGCATATTACTGCATCTTCTCTCTCCTTCTAATAAGACATCTCCCTGCCTGCGGGTAGAGTCCGGATAATCTGGCCTATGAGGATGAAGTGCCGGACCTAGGGAGACTCAGTCTTTTCTAAAAATTATTTTATATTAAGCCTGTTTTTTTTAAAATCTAAAGCATTCATGAGCTGACATTTCAACTAGCATGCATTGCATTAGAAATCAATTTAATTAAAATTTAATTGCATTAGTTAGGGGCATTCACCCAACATAAGTTCAGGACCACTTAGAAAATTCTCTAGATGTCGGTCCTCTTTCCAATAAACTGTACCTCCCACCCATCTTTCATAATTGACTTGACAGCATGGTTTTAAATCGATTAAGTGGTTAGCTGGCTCCCCCAATCCAGGCCGGGATAAGTCCAGATCTTTGCATCGCATTAGCTAGGACACTGGTCTTAGTGTGTGTCGAACACTAAGTCCAAACTAGATTTAGGATTCGAGGCTACTACATTCGGTCTCGTAGTATTCCTTAAATAGTAGGTAGGTCCCTTCCTTTCAGGGACTATAAATCCTACTTATCTGCGTCACAGGATGACGCCACCTCTATCCTTCTTTCACGCATGTGATCGAATGTTTGATTTTGAGTTTCTCCAGTTTCTTTTTTTAGTACCCTAGAGCCTCCGAATGCTGGTATGAGCCACGCATGTTGATTCAGCCCCTCGGACCTTTCTTCCCTTTGAGTAGGATTTCCTAGTCTATACCCTTGTGCCGATCCCACTTTAAGAGAGGATAATGTATGATCCTTAATCGAGAGTTTTCTCAGGCTCCGGCCTGGGATGTAATTAACCACGGGGGCTTGCGCCCGTGGGAAACTTGGTCCCCACAATCTACTGAACCCCATTCGAGCTCTTGCATCGGGTGGGGGAAACCCGTGACTAGGTCGGGTATATTACTATCCATCGAGGTATGTTGGCATCAGCCTCCATCCTCAATGGTTAGTCGTATGCACGATCCAATCTGCCCTTCCAATCGACCCGTTTGCGCGGTGTTACTTTCGGAGGTCCACACCGGGTAGTGATGAAAAGCGTGTGTTGTAAAGGCTTCTCCGCCTTGCTGTGGGTGCAAAAGGAGAGTCACTATTGATTTTAGTGCAATACTCAGAGGGTGCCTCTGAGGAGTGGATGTAGGTCTGGTTATAGACCGAACCACTATAAATCTGGTGTCATTTACAGTTTTTTTTGTTTCCGCATTTTATTTTAATTTTTAACAACTCTGTGGTTAAAAAATATTTTCTATAAAAACTTTAAAAGAAAAATTTTCATTTCGGTTCAACTTAATCTTCAAAGAGGGTTTAAAATTTTTAAACTACCAATTCACCCCCCCTCTTGGTAGCCTTGAGACATTAACTTAGGCTTAACAACCTAATTACTAGATTCAATAAGTGGTATCAGAGTATCGTTTCAAAATCATAAGTTTGAACTACTTTTTGATTAACATAGATGGCTACATTTGGAAACCGAAACACACCTGAGGGTTACTCTATCACTAGACCTCCACTGTTTGACAATATTCATTTTGATTTTTGGAAAACACGCATGTCTACTTTCTTACAGTCACTTGATTATCGCATGTGGATGCTAGTCCAGGAAGATTACACAAAACCAACTAGATTAGTTGATGGAGTTAGGGTAGAAACACCTTATGCAGATTGGACTATTGAAAAATGTGACTTAGCACAATTAAATGCAAAATGTTTAAATAGTTTCTTTTGTGCTTTAAAATCTGAAGACTACATGCGAGTTTCCACTTGCAAAAGCGTAAAGGACATATGGGATAGACTTTGTATAACTTATGAAGGGACAAATGAGGTTAAGCAATCAAGACTCAATATCTTGTTACATGACTATGAATTATTTCACATGAAACCTAATGAATCTATTTCAGACATGTACACAAGATTCACTCAAATTGTCACTTATTTGCATGCACTTGGTAGGGAATTAACTAATGCTGAAATGGTCAATAAGATTCTTCGCTGTTTACCTACTGCTTATGATGCTAAAATTACTACAATTACAGAGTCTAAAGATCTGAACATTTATTCCATTGACAATCTTCTTGGTTCACTCATTGCTTATGAGCAAGGAGTAAGTCAAAGAAAGATTGATGCAGGTGAACCACGAAAGGATAAGAATATTGCACTAAATGTGGAAGAGTCAGAAAGTGAACACTCACAACCTGAGGATGAAGATGATATTGCATTGATGACTAGATAATTCAGAAGCTTTTTAAAGAGGAAGCAGAAGAAACGCTAGTAATGGAATAGAGATAAGTATAACAAAAATGGCAAGGTTTCTAATGAAGTGATTTGTTATGAATGCAGGAAACCAGGTCATATAAAGACTATTGTCCAAAACACAAAGCCACTCCTAGCAAGGAGAAGGTAGAGGAGAAACCAATGGTAAAGAAGGGCAAGAAGAAGTTTCAAAGGGCTTTCTGGGCAGACTCAGCTTCAGACTCATCTGAGACTGAAAAAGAAGAAGAAGTCACAAACATTTGCTTGATGGCAGATAATGTTGAACAATCAGATCAAGAAGAGGTATGTGATTTAACCTATGATGAATTGTTCGAAGTTTCTGAACACATGCATGATGCATATAGGAAAATGAAAAAGATGCATGCTAGTTTAGGTTTAGAATTGGAAGAGCTTAATAAGGAACATAAAATCCTTAGGAAAGATCATGCTTTAATAGATAACAACCACATGAAACTACTTGATGAATATGACGACTTGAATAAAAATTTTGAGAATTTAAAATCATCCTATGCTGAACTTGAAAAAGAATTTAAGAATTTTAAGGATGAATCTGAGAGCAAGATATACAGAATCAATTATACCAATCGAATCTTGGAAGATATGAATTCATTTTACAAACTCACAATAAGAGCTCTCGAGGATAATAGGAACCCCCCTAAACTTGAAGATTTTACAAATCCTAAATATTATCCTAAATTCATGAAATCCCTTAGAAGACAATCATATGAAAGAAAACATAGGAATATTTTTCCTAATGTTAAATGTAATAATTGTGGATTTTTGGGACATATATCTCACACCTGCACTTTAAAGATGAAAACTAATTTGGTGTGGAGAACTAAGATGTATAAACCTAGACATATCATACATGCATATAATTATAAATTTCATAAAGGTGAACCCAAACTTGTTTGGGTTCCCAGGTCTAACATTTGAAAATTTTGCAGGAATACTCTCACACAAGACCTCGTGAGAGTATATGGTACCTGGACAGCGGATGTTCAAAGCATATGACTGGAGATACTGCTCAATTCATAACGCTGGAAGTCAGGAATGGAGGCAATGTTACACTTGGAGATAATACCACAAAGAAAGTGGTTGGATCAGGTATGATTGGAAATTTGAAAAACTTTTTCATAGACAATGTGTTATTAGTTGAAAGCTTAAAATATAATATGTTAAGCATAAGTCAGCTATGTGATAAGGGCTACAATGTAAAATTTTTACCTACTAGCTGCATAATAAGCCTAAATGGGAAAATTATTTTAAATGAGAAAAGGGTAAACAATGTCTACATGCTAGATTTAAATTGTATTCAATCTCCTAATTCTTTTTGTTTGAAAACTGTTTCTGATGAATCATGGCTTTGGCATAGGAGACTTTGTCATTCTAGTATGAAAAATCTTAGGAGAATTACCCAAAAGAATTTGGTGAGAGGTATACGTAAACTAGACTTTACTAAGGACCATCTATGTGATGCATGTCAATTAGGAAAACAAGTGATGTTCTATTTTAAGTCCAATAAGGATCTTAGAACCAGTAAACCTTTAGAAATTCTACACATGGATCTTTTTGGACCAGTAGGAATTGTAAGTCTAGGAGGGAAGGTATACGAATTTGTTATAGTGGATGATTTCTCAAGATTCACCTGGGTTAGATTTCTTTTTCATAAGAGTGAATTATTTGAGGAATTCAGAAATTTTTCAACTTGGATTCAAAGTAAACTAGGATGTGAAATAATTTCTATACAAAGTGATCATGGAGGAGAATTTGAAAATGAAAGATTTGAAAATTTCTGTAAAGAAAAAGGGATTGATCACAATTTTTCTGCACCTAAAACCCCTCAACAAAATGGGGTAGTTGAAAGGAAAAACAGAATATTAATAGAAGCCGCCCGAGCAATGTTAGCTGAATACTCACTTCCTAGATATTTTTGGGCTGAGGCGGTTAGAAATGCATGTTATGTTCTGAATAGGGTGAATGTGAGATTAAATTTGAATAAAACACCCTATGAGTTGTTAAAAGGTAGAACACCTAATTTGTCTCATTTGCATGTATTTGGTTGCAAGGTGTTCATACATAATAATGGAAAATCTGCCTTAAGAAAATTTGATCCAAAATCAGATGAAGGAATTTTTGTTGGATATTCAAGTGTTGAAAAATCTTATAGGGTATTCAACAAAAGAACTTTAGTCATTGAAGAAACCACACATGTTGTATTTGATGAAATTGGAAATTTGGAAGAGCCAAATGTTGTTGAAGAAGAAATTGAAGAAAACTCCCAAAAGATTGATAGATTAAATTTGGAATAAAATGTAGAAGAAAATTTGGAAAGAGAAAACTCTTTGCCTAGAGATTTGAGATTTTCTAAAAACCACCCAAATGAATTGATTATAGGTGAACCAAGTGAGGGTGTTAGAACTAGGCGTGGATTAAACAAGGAAGTCAATCATTCAGCCTTTATTTCAACTATTGAACCCACTAACATTGATCAAGCACTTTCTGATGAATTTTGGATATTGCCAATGCAAGAAGAGTTAAATCAATTTGTAAGAAATAAAGTTTGGGAATTAACTACAAGGCCAAAAAATCAAAGTGTTGTTGGAATCAAGTGGGTTTTCAAAAATAAAATGAATGACTCAGGAGTAGTCATTAAAAATAAGGCTAGATTAGTTGTTAAGGGGTATAATCAAATTGAAGGAATTGATTTTGAGGAGATTTTTGCCCCTGTAGCTAGACTTGAAGCAATTAGGGTTTTACTTGCCTTTGCCTGTTTTAAAGGTTTTAAATTGTTTCAAATGGATGTAAAAAGTGCCTTTTTGAATGGGGTTATTGAAGAAGATGTTTTTGTAGAACAACCTCCAGGTTTTGAAAATTCTAAATTTCCAAATCATGTTTTCAAGTTAAAAAAGGCATTATATGGATTGAAACAGGCACCTAGGGCTTGGTATGAGAGGTTGAGCACCTTCCTACTTGAAAGATCTTTTGAAAAAGGAAGTGTGGATACAACTCTCTTTTTAAGGAAAATTGGAAAGGATATACTTATTGTTCAAATTTATGTGGATGACATCATCTTTGGATCTTCAAATAAAAATCTTTGTGATGATTTTTCTAAAACAATGAGTAGTGAATTTGAAATGCGTTTAATGGGAGATTTAAATTACTTTATAGGATTTAGCATTAAGCAACTTGAGGAAGGTACATTTCTTAGTCAAACTAAATATATTAAGGATATCCTCAAAAAATATAAAATGGACAATGCTAAACCTGTTAGTATACCAATGAGTTCCTCAGTTCAGTTGGATAAGGACCTTAAGGGAAAATCTATTGATCAAAAGAAATTTAGAGGGATAATTGGATCTTTACTTTACTTAACTGCTAGCCGACCAGATATTATGTTCAGTGTTTGCTTATGTGCTAGATTTCAATTAGATCCAAATAAATCACATTTGATAGCAGTGAAAAGGATTTTAAGATATTTACTAGGAACTCAAAACTTAGGGATTTGGTATCCTAAGTTTAGCTCTTCATTTGAAATTATTGGTTACTCAGATTCTGACTTTGCAGGCTGTAGAGTTGATAGGAAAAGCACTTCTGGAACATGTCAATTCATTGGAAATTCATTAGTTTCATGGTCTAGTAGAAAAAAAAATTCAGTGGCACTATCTACTGCAGAAGCATAATACATTGCATTAGGAAGTTGTGTGGTACAAGTACTTTGGTTAAAACAACAGTTGATTGATTTAGGATTAACTATAGGCACTATTCCAATTTATTGTGACAATACTAGTGCTATTTGCATTTCCAAAAATCCTATTCAACATTCTAGAACCAAACACATTAATATAAGGCATCATTTCATAAGGGATCATGTATCCAAGGGAGAAATTGAACTCATACATGTTTCAACTGAAAATCAACTTGCAGACATTTTTACAAAACATTTAGCCTTTGATACCTTCAGTACTTTAAGAATAAGGCTTGGTGTTATTGATTTGAATGCCTAAACAAAATGTCTTTGCAACATTGATATTTGTTTTGTTTTGTTTTTGATTATGTGAAATTTTCTGTGTTTTGAATGAATTTGTTTTTAAGTCTATGGTTTTGTTTTATGTTTTCTGGGTTTTTGAATGTTTAGTTTGATTTTCTTAAATTAAAAATCAAAATTCAAAAATTGGAGGAAATCGTCCAGGATGACTTTTGTTTCGTACTGGACGATGTGTGAAAGAACAATTTGCGCGAATTTTAATCGTTTTGAGAGCAGTTTTTAATTAGATCGTCTGTACGATCTGACGATCGTCCAGGACGAAATTTTTTTCTCTAAAATGTCGGGACGATTGAATGCAGCGGTTGAGTGGATAAGACAGTTTTAAATATGGATTTCGTCTGTACGAATTTTTGGTTCGTCCAGACGAACAGATGTCGGTTCATTGTACGGGACGGTTTTCAAGAGACATTAAAACGAGTTACTTTTTGATCGTCTGTACGAAATAATTTCGTCTGTACGATCGGTCAAGTCAAAAAGCCTGTACGAAGAGACGCATCGTAAGTTGTGTTGATTACGAAAAGCCGTTACATTTAGGACGAATTTGATCGTCTGCACGAAATATTTTCGTCCAGACGAACGATGATTTTCGTCCAGGACGAAGGTTTTTCGTCCAGGACGAACGTATCATTTTTCTTTAAATATGAAGGCTTTCTAACTTAACAATCACACTTCCGAACTTCACTTTCAATCCCTTTCTATTTCAAATCGACAATGACCTCCTCAAGCAAGAGACAAAAGGTGTTGGTAAAGAAACCCAATAGGAATGCCTCAGAAAACTTCCTGTCTAAGGCGAATGAGGAATCCTTTCCTCGTTTTGCATCCGCCAAAATAACTCCCTCTCGCATTTTAATCCAAAGCGAGTTAAATTTTAAGGTAATGCACCTTTTTGCCTCAACCCAATTTCAATTCATACTTTCTCTCGTCCACTTCTACAACAAGCAAACCTACCACTATTTCCTAGCAAACATGAGTTTTAATTCCGACCACTCCTCCATAAGTTCTTATGTCTTCAAGCAAAAAGTTGAAATCACCAAGCACGACCTTGATGCCTTTTTGAACTTAAGAACTGAGGGATATAAAGCACACACCCTAATGTCAGAAACCTCTTTCAAATGGTATCATGTCAATAGGGTAATTAGAGAAAATGGTCTTGACTATCATGTCGCTAGAGTCTCCGGTATGACCAAAAATGCCCGAATCATCCAGCATATCCTTCGATCTTCAATCATTCCTAAAGCTGGTGATAGGATTAATATTACCCCTCTCCTTTCTGTTCTAACCTTTTTGATTATAAAATGTCATCCTATTGACGAAGCCCAACTTATCATAGATCATATATATGGGCTTTCAGAAATAGGACATGCAGAACATAAGAGAAAAAGGAACATCTCATTAGGACACTGAGTCACATACTTTTTGAAAAAGAAATACAACTTAGTGCATCCTGATGACGAATACGAAGAGCCAATATACTATAATGATGCTTCCTTCAGATTGCTTTTCAAGGAGGAAAAAGGAAAAGCACATGTCAGTGCTTTAGAAGAGGAAGAAGAAGGAGAGCAAACTTCTGCACCTCAGTCAGATTATCAGAATCTGATTGAAAGATTTGATAGATTAGAGACTCATGTTGATCAAAGGTTTGATCATTTTGATATTCAACTTAAGCAGCAGCAACAAGACATTGGTAACATTAGAGATGAAGTACATGAAATTAATACCAATATAATGTTGATGGCCTCCTACTTCAACCTTTTTGGCGGCATTCCTCCTCCTCCTCCTCCAGAACAGTAGAGATGAATTTCTTTGCTTTTATTGTACTCGTGTTTTATGTTTTGTTGTGTCAGTTTTTTTGTTAAGTATTTGTTTTTATGTTTGTTTTTTCTTTTAAGTTCATTCTATTTTCTTACTTGTTTTTAGATATTATGAAATGTGTAATCCTTTCATTAATATCAATGGATGTTGTACTTGTTTCAAATTTGTTTTTTTTTAGAATGTGGTTAATTTTTATGAATTTTATTAGTATTATTTAATCTTCATAGTGCTTAAATTAGATTGTAATTTGAGATTATCTATACTAGAAAATCTAGTCTTTCTAAATTTAAAAGTTATTTATAACTTGTTGTAATTAGAACTTTTAAAATTTATGTCTATTCATTTAGACTACATAAAAGTTAATATTATTATTGCAATTTAGATGTTTTCTTATTTTGTATTTTTATGCTCAAGTGATATTTATGCACTTAAAAATATTTGAAATTTTAGATTATTAATTTTGAAAAGAATTAGTCTAAATTACTCTTGAAAATTATACAAATAGTACAAAAATCAAAAAGAATGCGCAAAATTTGCAATGTGAAAAAGAGGCACAAAATAAGCCCAACAAAGAAAAAATGCACAAAAATGTGCCCCAAAAATTTTGAAAAAGATGCGCAAAGCGCCACATGTGGTAATTCTCTTCTTTCCAAATTCTTTCAATCTCTTAATTCAAATTGATCTTATGTTCATTTATATTCCATTGAATTTTGAAATATAAATTTTTTTTACATCACTCTTGTAATGATTTTCTATTTTCGAATGTCTAAATTGAATCATGTTTTGAAAAATTCTTCTTACGTATAATGTTATATCACTTCTTAAATTTTATGAATTTCTATGATTGACATAATGTTTTTAGTTTAAAATTCAATACCTTATGTCACTCACCATTTAGATTAAATTTTTAAATGAATTTCATATAATTTCTTACATTTCTCGTCTATTTCTTCTTCACTTTTTGTTGTTGTCAAAAAGGGGGAGAAATTATTGTGTTGGTATTGATTTGTTTTGTTTTGATTATTCTGTTTGCATTTTGCTTTTGTGTGTTTGACTTTGTGATTGTTTGTGTTAAAATTTTTGAAAAACAAAAATATTGTTCTTTGCTTCAAAATGCCTCCTTATTTTCATGTATTCATAAATTCAGGGGGAGTTTAGGAGATAGGAGATTTGTTGAAATCATACAAACAATAATTGTTTTGCCATCATCAAAAATGGGGAGATTGTTAGAATAGTTGCTATTTGAATGCTTTACATTTTTACAACTTGTATAGTTTTGATGATTCCAAACATTATTATTCAAATGTGTAGTTATCTCCTAACAATTTTAGAAGATTTGTATTTGCTCTTGTGTGTACTAACATTTCAGGAAAACCAGACTCCAGACTACGAAAACTTCAGATCAAATTCAACATGAGATACTTTCTTAATTTGAAACTTGCATTTTTCTTTGAATTAAATTTGAAAGGGAGTGATTGTAATTGAGTGAATAAAAACATACACACACACATAAGGAGATCATAAAAATTTTATACTGATCGTATGGGATGATATCCGATCGTACGGGACGATCAGACAGTTATCTCCTATAGAGCACATTGAACGAATAGGAACTTCTCAAAAAATTTTTCTAAGTCCTATTAGTCCAGGACGAAATTAAGTATCGTCCAGGATGATTGGTTCACTATAAAATTTTCGTCCAGACAAATTTTATCATCGTCCGTTGTGACTGGTCCTCTAGAAAATTTTCGTCCAGACGAAATTAAAAATCGTCCAGGAGGATCAGGTCTCTGGAAAATTTTCGTCCAGACGAAAATAAATTATCGTCCGTGGCGATTGGTCCTCTGGAAAATTTTCATCCAGACGAAGTCAAGAATCGTCCAAGACGATCGGTTCTCTGTAAAAATTTCGTCCAGACGAACATATTTTCGTCCAAACGATTAACCGACTTAGAACAGTTTTCAGCAGTTTCTAGAACTGACCTTGTAATAACTGTTCGTATTGGACGAACCAAAATTCGTACAGGACGATCAGTTGTACGAAGACATTTTGTAGACTTTTTCAAATAGGGTCGTTTCAGATCTTTTAAGTAAAATCGTCCAGGACGATCCACGATCGTACAGGACGATCCACGATCGTACAGGACGATCCACTGCGTGTAGAATTGAAAACTTGTAGTTTTTGGGCAGTTTTTCTTGTCTTTTATATAAATAGTCCAAATTAGACTGTCACCCTATCTTTTTGTCATTTAATCTTCGTGCCTCTTGAGAGAATAGCCAAGGAGAGAGTGGAAGAGAGCATTCAAGGGAGGATTCCTACCACTGGATCGAGAAGGCTTCACTTGGATTTCAAAGGTAAGATTCTCTACTTGTGAATTTGGATTACTTCACTCTTTTCTTTCTTCCTTCTAGATTCTTGTGAGAAGATCAGTCAAGGAGATCCGGTTCTCTACCGACACTTGGAGAGTGTGAACATCCGAAGGGTTCTCTGCCTACACTTGGAGAGTGTGAACAGCCGTAGGGTTCTCTGCCCACACTAGGAGAGTATGAAAGGACGAACGGTTCTCTGTCAACACTGGGGATTGTGTAAAAGGACGACGGTTCTCTGCCAGCACTGGGGATTGTGTAAAAGGACGATGGTTCTCTGCCAGCACTGGGGATTGTGTAAAAGGACGACGGTTCTCTGCCGCACCGGGTAGTGGTGAAAAGAGTGTGTTGTAAAGGCTTCTCCGCCTTGCTGTGGGTGCAAAAGGAGAGTCATTATTGGTTTTAGTGCAATACTCAAAGGGTGCCTCTAAGGAGTGGATGTAGGTCTGGTTATAGACCGAACCACTATAAATCTGGTGTCATTTACAGTTTTTTTTGTTTCCGCATTTTATTTTAATTTTTAACAACTCTGTGGTTGAAAAATATTTTCTATAAAAACTTTAAAAGAAAAATTTTTATTTCGGTTAAACTTAATCTTCAAAGAGGGTTTAAAATTTTTAAACTACCAATTCACCCCTTCCTCTTGGTAGCCTTGGGACATTAACTTAGGCTTAACAACCTAATTACTAGATTCAACAAAAATCTCATGGGCAGATCTAGTTTCTGAAGTATCGGACCAAGAGAGAGATAATGGTTAAAAACCTTTCGTGTTTTTTTGTTGTATTTTTGTTTTTATGTTTTTCATTTTTATTTTATGCTTTTTCGTTTTTTTCCTTTTTTGTTTATGTGAAATTTTTTTTCTCTGATCAACACACACATTCACTTTTCTAAAAATGAAAAATGTACTTTTTATTTTTTCTTGAAATCTTTGGTAAGTTGTGATTGACTTCTTTAAAATAGTCAGAGAAAGGGAACTCATGATTTTGTTTCTCTTTCTCTCTTCTTAAAGATGTTATTTTACTTTTGATTCAAAATCTTCATCATATTTTAAATTGGATTTTGAAACTGATTTTTTTAACTCCCTACATTTTTTCTATCGCAAAAGAATCTTTTGCAAGATTGTTGAATCCACCATAAAATTTTCTTAATCAAGTTATTCGTGTTGTCAATAATTTAGGTTTACTTTGTTTTTGAAAATATAATAAATAAAGCATATTTTTTGAAAATAATTTAAAAAAAAAAAAAGTTGCGTAATGATGCCAAACCAAAAGATGCGCAATGACGCCAAATTAAAAAAAATACACAAAATGTATTAAAATCAAAAGATGCTCAAAGAGCCATTCAAGTGATAAAGGGCATAAAATGAGCCCACAAAAAAACATATGCTTATTTTTTCTTATACTACTAAAAGCCTAAGAAAATCTTTGATATGTTCGAAACTTGTGCTTGAAAATCTTGGTTCCTGATTCTGTAATTCATGCATTGATATTCTATTAGATATATTTTATGAAAGGAGTTTTGAAAAATTAATATTTTTTTTTCATTTATTCCTTGATTTGGATATTGGATTAAAAAGTTTTTGAGCCTTTAAAAGAACTTGAGTTGGGATTATCGAACTCTGAATTTCTAACCTTTTCTGGGCTATGCGTTGTCAATCCAATTTTACTAAGTTTTTGATTAAAATCAAGAAGTAACTTTCTCATTTTAAGAATATTTGTTTTTCACTAGATTAGAGATTGTTTTTTGTCTTTTGGTCGTTTTGTTTTTATTTGTGCCTCCTCTCTTTTTGATAATGTCAAAGGAGGAGAACGTATTGTTCAATATTTGTACTGTTATCGTGGTTGTATCTTGTTTTCAAAAAATTAAAAACAACAAAAGTATTTTTATCTCCCATATTTTTTTATAAGGGTTTATTCTAGTGAGGGAGGATTAGGAGAAATTATTTTTTTTTTAAATTCAAATTATAATATTTTCCATCATCAAAAAGGGGGAGAATGTTGCGGATCTATGGCTTATGATTTTGATGATAGCAAACAATTTTTTTCTCTATAACTACTTTCTACTAACATTTCAGGTTCACACGATCGGATTACAATTTCGAACCAGCTCAAGATTGGGTAGACTAGGTCTGTGTCAGTTTGTAATCTTTTTCCTTTCTTGAGTCTGTTGTATTTGGTGTGGCATCTGATGTTTTATAACTTGGAAGATTTTCTGTTGTACCCTAAAATATTTCTATTTTTGGTAACATCGTCCGGGATAATATTTATATCGTCCTGAACGATCTGACAAAAGTAGAAACCCTAATTATGGCATCCTCATTAAAGCAGCCATCATTGAGATCGACCTGGATGATACATGTATCGGTCAGGACGATCATCTTAATTAAGAAAGAATCAACCGCCATAATTAGTTTAGGAATTCTTTATTTTAGGAAATCGACCAGGACGATATTTATATAGTCCAGGCCGATCTAACTCAATTATACCTAAATTGATCTGGTATCTTTGGAAAATATTAATGGTTGATTGATACGATCACATCGGCTGGAATGATCTTATGATCGGCCAGGACGATGTCCTGAGCGATTGACTTCGGCCAGCACCAAATCAAGGCGATGATTAGGATGATTAAAATCGGTTTTAAACTAATCATCCTGGACGATCGTGAGATCGGCTAGGACGATATAACCAATTTTCTTCTGATCGTCCCAATTTGTCCCAGGCCGTTGAGCTGAATTTGAACTAATCGGCAAGGACGATATGCCTATCGTCTTGGATGATAATGTCGGTAACTTGTATTAATGAGCTCGTTTTTAGCTCTTCTATTTAAGCTATGACATGGAACTTTGTAAGTGTCTTTGGCAGCCATTGTAGCTTCGTTCTTGTGGTGGAAACTTAAAGAGAGAGCTTGAAAGGGAGAGAGGAAAGGGTGGAGTTTGAGAGGGAGAAGATCCTGTGAGGGGGAAACTCAAGGGAGTATGGAGGGGATTCCATATTGTTGCTTCGACGAACTCACACCTTAGTACCATCGGATTCAAGGCTTGTATTGAGGTAAGTTCACCAAAGAAGAAGATCTCCTTGGTGTCAAAGGACCCGGCGACTCCGCCGCACCGGGGAAGGTGGAAGTAATTTTGTAAGGGCTTCTCCACCTAGCTGTGGGTGCTAAAGGAGAGTCACTATTTTAGTGCAATACTTGGAGGGTGCCTCCAAGAAGTGGACGTAGGTCAAGGTTTGACCGAACCACTATAAATCTTATGTGTTCTTTCTTTATTACTTCAGCACTTTAATTTCGGCATCGTTGATTTTCTATGTGGTGATATTGGTTTTAGTTTTATCTTTGGTTTTAAAGTTTTCCAATTTACCTCTCTCTGTTAAATTTGCTTTGGGCCAGTTCTATAGGTCCTAACATCCCTAATGAACTTTCAACCCGAACAGCAGATGTTTAAAGTATATGACTGGAGATACCCCAAAATTTATATCGTTAGAAGCCAAGAATGGAGGCAAGATTACACATGGAGATAACACCACAAGGAAGGTGATTGGGACAAGTATGATTGGAAATTTTAAGAATTTTTATATTGAAAATATGTTATTGATAGAAGGCTTAAAGCATAATTTTTTATGTATAAGCCAGCTATGTGACAAAGGATATTGTGTAAAAATTTTTCCTACTCGCTACATTTTAAGCTTAAATGGAAATGATGTTTTGAATGGTAAAAGGGTAAACAATGTTTATATGCTAGACTTGAATTGCATTCAATCTCCTTCTGCATTTTGTTTAAAAATTATTCCTAATAAGTCATGGCTTTGGCATAGGAGACTGTCATCCTAGCATGAAAAACCTTAGGAGGATTACCCAAAAGAACTTAGTGAGAGGTATACCAAAACTAGACTTTACTAAGGACCACCTTTGTGATGCATGTCAATTAGGAAACTAAGTGAAGTCCTCTTTTCAGTCTAATAAGGATCTTAGAATTAGTAAACCATTAGAAATTTTGCATATGGATCTTTTTAGACCAGTTGGAACTGTAAGTGTAGGAGGGAAGGTATACGGATTTGTGATTGTGGATGATTACTCAAGATTCACATGGGTTAGATTTCTATTTCATAAGAGTGAATCATTTAAGGAATTTAGAAATTTTTCGACTTGAATTCAGAGAAAGCTAGGGTGTGAAATAATAACTATACAAAGTAATCATGAGGAGAAGTTAAAAATGAAATATTTGAGGATTTTTGTAAGGATAAAGGAATTGATCACAATTTTTCTGCACATAGAATCCTTCAGCAGAATGGGATAGTCAAAAGGAAAAATAAAATATTAATAGAAGCCGCTCGAGCAATGTTGGCAGAATACTCACTTCCTAAATATTTTTGGGCTGAGACGGTTAGCACTGCATGTTATGTTCTGAATAGGGTTAATGTGATATCTAAATTAAATAAAATACCTTATGAGTTACTAAAAGATAAAACACCTAATTTGTCTCATTTGCATATTTTTGGTTGCAATGTGTTTATTCATAACAATGGAAAATCTGCCTTAAAAAAATTTGATCCAAAATCAAATGAAGAAATTTTTGTTGGATACTCAAGTATTGAAAAATCTTATAGAGTATTCAATAGAAGAACTTTGGTAATTGAGGAGATTACACATATTATTTTTAATGAATCTGGAATATTGGAAGATCCAAATATTATAGAAGAAGAGATTGAGGTTAACTCCCAAAAGATTGATAAAATGAATTTGGAAGAAAACTTAGAAGAAAATGTGAAAGAAAATTTGGAGATAGAAAATCCTTTGCCTAGAAATTTGAGATTCTCTAAAAACCATCCAAAGGAGTTGATAATTGGTGAACCTAGTGAGGGTGTAAGGACTAGGCGTGGATTAAACAAAGAAGTTAATCATTCTGCCTTTATTTCAACTGTAGAACCCACAAATATTGATCAAGCACTTTCAAATGAGTTTTGGATTTTGGCTATGCAAGAAGAGTTAAATCAATTTGTAAGAAATAAAGTTTTTGGGAATTAACTACAAGGCCAAAGGATCAAAGTATAGTTGAAACTAAGTGGGTATTCAAAAATAAAATGAATGACTCAGGAGTAGTCATTAGAAATAAGGCTAGATTAGTTGCAAATGGGTATAATCAGATTGAAGGGATTATTTTTTAGGAGACTTTTGCCCCTGTAGCTAGACTTGAAGCAATTAGGGTTTTGTTAGCCTATACTTGTTTTAGAGGATTTAAATTGTATCAAATGGATGTAAAAAGTGTCTTTTTAAATGAGGTAATTCAAGAGAATGTCTTTGTAGAATAACCTCCAGGTTTTAAAAATTTTAAATACCCAAATCATATTTTCAAATTAAAAAAGGCATTATATTGTTTAAAACAGACACCTAGGGCTTGGTATGAGAGATTGAGCACCTTCCTACTTGAAAGATCGTTTGAAAAAGAAAGTATTGATACAACTCTCTTTTTGAAGAAAGTTTGAAAGGATATACTCATTATATAAATTTATGTAGATGACATCATCTTTGGATCTTCAAATAAAAATCTTTGTGATGATTTTTCTAAAATAATGAGTAGTGAATTTGAAATGAGTCTAATGAAAGATTTAAGCTACTTTCTAGGTTTTAGCATTAAGCAAATTGAAGAGTGTATATTTCTTAGTCAGTCAAAGTATATTAAGGACATCCTCAAAAAGTATGAAATGGACAATGCTAAACCTGTTAGTACACCTATGAGTTCCTCAGTTCAGTTAGATAAGAACCCTAAGAGAATATCTATTGATCAAAAGAAATTTAGAGGGATTATTAGATCTTTGCTTTACTTGACAGCTAGCCAGCCCGATATCATGTTTAGTGTTTGTTTGTGTGCTAGATTTTAATCTGATCCAAAAGAATCACATTTGACAATAGTAAAAAGAATTTTAAGATATCTGTTAGGAACTTAGAACTTAGGAATTTGGTATCCTAAATTTAGCTCTTCATTTAAAATAATTAGTTATTCATATCCTGATTTTGCAGGTTGTAGGGTGGATAGAAAGAACACTTCTGGAACATGTCAGTTCATTAGAAATTCTTTAGTCTCTTGGTCCAGTAGGAAACAAAATTCAGTAGCTCTATCTACTGCAGAAGCTGAATATATTGCATTAGGAAGTTGTGTGCCACAATTACTTTAGTTGAAATAATAGTTGCTTGATTTAGGATTAGCTATATACACTATTCCAATTTATTGTGATAACACTAGTGCTATTTGTATTTCTAAAAATCCTATTCAACATTCAAGAACCAAATATATAGACATCATGCTTCATTTCTACTAAAAATGAACTTGCAGACATTTTTACAAAACCTTTAGCCTTTGATACTTTCAGTGCATTAAAAATAAGGTTTTGTCTAATCGATTTGACTGCATAATTAAAATGTTTCTGCAACATTAATGTGTGTTTTTATTAGTATTTTTTTGTGTGTATCCTTATGTTTGTGATTTTTTTCAGTATTTTGAGTTTGTGTTTTCATTTTTTATTTTTGTTTTTGTTATATTTGTGTTTCAGTTTTGATTGAGTGCATATTTTAAAATTTTGAGTGAAAATCATCCAGGATGAAAATATTTCATACAGGACGAATTGTGTAGTATGTCAAACTGTCAGATTTGAACCTTTTGAGTGCAGTTTTTCAATTTTTAATTTTCACTTCGTCTATACGATCATAACGATCTTCTAGGAGGAAACTTTTTCAAACAACGGGACGATTGAATGGCAGTTAAACGGATAAGATCATTTTTAATACAGTATTCGTACGTACAAACCTTTTGTTCATCCGGACGAACACATGGCGGTTCGGTGTGGGGGACGGTTTCAACTTCTATTAAAATGATCATATTTTTCTGATCGTCCGGGATGAACATGTATTTGTCTGTTTGATCGTTTGGTCAAAAGTCTGTACGAAAGTACTCTTCGTAAGTTGTGTGATTATGAAATGCCGTTTTAATTTGGACTCATTCGTTCGTCCATACAAATTTTATTCGTACGAGACGATCTGAATTTCATACAGGATGAAAGTAATTTCGTCTATACGAACAGTCATTTTTTAATAAATTGGCGGGCTTTTGAACTCAATAATCATCACTCACACATCACTTTCAAAACCTTTCTTCCTTTAGATATTTTCAAATGGCAAGTTCAAGCAAACGTCAAAAGATTCTTACCAAGGGTCCACTAAGAAACTCTTCTGATAACTTTATGTCCAAAGCCAATGAAAAGTCCTTTCCCAGATTTGTGTCCGCTAAGATCACACCCTCTAGAGTCCTCCTTCAGAAACAATTAACCCTTAAGGTAATGAACTTGTTTGCCTCTACTCAATTTGGTTTCATCATCACTTTAGTCCACTTCTTCAACAAAGAAACATTTCACTATTTCCTAGCAAACATGTCTTTTAACTTCGACCATACTGTCATCAGGTCCTTTGTTTTTAAAAAGAAAATAGAGATCACCAAGGCTGACCTAGGTATCTTTTTGAACTTAAGGATAAAAGGAATTAGAGCACACACCATGACTACCACTCCTGTTTTTGATTGGACTGAAATTAATTGAGTGATTAGAGAAGTTAGTTATAAGGAACATTTGCCTAAGGTAGCGACTTTAGTTCGTGATGCTCGTATCATCCAATATGTTCTTAGAACTTCTATAATTCCTAAAGCTGGTGATAGAGTAAACATAACTCCTCTTCTTTCTACTGTTACCTACTTGATTATGACCAAACAACCTATAGATGAGGCCCAACTCTTCTTTAACTACATTTATGGACTCTCTGAAATTAGTCATGTTGCCCATAAAAGGAAGAAGAATATTGCCTTAGGACATCTAATTGCATACATTCTAGAGAAGAAGTACGATTTGGTTCATCCGGACCAAGAATTTGAAGAACCGCTCTACTACAATGACGGATCCTTTAGAGCAATCTTCAATAAAGAAGAACCACGAAAAATTCATGTTGTTCTTAGTGAATCAGAGGATGAAGCTGATCATGCACCTGCTAATGAACGAAATTACCATGATTTGGTTCAAAGATTTGACCCTTTAGAGACTCACTTTGATAAAAGGTTTGATCAAATTGAAGCTCATATGTAGCAGCAGGATGTACAATACAATCAAGATATGGGATTTATGCAAGAACATATAAACGATATAAATTCCAATTTGCTTATGATCAGTAGCTATTTCAACTTCTTCGGTATTGTACCTCCTCCAGATCAGGGTCCATAAGAATGAATTCATGTACTTGATTATGTTTTAGTTTTCTTTACTTGATGTGTTTGTATTGTGATGTGTTAGATTGTTATGTACTTTGTTTTAGTTGTATTGCTTTTTATTTGATGTCTTTGTATTTAAAGTTTATCTCATATTGATATCATCTGCTTAGATTGTAATATCCCTCATTTTGATATCAATATAAGTTATCTAGTTTTGTTTTTTATATCTTGTTTTGAAATGTGTGTTAGCCCATATGACAATCTTTAAAAAATTTTGATCTTAAGAGTGTTATACATTGAAGTGTAAGTTAAAATTGAATTCATTAGAAAATCTAATTTTTATAAATTTAAGTTTTACTTATAACTTGATATAATTAAAATTGTCAATTTCATATCTCTTATTAGACTATATTAATGTTTAATATTATTGTTGCAATTAAGATGTTTTCTTATTTTGTATTTCACTTATTAATAAATATTGATGCACTTAGAAAATTTTGAAATTTTTTATTATTGATTTGGGAAATATCAAGATTACTCTTGAAAATTGTACAAATGTACAAAAATCAAAAGGAATGTGCAATGGTTCGTAATTTGAAAAAGAGGCACAAAATAAGCCAACAAGTTAAAAAATGCACAAAAATATGCCTAAATATTGAAAAAGATGCGCAAAGCGTCGCATGTGTTAGTCATTTCTTTCCATAATCTTTTAATATATTAATTCAAATTGATCTTCTGTATATTTTTATTTTGTATTGACATTTAAAATATACAAATTTTATATTCATCCTTTATGCAATGATATTCTTTATCTTAGTGCCTAATTTGATTCATGTTTTTGATATATACTTTTTATTATCAATGTTATATCACTTCTTAAATTCTATGAATCATTTTGATTTTCCTAATGATTTGATTTTATTTGTAAAATTTATTTCAATCACTTTCAAGGATCAATTATCATAGGATTATCATATGACTGCTTACATTTTTGGTATTTTTCTTCTTCTCTTTTGCTGTTGTCAAAAGGGGGAAAATATTGTTTGTTCATATCTTTTCGTATCTTTGTTCTTTTTGTATCTTTATTATGTACGTATTTTTGTTTCGTATTGTTTCAATTGTATTTTACATATTTTTATTTCGTATTATTTCTGTTGTATTTTAAAATAAAAAAAAAAGAGATAAAATTATTGTGCAATACCTCCTTATATTCATATGTTCATCAATTCAGAGGGGGATTAGGAGATTCTTAGAATTTGCAATTTATACAAATAATTATTATTTTGCCATCATCAAAATGGGGGAGATTATTAAAAGAGTTGTTATTTGTATGTTTTACATTCTTGCAACATGTATAGTTTTGATGATTCTAAAAATTATTGTTTTAAATTTTATTATCTCCTAAAATTTTTTGAAAGATTTGTATTTTGTTCTTGTGTGGTCTAACATTTCAGGAAAATTGAACTCCAGACTAATGAAGACTTCAAATCAAATTCAGCATGAGATTGTTTGTAAATTAAAGCTTGTACTTTTCCTTGAATTGAGTTTGAGAGGGAGTGATTGTAATTGAGTAAATAAGCACACACACACACACTTGGGAAATCTTTAAAAATTTTATACTGATAATACGAGACGATCAAGTCAGTTATTCCCTCGGAAGAGCAATGCAACGAATAGGAAGTAAGAAATTTTTTTCTAAGTCCTGAATGTCCAGATGAAGTTCCATAATCGTCCCTGGATGAACTCCTCTGGATTATCACTTTACACTGTTCTTCCAAATGAAATACATGAATTGTCCCTAGACAAACTCCTTTGGATTATCACTTCATACTGTTTGTCCAGACGAAATGCAAGAATTGTTCTTGGATGAAATCCTCTAGATTTACATTTTGTTCTGTTCGTCCAGACGAAGTTCATAGTTCATCCCTAGAGGAACTCCTCTAGACATTGAGTTTAAACTAATCGTTGAGATGAAACAATCTACTCATCTCTGGACGAAGTCCTCTGGATAAAATTCGTCCAAGACGGACCTGCGTTCGTCCCAGGACAAAGTGAACCGACTCTTGAAATTTTGGCAACACCTTGCAATTGTCGGAACCAACCTATGGTATAACCGTTCATACTGAACTAACTTAGTTCATACGGGGTGATGATAAGGTATGAAGTCAGTTCGTACAAATATACATTGGGTTTGTTTCCAAGTGATTTAAGTAAAATCTTCCAGGATGATCCACGATCGTACGGGACGATCCACTGCCTACAAACTTGAATTTCAAAATTTTTTGGACAGTTTTTTGTGTCTTTCCTATATAAAGTCCAATATAAACTGTCACTTAATCTTTTTTCTTACTGATCTTCATGCCTACTGAAAGGAGAGTCAAGGAGAAAGTGTTTGAAGGAGGATTCTTACTACTGGAGCGTGAAGGTTTCTCTTGGTACTCAAAGGTAAGAGTCTCTACTTATGGTTTTTGATTACTTCACTCTTTTATCTTGTATTTTTAGATTTCTTGTAAAGAAGATCTGTCAAGGAGATCCAGTTCTTTGCCGACACTTAGAGACTGTGAACAGACGAAGGGTTCTCTTCCTACACTTGGAGAGTGTGAACAGACGAAGGGTTCTCTTCCTACACTTGGAGAGTGTGAACAACCGAAGGGTTCTCTGACCACACTGGGAGAGTGTGAAAGGACGGACGGTTCTCTACCAACATTGGGAAGAGTGTAAAAGGATGACGGTTCTCTACCAACACTGGGAATAGTGTAAAAGGATGATGGTTTTCTGCCGCACCGGGTAGTGGTGGAAGAGAGTTTTATAAAGGCTTCTCCGCCTTGCTGTGGGTGCAAAAGGAGAGTCACTAGTGGTATTAGTGCAATACTTGTAGGGTGCCTCCGGGGAGTGGATTTAGGTCATGTTTGACTGAACCACTATAAATCTCGTGTCTTTTATTTTTTTCGCTGCTTTTATTTTTATCATTATTAACCTGTGGTTGAAAAATCTATTTCTACGAAATTCATTAAAGTTTATTTTCGGTTTAAAATATTAAAAAGATGGATTAAGTTTTTTAATTACCAATTCACCACCCCCCCCCCCCCCCCCCTCTTAGTTAGCCGCTGGGACATAAGCTTATGTTTAATAACCTAATTCATATTAAACAAGTCTTAACATATGGGACTTATACTTGGACTTCTGAACATAATGTAAATGACTATTAAAACAGAATGCAAATGACTAAATTTTTTTTTTGAATCTAAGTGAAATGAACTTGAACTTGAAAGTAAAATAAAAGACTTGGACTCAAATGGACTATATTTGAACTTGAAATTAATGCAAAAGAACTTGGGCCATTAAAGCTTGAATACAAGGGACTCGAACCGAACATAACTTGAACCATTTGAGCAAGTGACTAAACTTGCACTACAAGGAACAAAACTAATAGTGACAAGAAGATTTGAACAAAGAAACTGAAGAATTAGACTTGAATGAATTTGAACCTAAGTTAAATGATGAAGGATTGAATTTTAATTTGATTGGACCAAAACAAACATAATATTATGCATAAGATGGAGATGTGCTTGGAAAAATAGTAAGCTCCTAATTGAGTGCATGAACAACAAGCTTGTGTGGCTAAGGAGCTTCAAATGCTAATTACTTGTAAGATATAATGCAAAATCTCTAATGGACATGGTAATTGATTCATCAAAATTGTGTCAATTGGAATGCAAATTGCCAGTTAGCAATGATGTTGGCGCTAACATTTATATCATTAATCAAATTACAGTGATTGGACTGTAACATCTATAGTGTAATGTACATCATTTATGATCAAAAGACAATCAATATAGCACCATGCGACAAATATCGACATGCAATCAATCATATGAAATATTGTCATCAATACTAGTCAACTCAAAAGCAAGAACATGAACCTATTACACACATTATGGTTCACTTTCAAGAAACTACAGGAAGACTTATGAATGATTGTAAACAATAGTGAAGATTAATTAATCTGCAGCATTCGAACAATTGTGAGCAAAGTCTCAAACAGCATGAGAGTTGCCATGTCAACATCTAGCCTATAAGTGGAAGAGAGGTTTGTAATGACTAAGAGGAATATGCAACGGATATTATAATGTCCCTTCAAATGGCGATGATCAATTAATGAGTGAAGGATACATTTTTCTTACAAATATATATCATGCAAAATGTACTAGATACTACGACATCCTTGCTATAGTCGAACTCCTCTTATTAAACCAACAAAGATTTGAAGGTGATTTTTTTTTTAGTTGTTATTATTATTATTTAAAGTAATAATGATGTTATTAGTGTTAGTATTATTAATAAAAATATTATTGTTAATAATAATATCATTAATATAATAATAATGCCATTATTATTATGATTATTAATTATTAATATTATCATTATACTATTTATATTATTATGTTTTTTTTTAAAAAAAAAAGAGGAAGAGTTCTAAAAAAAGGAGAAGAAAATACAAAAAAAAAAGAGAGTTCCAACAAAAAAAGAAAAGACACAAAAAATGGAAGTTTTCAAGAGAGAGAGAGAGAGAGAGAGAGAGAGAGAGAGAGAGAGAGAGAGAGAGAGAGAGAGAGAGAGAGAGAGAAAAGAGAAGAAAAGAAGAAGAAAAAAAGAAAGTTTTCTTTCTATGCCCTCCACCTCATCATCATCAATCCTCACGAAGGTATAAATTTTCCAAACTTAGATTCCTGCTCTCATGGTGGCAGATCGAAAAACTCCTTATACACACTCTCATAGCACGATAGGAGGAAACCCGGTGTAGTGCCTATGATGAGGCGGGTAGTAACCTAAAATCCTATTTTTAGTGTTTGCGTCGGACTAGAGAACCACCTATACGCACCCTCATAGCATAGTAGGAAGGAGCCTGATGCGATGCATATGGCGAGATGGGTAAGCCCTATACACGCTCTCGTAGTGCTTGGGAAAACCACTTGTTTTTTCAAACATATATATGAAGCCCCCATACACATTCTTGTAGCATTATGGGATTGAAGCTATGCGGCCTCGGTGTCCTCCGACACCTACCATATAAGCTCTTGTAGCATGGTGGGATGACCTAGTTTCTTATAGTTGCCCTTAAATGGGGGAGATGCTTGGAGGCTACCAAAATTTCATTTGAAGATACAAGAGACTTGTACTTGGACTTCTGAACATAATGCAAATGACTAATAAAAAGTTTTGAATCTAAGTGAAATGAGCTTGAACTTGAAAATGACACAGGGGACATGGACTCAAATGGACTATAATTGAACTTGAATAGAATGCAAAAGAACTTGAGCAATTAAGGCTTGAATACAAGGGACTCGAACTGGACATAATTTGAACGATCAAGTGATTAAACTTGCACTACAAGGAATAGAACTCATAATGACATGAAGATTTGAACAAAGAAAACTGAAGAATTAGACTTGAACAAATTTGAACCTAAATTAAATGATGAAGGATTGAATTTAAATTTTATTGGACAAAAAGGAACATAGCATTATGGATAAGATGAAGATGTAATTGGAAAAATAGTAAGATCCTAATTCAGTGCATGAACACAAAGCTTGTGTAGCCAAGGAGTTTCAAATGCAAAATCTCTAATGGATATGGTAATTGATTCAAGAAAATTGTATCAATTGGAATGCAAATTGCCGGTTAGCAATGATATTGGCACTAATATTTATATCAGGAATCAAATGACGGTGATTGGACTGTAACATTCATAGAGTAATGTATCTCATTCATGAATAGAAGATAATCAACATAGCACCCTGCGACAAATAATTACATGAAATCAATCATATGAAATATTGTCGTCAATACCAGTCAACTCGCAAGCAAGAACCTAAACCTATTACACACATGATGGTTCACTTTCAAGAAACTATAAGAAGACTTATGAATAATTGTAAACAATAATGAAGATTAAATAATATATAGCATTCGAACAATTGTGATCAAAGTGTCAACCAACAAGAGAGTTTCCATGTCAACATCTAGCCTACTAGTGGAAGACAAGTTTGTAGTGACTAAGAGGAATATGCAACGGAAATTACAATGTCCCTTCAAATGGTGGGGATCAATTAATGAGTAAAGGCTACCATTCTCTTACAAATATTTATCAAGCAACATGTAGTGGATACTATGATATCCCTTCAAGGAACATTATATGACTTGTAGATACATGTGAGGGTTTCCTACAAACATAAAGTCAGTATGAAAAGAATATAGCAACATGCAAGTTAACATATATTGGAATATTCATGAGGAATATGACAATATTCTATGGTCAACATTAAAGCACAAGCATATAGAAGCAATGCAACAGTGACAAATGCAAATACCCATTGATAATAAGGGAAGACTTGTTATATGCATATCAAAGATCTTATAAGTGTCAATCAGTAGTGGGTTGTGGGTGTTACAACAAGCCCACAACCAATTACCATTCAATAGTCAACAAATATATCAGTCCATTGCAAGCAAAGAAGAATAATATGCAATAAATATAAACACCCATGGGACCTTATAGGAGACCCATTGTATACACTAAATGTCACTTACAAGCAAAGTGACAAAGGACCATAGCAAATGCAGATACTTACGAGCTACTGTGGAAAATCCTTTGAGTATACAAACACCTACAAGCTACTAAAAAAAGGTCCATTGCATATAATAGATGTGGCCAATCATAAAATGTAGAGGAATGGTAACAAATGTAAATGCCTACAAGCAGCGCCAAAAGATTTCCTTTCAAAGCAATCTTCCTATAAAAAGAGAGGCATCAAGCTTGTGGCAAATACAGATACATACAAGAAATAGTAGAATATTCATTAGTGCGCTATAATCCACCTACAAAAATTAACAAGAAGTGTACAATAGTCTACCTATATAAAAAATGGGCAAATGACACTAGTATGATGCAATGCCATCAGATCTGCAAAATGTGTATAAGCAGACAGAAGACGTGTACAAGCTTTTAAATTGAATATTGCATTTAAATGATAGTTTCCCATAAAGTCGATCAAAATTGAAAATTCCGAAAATTCCCTCACACATTCATTGTAATATGTATGCATATAGGTACACAAATGGGCATGTGTAATCACAACATGCATGGGCCCTGACGAGCATGTTATGGTTACGCACGTAACATCTTGGGATAATATACGGGTCAATAAATGAACACATTTTGAGACTGATCCTTCTATATGGATATATATAGTTGACATGGATTGAACTATCAAACAGATGTACAATAAGGATGTTAGGCCTTCAAGGTCTATGATAAAAGAAATTCATTAACAAAACATAAACCCTGCAAAAGACCCAATCCTCTGTCAATAAGTAGACGGGGTTGATAAGGCCTAATCAACAAAACGAAATTTCCCATACACCTAGATGTTGGCCGTGTTGAAAGCATATCTCAATTAGAGGGGTTAATTTCAAATATTTCAAAATGTCCTCAAACTTCTTCAAAATTTAAATATTTTCAATTGACCTCAAAGTCACCCCGTTGATGACCATAATGGCATAAAATCTCAATCATAGGAGTTAATTCTAATATTTAAAAGTTCCACTAAAATACCAATAAACTCCAAAAATCAAAAACTCCCAAAATTTTAAAAAACCAAATATTTAAAATTGAAACTCAACCATTAATCTCTTAAAGCTAAATCCATCCACCCTGTGTAATAGTTTGTTGGGTGGAAAAATTGAAATTTACTTCAGCTCACATAGAGCTAATGCCTAGTCAAAAATTTCACTAGGATCCATTCTCAAATAGTCTCTGCCAATGAGGAGATGGTATGTATCCTCTGACAGATGAATTTACCTTTCTAGATACTCTATGTCATGGTGTAGATGACTTTCATTTGTCTGTAGATTTTAATCAAGTAGACAAGGCCCACTAGACTTATCTTTATCTTTTGATGACTATAATTTTTATTAGTCTATAGGTTTTATAAATATTGATAGAAGTTATGTGGTTTATCTCCAACTTTTGGTGATTATAATTTTTATCTATATGCATATTTCATAATTGCAGGTGGGGTCTACGTGTCATTCATTCCTCCCCATAAATAGAAATGGGCCCATTCATTCTTTCATTATAGCTTAGTTTACTAAGCAATTTCCTGGGTTTTGCAATTGTTCTAGTGTTGGTGGAGAAATTTTCTACTCACAAGTAACATTTGGGATCTTCATTAGCTTGAGAATCTATTTGTGATAGTGAAACAACCTATACTTTCAAAGATTTTAGATGCTTAAGACTTGATTTAGTATGAGTTGAGAATCACTAGAGATGTGAATGTTCTAGATTTTGTTTGAAATAGCGATCCTAAGACCCAGCACCAAAGCTTCAAATTCAACTTCATTTTTTGTTTGGGGCTTACTCAAGTTGAACAAGAACCTCATAATTTCTTTATTAGGTTTTATTAAAATGTGGCCAATGCTAGCTCATGCCCTTGGGAGGCTTGGAGGTTGGTCAGGCTTAATAGATAATGCTCATGCAAAGTACATTTTTTAGATTCACAACATTATTTTCATAAATGAGAGAATTTTTTCGTTAGGTAAATCATTGTTGAGAGGTGAATTTGGAGGTATTGAATGCGTTGTAAGAAAATTTATATGTATTTGACTTTTCATCACTTTCTAGGGAACATAAGTGATCTCAAATTATAGAAGTATCACAACCTTGTTGACCTTATTTTGTATAAGGTAATCATCCAAGATCAATATTCAATCAATTTGTTTAGTTATGATTTTCAATCATTTGAAATTTCAATCAATTGTTTTCAATGATATTTAATCATTTAAATGTTCAATCATTTAGACATTGAAAATCATTCAATGATTGTCAATAGTCAATCATTAAAACTTTCAATTAACACTTCCATCATCACTTAAATTCAATCATTAAAACTCAAGTTCAATAAACATTTCAATCACTTTCAATCAAATTTAATTACATCATTAAATCATCCTAAATTATTCAATCATCTTAAATCCTTTAATCAAGCTAAATCATTTAATCAAAGTAAAGTTTAAAATTCAAAGTTGAAAAATCCAAGTTTAAAACCTAAACCCAAAACCTTTGAATGATCTCTTTTTTTTAGGGAGATTTTCAATTGGATCAAAATCTTAGGTAAAACTATTGAAATTATGTTTGATCATTCATATATTGATTAGACATATTCCTAGAGCTTACCTAATTATTTTGGAAGCTTTAATTCCCTTCCAAATCCTAAAAGCTAAAGCCTTTACTTAGGTTTCAAAAACTTTAAATATTTTCCATTCATGCCGCTCAACATGGCAAATTGGTTTACACATCTTAGAAACCTTTGGACTGATGCAAACATATTCATTATTATCTTTGTAATGGTTTGAACTCATTTGGGTCCATGGTTGACCTAGTTTGACCAAATGGACCCTTAAACTATATAATTATTTCATATGCATGAAATATATTATAAACTTCAATCCAAGACCCCTAATTGAACCCTAGGCACTTAGCAATCTTCCTTGATCATCTCTAAACCCAAATGGACCCATATGATGGGCTAGGTTGACCATGATTGGTCACTTTGATAATTAAAGATCCATTTGGCTCATATACCTTCAAACATCCATATGAATCAAACTACATCATGAAAAAGCATCAAAATCCTCCTAAGCACTAAACCTTCTATAACTAAACTCAATTGAAGCATTGGTGGGCCATAGTTAACCAAACCCAAGCTTGAAACTAAACTTGACCTAAAGACACCATACTTTCAATTCAACACATGAAGACTGTGACATAGCCTAAAACTACTTCCAACATGTTCAAGCACTCTTTATAGATCTTGAAAGTTTAATGGATGGTTGTGAAATCACTTGAACTACATAATGACATATCAAGAGGGGAGTTAATTGGAGATTTAAAAATCTTTTTTTTTTTTTTTAAATCTCTTTTGAAATTCAAACATTAAAATGTAGAAGGTAATAAAAAGAATAAATTCTAATTTGTTTATTTTGATCTTTTTGTTAAACAAATATTTTTTTGTTTTCTTTTAATTTTTTAATTTTCATTTCTTTTTCAGCCAATGTGTAAATGTTCAAACATAATAATTTTATTATAATAATGTTCACCAAAGCCATACCAAATTACAGAAATAAATATACAAAATGTAAAGCACAAGAAAGTAAAGTGCAAAAGAAAAAGAACAAGCACACCATAATTATATAGTGGTTCTATCAACTTGATCTATGCCCACTCTCTGGAGTCATCTCCTGGTTTTATATTAATAGTTAGTAACTCTCCTTTAGCTCCTACAAAAAGATGGGGAAGCCATCACAAAATCACTTCCACCCTCAGTGTGGCTAAGAACCGAAATTTCTTTCACCCTCCTAGTGAGGTTGAGTATCTAGAATCCCTTTTTCCCTCCTTGTTAGATGAAGTAGCATGAATCTCTTTCACCCTCCCAGAGAGGAGGAATAGCCTGAATCACTTTCACCTTCCCGATGCAGCAGAGTAGCCAGCGACCCTTTAATACTAAGAGCTTCTTCATGGGGTTTCCCTCAAGACAAACCTCGACCCTTGGAGGAACAAAGGTGGATATTGGCTAAAGCAACCATGTGAAAATGCCCTCTCACAGTCCCTTGCACCCACAAGGATCTTCTCTCTCTCTCTCTTCACCTCTCTCCCTTGTTCAAGATCTTCTATAAAAACCATCACTTATAGAAAACTCACACTCATACTGCCAAAGAATTTTTCAAACATTTTTAAGAGAGATTATGTAGAGGGCTTCCCAAAATTCTAATTATTCAATTATGATGTATTTGTTCATACATTACAACTTCTTCCACTCATACGGCTAGGCAATGAAGCCTGTATAAAATCACTTTCACCTACACATGCGACAAAGTAGCTGAAATCTCTTTCACCTACTCATTGTGACAAAGTAGCCAAAATCCCTTTCACCACCTATATGCGATGAAGATCCAAAATATCTTTCCCCTCCTTAGTGTGGTGAAGAACCAATATCTCGTTCACCTCCTCGATGTGATGGAGAGTCAATTTTTTTCACCTTCTTGAAGTGGCAGAGTAGCCAATGATCTTTAGCATTGAAGTCTTCCTTTACAAAGTTTTCCTCAACATAAATAATGATGCATGGAGGAACTCTACTGGAAGTTGATCAGAGAAGCAGTATTGGAAAACCCCTTTCATACTCTCTTGACAAACTCAAGACTCTTCTCCCTCTCACACAACCTCACCCTTTATCTCCTTTGCTCAAAGCCCTCTAGAGAAGAAATAATCTCTCAAGGATCATCAATATAAGACCCAATAAAATTTTTTAAATTTTATAATGAAATAAATTTAGAGAGGCTTTGAAGGCCTAATGTATAATTTAAAATAAATTTCTCAGTGAGTTTTAAGAACTTATGCTTGTTTGTTAGTTGACGTATTATCAATGCCAATCCCTTATATGGAGGATCAGACTTGAGATTTAGGTTCGTATTCAATCCGCATAGCATTCTCAGAGAGTTCAATATGGTGGTCAAAGCACATGCGTGTGATTAGTTTCAAAATAAGATTTTGAATTAGCATGCTTTTAACCCTATGTAGCATTTTTGAATGTGTGTGCAAATTTACCATGTTTATCGGAGCACATGCAAGGAATTGGTTAGAAATATGATTTTGAATTAGTGTACTTTTAACCCCATGCAGCATTCTCGAACATTGGTGTTTGCATATTTAGTATGTTTTTTTCTGAGCAATTTAAATTTATTTTAAATAATGATTTTATTTTCTAGTGCATATACACAATGTATTTATATGTATTTCAATGCATTTGCATTACATGCTTGAACAATTTTTGATGTAGTGCATATTGGTAGGTTATTTTACATTTCTCAAGGCAGTGACTTACTTTTCAAGGCAGTAACAACTTTTCGGGGTTCTCGTATTCTTCTCGAGATTGTTATATGTATTTTGAGGAGGTTATGACACGCTTCTCGGGGAAACATACTTGAATTTAAATTTTATATTTTATCATGTGGGATTTTAAAATATCTAAACTTGAGCATTGGCATGTGAGTTCACTGCTGGGATGTGCGCAAAGTTTCATTTTGGAGTTTGAAAGCATTGGTTTCTATTCATTTATATGTGTTGTGAATCTTGTAGCAGTAAGGAAGATTATGTTTTTCCTTTCTAGATAGTCTATGTCATGGTGTAGACACTTTTCATTTGTATGTAGATTTTAATCAAGTAGACCAGGCCCGCTAGACCTATCTTTTATCTTTTGATGATTGTAATTTTTATTAGTGCATAGGTTTTATAAATATTGATAGAAGTTATAGGGTTTATCTCCAACTTTTGGTGATTATAATTTTTATCAATATACATATTTCATAATTGTATGTGATTGTGGTTCTAACTTTTGGTTTAGGTTCCTATTCAATCCGCATAGCATTCTCGGAGAGTTCAATATGGCGGTCAAAGCACATGAGAGTGATTATTTTTAAAATTAGATGTTTTATTAGCATGCTTTTAACCCTATGAAGCATTTTTTAACGTGTTTGTAAATTTATCATATTTATTGGAGCACAGGCAAGGAATTAGAAATATGACTTTGAATTAGTATACTTTTAAACTTGCGTAGTATTTTTGAACATTTGTATTTGTATATTAGCATGTTTATCAGAGCACATGTGAGCAATTTAAAATTATTTTTAAATAATGAGCTTATTTTCTAGTGCATATACACAATGTATATATACGTAGTCCGATGCATTTGCAATATATGCTTGAATAATTTTTGATGTAGTGCATATTGTTAGGCTATTTTACATTTCTCAAGGTAGTGACTTACTTTTCATGGCGGTAACAACTTCTTGATGCTCTTGTATTCTTCTCGAGAGTGTTATATGTATCTTGCGGAGGCGATGACATGCTTCTCGGGGCAGCATACTTGAATTTAAAATTTCATAATTTTATCAATCATAAGCATCTTTTTCCATCCCCCATCCAAAAAAATTTTTTTGCCCACCTTAAAAAAGTTGGATCCGCCCCTGACTGTTGGGATGTGCAGAAAGTTTCATTTTGGAGTTTGAAATAATTTATTTTTATCCGCTTTTATGTGTGTTATGGATATGGTGATCTTAAAAAAGATTAAGTTTTTCCTTTCTAGATACTCTATGTCATAGTGTTCAAGACTTTGATTTGTACGTATATTTTAATCAAGTAGACAAGGCCCGCTAGACCTATCTTTTATCTTTTGATGATATTAATTTTTATTAGTGCATAGGTTTTACAAATATTGATAGAAGTTGTGGTTTATCTCCAACTTTTGGTGATTATAATTTTTATCTATATAAATATTTCATAATTGCGGGTGGGGCCTACGGGCCATTCATTCATCCCCATAAATAGAGATGGTCCCATTCATTCTTTCATTGCAGCTTAGTTTACTAAGCAGTTTCCTGGGTTTTGTAAGTGTTCTAGACTTGGTGGAGAAATTTTATTCTCACAAGTAACATTTGAGATCTTCGTTAGCTCGACAATTTGTTTTGTGATAGTGAAACATCCTATACTTTCTAAGCTTTTAGATGCTTAAGACTTAATTTATGATGAATTGAGAATAAAAAAAATGATGAATTCCGAACGTTAAAGATGTGAATCTTCTAAAATTCTTTTGAAATAGCGATCTTGACACGCCACCAAAGCTTCAAATTCAATTTTGTTGTTGGTTCGGAGCTTAGTCAAATTGAAAGAGAACCTCATCATTTCTTTATTAAGTTTTATTAAAATGTGGCCAATGAATTAGAAATTGCTTGGAGAGCCTTTACAAGTAAAGACACCTATATAATCTCTAATATAAAAGTAAATGCATGTATCACATGCCTCATTAGCTTTGCTTTAGTACAGATTTATCAGCACATTATAAAAAAGAAGATTCTATTTTCTCAACATTCCATACAAAACTCTAATGTGCAGTTGCATCATCTCCAACAATGGGGAAAGACAATTCAAAAAAGACTGCAATAAAGATTTCCATTCGGAGCTTCTCAACAGTTCTGAACTAAGCCCCTTCTCACAGTCGTTTAATTTGCAATAAAGTCCACAATATAATAACAAAAAATGGCCAACAATTCTAATCTGTGGCCTAAATTACTTTTCATACAAATATGCACGTTTCCTTTCCATCGGTTCAAGAGGATTTTATCGATTAATTAACAAACAGCTATGCTATGGCATCACGCCAGGAGTGACATGGTAGATCATATAATTCTAAAGAATTTCAGGAAATTCTTACATTTATACGACGGTGAACATACTCATTCTCTTCGGTATTTTGCCCAGAATCCTTTCTTTCTGGTTGTTGCGTTTTCTGATGCTGAACGTATAGGCCTCGACCCAATGGAGAAATGCCGCTTCAGAAATGGCTTACCAAAGGAGCTCTTCGTACTGGAACTGGCTCCCATAATGGGGTCATTAGAAATAGAATCTCGGGGGGCATCAGCATCAGCAACTGCAATTCGTGAGATTTTATTTCTTCCCTTCAGCTCAAATTTTCCAAATTGTTTCAGTGGAGGCCTGTCACCATAATTTGCACAGAGTGGGCAAGGTGGGTCATAGATCTCAATCTCAGATGTTAAACTCTCCAAGCACTCAGCATGGTATACATGGCTACATACTAGAACTGAAACAATAGGAAGATCATTTGTTGAGACTAACTTATGAGTGCACCATGGTGATTTCTCCTTCAATAGCTTTGAGCATATACAACAGGTTTGCTGATCTGGAGAGTAGCTGCTAGTTTTTGGCAGCAAAGTAGGCGTAGGCCCAAATATCTTGTTGATGGAAGTGAAATTTTCACTGTCAAATGACCACCTTTCTCTTTGAGAAGATGCCACAAGTTCTGAGAACGTGCGCATGGACCATCCATCGGATGAACCACCATGAGATTCTCCTGCGGAAAGTTCATTGCTAAGTACAAAGGAGTGCCTGCCTACTTCAGGAGAACTGCCTTCATTCAGGGACTTGAGAGATGGAATCCTGCTATCAGAGATTTGTCTACAAAGTTGATAACCAGGAGAACGGCAGGCCTTTCTTGTAGAAGTTGGGTCAGACGGAGTAAAGCAGTTCCTTGAGGAGGAAGGATAATCCACCTTAACTGCTGGTGGAGATAAAGTAATTGAGGACTTCATGTAAGATGCAGTTGGAAAAGCAGATGATTTAAGCGAGCTCTTTCCCTATTTAAGAGTAATTGCAGCAATTTAGAAATAGTTGAGTCTCACTGCAGACAAGTAAAACTTCTTCAATTCTCAAACAGAAAAAATGCAAACTATTTCAGCTCACCTCTGGAGATGAATTGCCTGGTGTGTTTTGATCCGCTACAGCCATGTGCACAAAATGTTAGCTTTAATGTAAAATTTAAATTTATTTGGTGAAAAATGGCAATCAGCAAGCCAAGACAGATAAGAACAGCACGATCAAGAAAAACATTGAATCATCTTTCATGAAGAAAATAAAATTTTAGTGGGAAAAATAATTTTTAGATGTAAAAAAGAAGGTATAGGATGCCATTTTTTTCTAAGTTTTGCAAAATGTTGTAAATAGGCAAAAGCATTCACAAGAAATAAAATCTTTCTTCAAGAACTTCTAAACTAAATCTTTAGAAGGAATAAATAATTCTAACAATACCTAAAAAAGACAAGATGACAGGTATTCTGCTTGATTGAGCTTTCCTTTAGCATAATTTCTGGCTGACTGCTACTTCTTTCTTGAACAAACGTAATTTTAAGATGTTTGGAAGAATAATTATGAGAAAAAGTTCAATTGTATGCTTAGGAGGCTTCGCATAAGAAAAAATTTCTAGATTTTAGCTCTCCTATTTAATTAATTAATTACAAGTTAACAATGATTAAAACATTTTAAAATAATAATATAAAATTCATGATAATAACGTTTTTGGTCATTCAATCAACTCAGACAATGCTATAATATTTTTTTTACAAACAAAGACAACTCCTACAACACTCTAGACAACAATCTTGATTTAACTTAAACAAACAGCCATACACTTCGCAGCTTCCACGTCTCTATACACAGCACAACAGAAGATAGCCATATCAAACAGGTATTAAACAAAGGACAATTCTTGAAATTCTGTACAATGAATAAGAAGTCCTTGCGTTTTATTCGTACTTCCATAGAACTCGCATTAAACAAAAGGGGATTAAAAAGCACTATTGTAGCTTGCATCATATATAGCAACATTTTTATTTTTTCTGAACTGTTTGATTTTCTTTGATATTGGAATTTATTGTTATTGTCATATTTTGATCTTATAAACGCATCCTTACACATCCTGAATATTTTTATGTTTCAACCACCAATCTTTTTTATTTCAGTGAAATCAAGATACACGCATAGATATGGGTTTCTCCGTTCTTATAAGTTAATGGTAAAATTTTCAAATGTCTTACTTTATATTTCCTAAAGAGATGATCTTTTCAATGCTTAGTTCAAGTCTCCAAGTTCTCTTCTTTACTGAGTTAATCTCGATGTTGTTTAATGGTCATGCTTCAAACATGAGCATTTAACAAGGAACATAAGTACCCAACTCCAACCACAACGCCAATCCAAAAGACATACTGTGGCAGAGACATTATTTATCCTGACTTTTGATAGTGCTGGATCATTTATAATTAATATTTGTTAATTGTAAATGGCACACCAATGCAAGTGTCATGGAGTCATAAGTGCAGAGCATGATATATATTTAAAATTAGCACAAATCATTAAGAAAATCAACAATAATATTTTATTAGTAATTTAATAATTTATTAGGAAAATCATGATAATAAAAGAAAGTATGGTCAATGTTATGTAAATAGAAACTAAGATTGTTTTAGCATACAAGGCGGTTTGTGAAAGAGTAACACGTTGAAAATAAACAATAACAGCAAAGAAAGAAATTAAATATAAAAAAAAAAATTAACATGGCAATTAGAATGCATAATATTAGAACAATTAGATAAACTTTAAATCTTTCCCTCAAAAAATTAAAAAACAAAAATCTCATGTTCATCAAAATATAAACCAATCATATAAAGAATTTTCATCTACATCATAAACCAAAACAATCTCTCCACCATCATTTTCATCTCCCAATCATAATATTCTTCATTACCTCCATAAATTTCATATTCATTTACAAGTGTTGTACACTATAGATGAATATTCCTTTTCTTTTCTTTCAAATTCATCTCAATTGTTGTAATTATTTCATAAATATAAATAGCTCTCGCAACACTACTCTTATTCAGCAAACACTAAATCATTCTTCATATGAATCAATAAATTTTGTAGTTAATCAATCATTATTATCATGTATGCATTCAGAGACATTGGGTCAATGAAGTCACTGTACTCTTCTAAAAAGGTCAAGCCAGGGTTGATCTCAAAGTGGCAAGTGGCTTCAATGTGCTTTCACTAAATTAGACAAGCCTTTATTAAGATTGAAATCCACCAAACCAAACTAAACCTTTTATGCAATGAATGTTGTTGATTTAATATTAGCCCTAGGGACTTCGATGAATCCTCTCAAGTATTTCAATCCATCTATAATCTTAATCAATCTGAGGTTAACAAGCTCAATCAAGACTATCCAAATCAAAAGGTTAGTGGGTTCACTCTGAACCAATCCTATGGATCCACTATAAAAGTTTTATCCCATAGAAAGTGAATAAAATTAAGCTTTGCCTAATTGAATCAGCTGGCTCAATGTGGCATAATTACTTGTGCATTTGGATCTTTATAAGCTCACTACGCAACAATTAGGTGTGACTAAAATCCATTGAACCTCAGAAGGTAAAAAATGTAGCTAATTTAACCTAATCATAAACCAAATCGTGAGAACCTAACCTAAAGTGGCTCAAATTAATGTCAATTAAGCCAATACACGATTCATGGAGCTGGATGAACTATAAAGGGAGCAAGTGAATATTAATTTATTTTTAAGGAAGGCTAGACTCAAACTCATACCATCTACCCTAGTGAACTCTTCCGTAATATGAACAACATCATGATTTATGACAAAAATAAAATTTTAGTTGAACATCAAAATTAAAAGTGCTTGCTTCTTTAGCATACCCTAGAATTCACTCAAACCTAGATTGAGCTAGGGAGACACGTTGTCCTTATGAGTCACCCTTAATCTAGCATAGACTCTAAGAAAACCTTTTCGAGCAAGCTAGCCTAGTGGCATAGATCTAAATATGGAATGACCTAGAATGGAACTTAGTGGACTGGAGCACACCTAGCACCCCTAAGACTCATCCACACCTCTCTTAGAACCTAGGGGACCTACCTTGGAACCTTGGTCAAACATTAGGTCAATAATAATTCAAAAAGGGTCAAAATTACCCATTTGGACTAATTCCCCCTAACCCAATGCATCTTAGGCTCACTCAACCCAAGACATAGGTTACCTCAGCCCTACTTACTAACCTAAACCTAAGGGACTCACCTAGGACCCATGGTCCAAGCCTGGGTTTAGTCAAACTTGTCCCATTTTATTTACTTACACATGACCTTGTGATGCAACAATCAAGCTAACCCTAGCCTTAGACCCCATATACCCATGCCACATAACCATAGTTCTGAGTCCCACCCAATCAATCCCTAGATCCACGATCAAAACCTAAGCACCATAATTGGTCGACTTGTCTTTAACCAGCATTTAGGCTATATCCTTGAAATATCCTTCTTTGGCCAGCTTTATACAAAGTGATTGGCTACCCCTTGATCCCCAACTATTGACCCCAAACACTAGCTACACCGGTTGAGTTGTGCATCCATCTTTTTGCTCAAATCAAGATAGAGAAAGAAAGAGTGAACACTCCAATTACATTACAACACTAAAAGCTTGCAATAGAGCTTAGAGAAGTCAAATGGAGAAACAAAAAAGTAAAAGATTCATTTTTAACTAATATATTGTTCATTTATCTCAAAACAAAGTGTAGATATTTCATTAAAAATCTGTGACAACATGAAAAAAATGTACTTTAATGACAAATTTTACCCTATATTTCAACAAAGTGTCCCTATATGTTCTTGATGCATTAAGATGATGTATACTTGAAAAATTATCATAAGAGAATATTTTTAGAAAGATTGTGGCATATGTAATCCATCCAATGAGCACCAAACAAGTATTAACAAAATTGACATGAAAGCAAATTTTTAATAATGGAGGAAACAATAAATAATCTCTATGCTTGAGAAAATATATTAAAAAAAAATTATGGATTGTAACTCATGCAAAATATCAAATGAGTAATAGAAATTAGTAATGACAAAATCTATAATAAGAACCAATCTTTAGACAAAAAGAGAGAAAATGTATGTTATGATCTTCACATAGTAAAAATAGAATAATTTTAAGATAGTCGATGTCGAAAGTGATAACATAGTCAATTAAGAATAAAAAGAATAAAGAAAAACAGAAGTTCCATAGGGTTATAGGTATCGCTAAACATAAAGCACGTAATGGCAATTTATTTGTTGTTAGAGAATTCAGAGAAACCATAAAAGGTAGGCCAATAACTGTTATATACAACAACAAGCCTTTATCCCACTATGTGGGTCGGCTGCATAAATCCTTTTTCTCCATTGTGTCCTATTAAGGGTCAAATTCTCATCTAAATCTAATAAAGAAAGATCATTTCTAACATTTTTCAACCAAGTTTTTTTAAGTCAACCTCTACCTTTCTTAATATAAGTTAAATCTAATACATCTACTTTCCTAACTGGGTCATCAGAAGGCCACCGTTTTATGTGACCAAACCATCTAAGGTGACTCTCTCTAATCTTATCTTCCACTGGAGCTACCCCAACCTTTTCACGTATATGCTCATTTCATATCCTGTCTTTAAGAGTAAAGCCGCTCATCCACCTGAGCATCCTCATGTCTGCAAAACATAACTTAATATTAAGTTTCTCTTTTAATGGCCAACATTCTACACCATAAACCATTATAGGTCTCACCACTATCTTATAGAATTTTTCCTTAAGTTTGAGAGGGACTTTTCTATCATATAACAAGCCCGATGCATTCATCCACTTCAACTATCCAACTTGAAGTCTACTAATAATATCCCCATCTATTTCACCGTCACTCTGAACAATAGACCCAAGATATCTAGAATGTGTGCTCTTATTAATGACTTGAACGCCCAAAGTCACAATCCTCCCACTAAACCTATTATTACTAAAATTACACTCCATATATTCAGTTTTAGATCTACTCAATTGAAAGCCTTTAGACTATGCGGTTGACCTCCATAATTAAAGTTTACTTTCAACTCCCTCTCTAGTCTTATCAACAAGAAGAATATCATCAGCAAAAAGCATAAACAAGGGTACAACCTCTTGCAAATATTTAGTGAGAACATCTATGACTAAAGAAAGAACATATGGCTTAAGGATGATACTTGATGTAATCCAACTAAAATAGGACAATACTTGGTCAAACCACATTATCTTTGAACACAAATAATAGCTCCTGCATACATATCACTAATGACTTGAATATAAGCATTATTAACCCATTTCTTATGTATAACTCTCCATAGCACTTCTCTTTGAACTTTATCATATGCTTTCTCTAAATCAATAAAAATCATATGTAGATCCTCCTTATTCATTCTATACTTCTCCATCAAACCTCTCAATAAATGTATAGCTTCCATAGTAGACCTATCTAGCATGAATCTAAATTGATTTTAAGAAACATTAGTGTCACACCGTAACCTTTGCTCAATAACTCTCTGCCATAATTTTAAAGCATGACACATTAACTTAATTCTTTTATAATTCACACAATCTTGTTCATCACCTTTATACTTAAAAATAGGAATCAACAACTCATTCTCCACTCATCTGATATCTTTGTAGTCTTTAAAATAATATTAAAAAATTTAATAAGCCTAGAAATTTGTTCATCTGCTAAGCATTTCCACACCTCTATTGGAATATCATAAAGTCCAAGAGCTTTTCCACACTTCATTTTCTTTAAATCCTCTTTAACTTCGATTTTACTAATACGGCGATAAAAACAAAATTATTTATTTTCATTTAGGGTGCTAAAGTCAATTGCATTCTCATAATCTTCATTAAAAAGTTTAACAAAATATCTCATCCACCTTTGTTGAATATCCTTTTCTAATAAAAGCATTTTTTAATCTTCATCATTAATATACTTCACTTAAATTAAATCCTTACTACTGCTATCTATTTGTTTAGCTAACATATATATATATATATATATATATATATATATCTTTCGTCCTCTTTAGTACCTAATCTATTATATAAATCATTAAAAGTTAAAATCTTTGCATTGCAAATTGCTTTCTTAGACTCCTTATGGGCCTCTTTATATCATTCTCAATTATCAAATTTTTACAGCTAAACTAATTTTTATAACAGATCTTCTTATTTTTTATCATTTATTGCAATTTTTGATTTCACCACCAACTATTTTTATTATTAGTAGCTTTTCACTTTGATACTTTAAACACATCTTTTGCAACATTCTTAAAATCACTGTCAACTTTTTCCACATAGCGTTAGCTTCCTCATGCACTGACAAAATCTTAAAATCTAGAATCTTACTCTCAAAAATATTTTTGTTAACATTCTTTAAATACCCTCATCTAATCCAAGAATAACGATTTACTTTATTTTTTATTTTTTGTCCCTTCATTTTAAAGTCCAAAAATAATAAGTGATGTTAGGTACATCAACTTTCACTAGGAATAATTTTACAATCTTTGTAAACTAAATGATCTATTTTTAATAATCAATCTGAGTTTTACTATATTCATTCATATAAGTGAAGAGATGCTCATCTCTTTTCTTAAATAAAACATTAATAATTACAAAATCATAAGCTAAAAAAAAATCTAATATGATCTTATCACCTTCATTAATCGCTCCAAAGCCATAGTCACCATGAATATTTTAAAAATCATTTATCTCTCTGTCAACATGTCCATTTAATTCATCTTCACTAAAACTCTTTCTTCGAGAGGTATCATTGTATAAACAAGTTATATAAACAAGTAAAAATAAAGCAGCAACTAGCAAATATCAAACATTAAGTTCATAACAGAAACTCAAATTGGGCTTGTCGAAAAAAGAAAAGCAGGACAGAAAGAGAAGGATAGTACATCTAAAAACATATAATCATGTACACCATGACTACCTGTGCAGGTACCAATTCGCAAGTACCTCGCAAGTTACGTTTGAGTGGCGTGGAAGGAGAATTCACTCCTCTCTCAAAATGGTTCGTTCGAGAGACCCACTCAGGAGCTCGAAGAAGTTTAATAGTGGAACACTGTGGACTAGCACCAACCACATCCTCTAGGCAACCATCCCACCATGAGGCGGAGGCAATCTCAGAAGTTTCTTTTGCAGCCAGATAGATATTTATCCATCTAAGCCAGAATCAAGTTTCCCATGCGAGACATATCCAACAAGCCAACAAAAAGCATCGCCTCTCTGAAAACCACTCTCATGCCAACACAATAACTACGTCCAGATGTTAATCGCCCCTCATAATAGTGGGGCAACTCTAGATCATCATTTGAGCTCACTTGGCTTGCCCTACTCAACTATCATCCCTCGGCACCAACGGGTGAATCACAACATAATATTGATTGGACGACATTCACATACCAGAACACGACCTCTACATCCTTCTAAAACCTACGAAAGGGGGAGGAGGGGGAAAGACAAGAGATTACGGTCTGGCGAGTGAGAAGAAGAGAAAATCTTTTTAGAAGATGTTTCTCTTTCCCTCAAGAAAAGAAATCTTTGCTCCATCGGAAACACAAGAACGAGAGAGAGAATTTGCTAGAAAATATATGCTAGATCCATAAAAGATTGTATCATTTTCTCTTTTCTTATGCTCCGTAGCGTCGAGCTCTCACTTTGGCTATTTTTGTATATCTGACTTAGATAATAAAGATTTTGCCTAAATCCTTACTTCTCTCTGATTCATCTCTCATGAAATTCTTCCCATGAGCCTTCAATCCACAGGTAGCATGAAGTACGACCTGATATAATCTACCGAACAAAACAAGATTTAACAAATCACATATTGGGTCTACATATAAGTTGATGGGCAAAGGAGTAATAGGTGGATTGCATCCATTAGATTACAAGAGAAAAACTAAGAAATAAGAAACCTTTGCTAATGAAGTGCTGTGATGTGTCGCACTAAGGAAAATCATAACTTTTGCAAAAGAGGATGCATTGCTGCGCAAATGCATAATTGATAGTTTTAAGCCATAGACAAATATTCAGGGGTTAAAAATTTTTATTGGATATATCCCACATCCTGTGGTACTGTTATGTCGTGCAGAAACTTCTGCTTGTCCTGCGAAAAGACAAATTGCTTTAGATTGCTTAGTACTGTAATCTTGCATGTTCAAGAAAAAAGTGCAAGATTGTTTGGTACAGTAATCTTGCATGTTCAAGAATAAAGGGCAAATTGCACATAAAGTATGGAGATTGTCATTTGCTTTGTATGTAAATCCAAATTGTTGTTAGCAAAGTTTCCAAAAGCATCACATATCATGGGAGCCTCAAGTAAAATTCTGAAGTAAATTTTCTAGAAAAAGTAGAAAAAGGTCCGAACAGACTCCATTCCAGTGAGAAAGTAAACACCTAGGTTATCTATAAAATGTTAACAATTTTCAGAGGACTTCCCTTCTCAATGTTTTTCGTTTATGTGAACATACTACAACAGCCCCCACAACCCACGTCAGTTCTAGACCTCACATCTACACCAAAACCATAAATCTCCAACCTCTCAGGTTGGCAGCTTCCTGGGGCTTTGGGTGGAAGGGTGGGGATTCATCACACAACTCACACTTCAACGATCCTCACTGTGACATTAGTTAGCAAGCTTCCTACTTATTTCCCTCACTGATTTCCGCCCAGAAGGCCCACAATAAATTGGTAAACAAACAAAACCTTTGATCCAAGCACTATTCACTTTTTTCTAATGTTAGATTCTGTCCTACAACATTACCAAGAGAGAAACAAAATAGCTAAAATTCAAATACAATATCGGTTATCACACAAAACACCAGAGCATTCACTTTTCTATCATGTAATGTGTGATGAAAACAGCCAACTTAAGACATAAAGAAAATACAACATCTGGAAATTGTATTCAGCAATTTTATTTCTATATCTAAGCATAAGAAATTAAAAAACAGTAACTTTGTGTTCGCATAAGAAAGCTGACAGAAGCTGAAGAAAAAATGAGTAACATGACAGTTCAAATCTTAAAGATTATTAGCAGGATAAACGCAGATGCACCAAGATGAATTGAGAATTCTGGAGTCCTTTCAAGGCTCGAGTACACAATGCCAATCACAAACCAAAACTATTTGACTACTGAACAATATGCACTTCATATTTGGATTATTAACAAAACAAAAAGAAAATAAATCTTCTAGCAAATGTATACTACAACAACAACAACAGCATATCCGCTAGCAAGTGGATACAACAACAATATCAAGAAGCTTTTGTCCCACTACATGGGGTCGACTACATAAATCCTTTTTCTCATTTTTAAAAGCAAATGGATAAGCAGAAAAAAAGAAATAAAATCCGAACCCCACCTATTACAGTCAAGACATTATAGAAACTCCAATTGCTAGGAAATGTACAACTAGTAAATGCATCCTACTTGCATTAAAACAGTCTATATAGTAATCATAAACAGTTTTGAAATATTAAATGTTGGAATTGGTGCACAAAGTTTTCAAAAAATGTAAAGTTTGGAGAAAGATTTGATGTAAGTAGCCTCACCGATTATGTGATAGGGGCATCAAATCTATTAGCAAATCAATCAAATTGCCTAAAATAATGATTTAGGCATTGTAAGCAAGAAATGTAGAATGACTGAAAGAGAAGAATATATGTACAAAAGAAGGCCCTCGAATGTAATAGGTAAAATCTAGTTTATATTTATGTTTAAATGTGCAAGTGGTGTTAGTGGCTCTTCAGTTTTTATATGGGATGTTGTTGATAAACTGTTTTTTTATTTAAAAGAAATGTTTTAAAAGTTCGACTATTTGTTCCTGTCTCATTAATTCGAGTCTCCAGGCCGGATCGTAACAATTGAATACGTGGTTCTCTAAGTTAAAGCAGATTTTATTGTTGAAATAGACAGTTCTCATCCTTCCACCTTGAGAAGAAGGTGCGTCTTTGGCGGGGAGTATTGATATGCCAGGAGGGCTCACAACCAGGCCCAATGAGCTATCATTCATTATGTAAGGAGGAGGAATAAAGGGGGAACTAATTAGGAAAGATATATTTAGGAAAAGAGGACTGATTTAATTGGGAGGGAAATAGGAAAGATTTATTTAAAAAAAGATGACTGATTTGATTAGGAGGAAATTATGAAAGGTTTATTTAGGGAAAAAGAGTTGATTTAATTGGGAGGAAATTATGAAAGATTTATTTAGGGATATATGGTTGATTTGTTTGGGAGGAAATTAGAAAATGTTTATTTAAGGAAAGATGGATAATTTAAATTCAGATTTGGGAGAAAAATATGATGGTTTATATTAGGGTTAATTTGGTGATTTTATTTTCATTGTGTGATTGTATATGAGATTTTTTTTCTCTTAGCAGCCTCTAGGGTTTGTGGGAGAGCAGATCTATCTCTCACCTCTCGAATAGTAGATCAATTGTAACTTTCATTATTGTTGAAGTATTAATAAAAAATCAGTCCCTATCTTTGAATTCCTAAAGTTTCCTACTTGTTACCTTGCTGTTTTTACTTCCAAAATGCATCAAACCACTACAAATAGAGGTCAAGTAGTTTTCCTCCTACCATGCCAAATGCAAACATGATTGGAAAAGATGATGATGAGGATATGACTAACATTCATAAAGGATACTACCATTCAAAGAACTCAAAAGTGGAGAGTCGTATGTATATACATGGGATACTTGATGCCAAGAAGCTTGACACACGGATCACCCAGTACAAGGCATACTTCACTTTATATGTTATAGCACCAATGACAAGGTCACCCGACTGAAATGAAACCATCATAAACTAGCAAGGTGGAATGCCTATCATAAGATGAATGGCCATCAAGCGGTGACTAGGGGGACGTTCAAACAACTAACTTTTCAAGAGTTCTACCTAATAAGGTATGTAAAAGATCTATAAAAGAATTGGCACAATTTGAGGAACCACAAAAGAAAATCTACACAACGGTACAACATTACGTTCTATTATCAAACCATTATGATGTATAAACATCTTGCAAGAGTAAAGGTACAACTAACGAAAAAAGTACACATTAGGAATTTATTTTCAAATTGTAGATGAACTCCGCATATTCTCAGTCATTGATTTCAACCCTCCGCATATGATGGAGATTGCCATAAAGCATAAGAACATAGACAAAAGGGGAAAACTCGAGAATCATATATGGGTTCTTTCACCAAAAGAAATAAGCAAAAAAAAAAAAAAAAAAAAATTGATTCTTCTTCATTAACAAAACAAATTGTCTTAGAGAGTTTTGGGGTCATTTTCCAATAATTGGCCACAACAAATTTTTTTTAAAATTGCACATTGGAAACTCTTCCTTGAAGAATAAAAGGGGATAAAAAAAATAGCTATTGTGACAGGAAATTATATGCTAATCCCAATGACCATCTCTATCTCTAATTAAAATCCTAGAGGATAAGCAATGTAGTTCAATAAAGATACATGAGTTGAGAAGTCACCCTAAAGATACAAGTCATAAAAGAGACAACAAACACCATCATTGATACTAACAGACAAAGAATCTCATTTCTATCCATCTATTGTAAAGATTAGAATTGGGCATTATATCACATCCCAAACCTTATAATTTTGGTTTTTAAGGTTTGATTCAAAAAGCACCAAAGATGAAGATTGATTGTGAATGTTACTTTAAGTTTGCAATCACCAAAAACTTCATCAGTGATATCACATCCCAACCTTATAATTTAGGTTTGACTTAAAAGGCATCAAAGATGAAAATTGGTATGTACAACAACTCCACTAAATGTCTATTACGTCGTCTTAAACGACACATATTTTCTTGATAGCTATGTGATATTGTATGAACGGGCTCATTAATATAAATTCACAATAGAATAAAAGAGATTTCAATTGAAAAACGACTACAGCATATTGTGGCAAATGTAATAACAATAGAGTAAACAGGTAGACTTATCAATGTAAGCAAGAAATTATTCTCTATGCTTGTCCTCCCTTTTGAAGAAAAAGGAGAAGTAATACTCTATCTACCATAGGCAAAGAAAATGTCATACAAAAGCAAAAGATGACTGAGGAGCATGATATACAGCCCATCTACAATACATTGCTATGAAATCTAATAATGCTCTAAAACTGAAGGTGATCAACAAGTGATCTAACCCGTGTACAAATACAATATAGTGTATCTTCAACCATCTTAAATGAAGAAAATATAGTCTTTTAAAAAAGCAACAAAACAAGAACTATCATAAGCTAAGAAGCCTCTATTATTGAAGGATTCTTAACAATTCAAGAAATAATAAGAAGAAATCAATGCCTCATTAGTTTGAGCATGCTAAAAAAAGGAGATTATTATAGAACTAAGCCAAACTAAGTAGTAAGGATTACCCATGTCCTGATGGCTTTCAGACACTATGAATCCTTAATTCTACCAATTTGGGTACTCAAAGTGAACTTCATGTACAAGCAAAAAGGATTTAATTCATGCAAGTACAAAATTATAATATCATATGAAATTTGAAGCGCAATACAGGATTACCATAAATTCATTATAGCAAATAAATTGTCCAATAGGTGATCAGTAAAGGAGCATGATGCCACATAGAAGAACTTTACAACCAAGTTTTATTTCAATATCTTGGACCCCATAAATTGCAGATTTATTGCAACGACTGCATTTAAAAATGTAACTATAATGTGATTACTTGTTGAACGGGATTCTACAATAAGTTGTTTAAAGATAAACTATAATTCCAGCAACAACTCTTTATGACCCTTTTAATATATTAAATTAACAGAAACTATTCTTAAAAGGAGAAAGGAAGAATGGGGGCTTCTAAATTCAACTAACTCCAGTTTGAGCCCACCTTACAGTAAACAAAATGCCTGAATATTTTCTTTCCCAGCATCCTTATCATGCTAATGTGGAAAAAAGAATATGCCCTGAATAATAAAACTATTTCCAAATTCTGGAAACCTTCTTAACCAAATTTCTAAAAGTTGCTCATGGATATGGCTGAATATTTCATACTTGCAGAACATTATAAATGAGTTATTATAAAGAACCCAGATAACATGGCAGCTAAAAGATTAGCAGCTAAATATTTTACAATGACACAAACACACACGTGATGCATAAATCATCATTAAAACAAACAACTTGCCTGCAGCAATGAATTTGGACTTATCAGAGCCTCCAACAACATAGGACTTTCTCCACTGGGAAGATGGAAAAACTTTTGGTGGGCTTTCACCATCAGAAAGGCCGTCAGTTTCTGTACCTGCTGCACTCTTGACTTCAGAGGTGGCATTTCCACTGTTATGATGAGAACAATACACCATGTTTTCCACAATGTCCTCTATGTGAGTTCTATTGTCCCATCGAAAGCTCCAAGAAGGGGAGTATCTAATGTTCCTGTAAGCAGATGCCTCATGACCATTCCTATTAGGCAAGGTTTTGTCCCTTGCAGCCACACAACAATTTGCCCCCATCTTGGAACAGGCAATGCACAATACCTCTAAAATTCTTTAGAAAATCACTAAAAAACCTAAGGAAGACGTTATTTATTTACATCAAGACGCAGAATTTCTCTCAATCATGCTTCAAACGCCCAGTTGATCTGAAAAAATATTTCAGCTGCATTCCTTACTGACAGCAGCAGCAAAGAGGAGCAAACCTTAACAAGGGAGAAAAAAAAGACAAAAATCAAAACCGCTTATCAATCAAAATATTAGAATGCAGGGAAACCATTTGTCCATTACAACTCATGGGTAAAACATTTGTTCGTAAACGAAAGAGGTTTGCAGCAAAAAAAAGTCCAACGAAAAACCAATGGTGCTTTAATATAACAAAACGTTAGAGTTTCCGAAATTCAGCAAGAAATCTATACAGCAAAGCAGCGATGACATATAAAAAGAAAAAAAAAATATTACCTCCCTCGAGACAAAACTTAAATGCAGAGAGGCTACACACGCACTCCTAACACGAAGAAAAAAGTTAAAGAGATAAAGAGAGAGATAAAGAGGGAAAGCGAGAGGGAAATAAAGAGAGAGAGGGAACAAGGTAGGAAGAAGAGAGATGGACTTTCCACTAGCAAGCAACAAAAGGAGATCATTAACCCTCTCCACTCCAGTGCATATTAAAGCAACCAGCGAAAGTCGTATTTTTTTTCGAGTATCAACTTCTCTACTTACATGAAACGGACGAAAACCTAACTAAAATTAATAAATAACGACACGTAAATGAAATTATCCACCTTAACGATTATCAGTTAGCCAACAAAGTAACAAATTGAAGCAGCAATAACTACAAAGGGACCTCGTCCAATTTAAAAACTGAAAAAGAATGGCTAATTTCCAGCCCCAAAATAGTTGATTACAACTCGGAAAACAAAATTTCTACACCTGCACAAATAAATACCATCACACAGTTCATGGTTCAACGAAAACCTCATACCAGTAGGGGGACGCAGAGAGAGAGGAGCGCAAAACCACATGAACCTCCCACGATACCGGAGAGCTCACCTAGACAAGGTCAGCTGAGACAGCCAAAATCGCGGGCCTTGATACATCAATAAATTACCCAACCTAGGATTTCGGATCTGGCCTGGAGATCTTCAGCAAAAGGAACTCCAAAAAAAACGCCACAGGAAATGCCCAAAAGCCACGAACCGATCCCTCAGTTTCGTGGGTGATTCGAAACTTCTATGAGAGAAAAAGGGAAGAGTTGTGGAAAGGAGAACGCATCACTGCAAGCACCTAACGGGTATTAGTTCAGGACCCGTCAAATTCTGTTTCATCGATCTCGACGGAGCTAGCCGCGAAGGACATTTCCAGTCGTCGGTCGCCAATCATTGGTCAAAGCTTTCCCGTGCTCCATCAAATTTTCAATCTTATTGCCATTATTTCAAATGAGTAAAACGACTCATCAATAAAAATCTCACACTTTTAACTATCTATAATAATCAGTGCTTTGAAAACCGGATCGGACCGGCCGGTTCAACCGGTTCAACCGTAAACCAGTCACAAGGCCGGTCCGGTTCAGCCCTATAACCGCTTCTGCAAAGAATCGGACTGAACCGGCCAGAACAGCCGGTTCAACCGGCGAACCGGTCCGGTTATTTTTGAACCGGCAGGTTCAAATCTCACAAATTCTAAGTATTTTTTTAAATAAATAAATTAATATATATTAAAAACATTTAATTAAAGTTAAATATATTTTATATAATACCTATTTTTGTCCTCAAAGCATCATGAAACATCTTCACATGACCTCCGCATGTGCTCTCTTTGTGCAAGGAATCTAAATATGCTATATAAACAATAGCAAAAAAGTGTTTCTAAGAGATGTGGGACTAAAAAAAGAGATGAAGAGTGTATGTGTTCATAACATATATAATGGGTATAAAACCTATTTTTAAACAGATTTTTTAATTAATTATTTTTTAGGTGAGTGATAATTTTTAATAGTTAACAATAAAAATTTATTTATTTATACATAATAAAAAATAATTTATCATTAATAATTTTATTTATTTATTAATGATTTTAGATATAAATTTATAAAATAACTTTTGTATACAATATATCATAAACATGTAAAATATATTTAATCATATAATATAAAATAAGAATAATTTATATTAAATTTATAAACTTATGTTAGAATTAAATTTATATTAAATATGTAACATAAATTAATAATAATATATATTAAATTATATGGTTATATATAAATTAAATTTAAAATTTGAAAAATATTCAAATATAAAATTATCATATTTTTATGAGTGTAAATTCTTATAATTATGAGATTTAATTTTTTTTTGCTTTTATGTGAGATTTTAAAATAATTATTTTACTTAATTATATAAGTTTTTATGTTTCATAGTTTTTTTAATTTAATTTTTTATCTCATACTTTGAATGATAACATTATTTTTATGTTAATTGTATTAAATTTAAATAATACTTATAAGTATTTGTGTCATTATTACAATATTTAAATATAATAAATATTTATTACGTCATCCGGTTCGACCCCGGTTCGACCCCGGTCGAACCATCAAACCTCTAACCCCTTCTTCTTCTGGTTCATTGACCGGTCCGGTTTTAAAAGCCTTGATAATAATATATATCACAAATGATAAATTTATGGTGGAATGATTCTTAACCCTAAAAAATAATATCTATAGTGTATGTTTAGTGATTTACTTCATTTTATATTGACGTTGACAAAATTGACTTTTTAAGATATTTTCTAGTTAGCATTCCATTAATTAATTTGAATTATTCTTATCCAAATAAATAGTTATTATCATTTTTGAGATTTTTATATTTCCAAATTAATATTTTTCATATTTATTTGATTCTTAGTTATCTTTTACAATATATGAGCTATGATTCATAGTGAAAATGCTATGACACGTCAGAGGGGGGGTGAATTGATCTTTTAAAAACTATTTCTTTAAAATGAGAATAATACATGGAAGCTTAAAAAAATGTAAATAAAAATATTTTTTTACGTTCTAGAAAACTTTTTTTAAATTTTAAGCAAGAGATTAATCTAAAGATTCAACAATCAAAAAGTTCACAAAGATAAGCAAAATAAACCAAAAATGCATGGAAGTAATGAAAATGCAAATCATATTTTTATAATGGTTTAGACGAAATCCACCGATGTCCTTACACCCTTTAACACCCTCAACAAAAACTCTCCCAGAACCTCGTCTCCTTTCTCTCCCAAGTTGTTTGGATACTCTCTTGCAAGCAAGGAGACTCTCTCCCTCTCTAAAACTTTTTCTCCTTGAAAAATATATTTGACTACTCAATTCAGACACTCAAGTCTTACGTTAATTAAACAAAATGGGTTATTTAAATAAAATCCTAAATTTTTTTTAATTCAAAGCTTCTAATTATACAGTACAATACTCGAATCGTACTATCTGATTAGTTCAATTCCCATCACAGTACAATGCAATTAGTTATATCAAATCATGCATCATCCATGATGAACTAAGGTTTGGCCAGTAAGCTCTCTCTTTAATTGGCTTGTGCAATATGGATCATATAGTACAATCATTAATTAGGATTTGTTCTTGATTTGATTCATTAATCTATGGAATAAAATTAGGTAATTCATTAATGTTCGTATAATACAAAATCCTTTATACAATATGATCAGTTTAAATTTTAAATTTTAAATTTGCCAACTTTTGGTAAAATAAATTCGCATTGTAGCGTCATAGTGATTAGCTTTTTAGCACCATGTTCATTATCTTCAAGCACCACAACATCACAATTTATCCTGTTTTGGTGCCAAAATTGTCATGTTGGCGCTAGAGCATTCGAAAGTTAGTAGTGCCACGTAATAATTTTAACTTCCAAAGGATACAATCTGTCAGCAAAATGATATGAAGGTTCATTAAGTAACTAATCTATATCAGCAAGTGCCGCAATTGAGCTAAAATAGTAGCTCAATGATGTTAGTTCATTTTTTTAGCTGCAACGATACCGATCTTTTAAGCGTTGCAGCATCAATTGCTTACTTTATATTTTTCTATAAATAGTCATTATGTTATGTTTGTATGAGAGTTCAGTCACTTGTATAATATCAGTACTTTTCATAGTACTTTAGATCTCTCTTAGGGGCTGTTTGGTTGCTTGAAAAGAAAATACAGTGTAAAGTAAATGCAATGTAAAGTAAATGCAGTGCATTCTGAATACTTTATACCTGTTTGGTTGTCTGCAAAATAAATGCAGGAGAATTGTTTCTCTTGTTTGGTTTGATAGATCAAGATTAAAGTAAAATCGATTTTTTTGTAATAATTTGAAAGAAACTATGAAAACTCATGCATCCATCTGTTAGTATACCTTTTTAGCACAATTGTCTTATTGCTGTATAGTTTTTGAACTTAATTCTTATTTCTTGTTTGACTAAGTCTTCATTTGAGACAATTTTCTTATTGCTTTCTAAAACACTTTTTTAGCACAAATAATTCTTGAACTTAAAAATTTTATATTATAAAGCTGCTTTAGAAAGCCGGGAAAAAACTAATTTTACAAATATCTTGGATAAGATTTGATCTTGATTTTTTGAAGATTGTTGGTCGCTAACTTAGATTAATTCACACTTAATTATTTCAATATAAATGCTACATAACTCAATTCACACTTCATTTTCCAAGATATTGACTACATAACTTAAGCCACATTTAATTTTCCAAGATGGTGGCTACAAAACAATATAAAGAGATGGTTGCATTGTATCGATGCATCCCACATTCATAATAAAATAAAAAGAATGAGAGAAGAGAAAGAGACAAAGGAAGAGAGGAAAAGCTCTCGTAACAGATAAAAGAAAAGAGAGTGATTAGCATTATCATCATCTTATTCTTCGAGTTTATCATCTTCATAACAGATGATTGTATTCCATCTTAATTGTTAACACAAAGTGGTATATTTGTCAATATTCATATGAAGTATAATATCTCTTCATATACCTTTATACAAGTTTAGTGGAGTATTTCATCTTTGTGGAGTGGTGGATGTAGGTGAATATCATCGAACCACATAAATTTAAATATCTTGTTTGAGATCTTTTTGTGTGCTTGTTATCTCATCTTTGTGGAGAAAAATATTTAGAAAATGCTTGCATTATGCATTACTTGATTGGTTGATTATTTAAATATTTTATAATGGATTAATTGGATCTCATATATTATAACTGCTATTGTAATTGGTGATCATTAATATCTGAGCCATTTGAGAAAGCCTATAAATTAATAGAGGAAATGACTACTAATAATTTTTAGTGGCCTACTGATAGTATAAATCCTACAATAATAGCTTGAATTTATGAATGTGATGCTTTATCAATCTTGATTGCACAAGTTACAACAATTTCTAAGAAGTTGAATATAATAGAATTAAATTTTGAAATAGAAGCTAAATCTTTAGAAGATTAAAATTCAATTGAATATAATAGAAGTAAATTTTGGAAGAGGAATTGAATCTTTGGAATATCAAAATTCAATTGGAGATAATAATATGCAAGGGATTGAAAATATTAATATAATTGGAAAATAAAATAATCCCTAGTAAAATACATATAATCTAGTTTTGAAAGAACCAGTTTAATTTTAATTGGTCAAATAATATGGGCAATAGAAATCAATGGAATAATGGAAAGAATAATCAAGGAGTAAATTAGAACACTTTTTAATAACCTACTATTAATTCTAGACTTAGCTATCTTCTAAGATTTAATTAAAGCAATCAATTTAGAAATAAAAAATTAGCATTAGAATGTAGTTTTGTAATTAAGGAATTAATTACAAAATTAAATTGTTTCTATTTAAAATTTGGAATCCCAATTAAGTTAGCATGCAATTTCAATCATTATTACTAGGATCTATACCTAGTAATAATGAAGTTAATTCGATAGAAAAAAAAAATTTAATGAAAGTCATTTGAAGAATAGAAATAAACATACCCCAACAAAATTAAAAATTGTAGGTATGTTTGACTGAAGATTATAAAATGAGCAATGTTTGGGAGGCAATCCACTTGATATGCTATGTATTGCGCCTAGCGTACTAGTTATCATGTAACATGTGTTATGTGTATGTTATTTTATCATATGTTTTATGCACCTTTTTATATTTATATAAAAGCATGTATAATGTTAGTAGTTGTTTATATTTTTTATTTACATTTTTTTAAAGTTCTCCTCAAGCTTACTATAATTCTTATATTCTGATTATTTAATTAAACTTAGTTAAAATGATATTTGAAAATTATAAAAAATTAGGATAATAATAAAACTCTATATCATAGTTCAAGTGAATATTATTTATATTTAATAGAGTGCAAAAACTAATAATTAATTGACTTATACCAATTAAGTTATTGCATTCATTTGAAATTATAAGTTATACCTTTATGTATTAATTTTTGAAATTAAGATGAATAAATAAAATAAAAAATTAGATATGAGTAGATCAAAATTGGAAATCATAAGCAATTTGAATTTGAAATTGGTAATCTTATCAAATTCGTACATTAAATTCATTAAAATTGTAAAAGTGTTCGAAGCAAATAACTGATATTCAAAATTATTAAGTATGTACTCCATAAAATAAAATAAAAAGAAATGTAAAAGTAGTTCTAAAAAGAAAAATAAAAGAAATAGAAGAAAAAGAGAAGATGAGTACATTCAAAAATTAATATAAATCAAAAGATTAGAATCTGATTACAATCTTATACTTAAATTCATAAAGGATAAATAAGAAAACTAGTATAAATGATGGTAAATCAATGAAAGTGTTAATTTTAACTACTAACATATCTAATCATTAAGCTACATTATTCACTTTAAAATTCAAAAATTAATAATTAAAATTATAACCTATGAATTCAAATTAATCAATAATATGAATGACTAATTAGTGTAATTATTAATATTTTTTGAAATTAGAATTATAATTTTATTCATTTTTACCACTTCTAAAATATGATATATTATCATATATTTTAGTAATTTTAAACTGTTAGTTTTTGCTTTGGTTAATCATTTTATCAGAGTTATATATAATATTTTTATTTGTTTAAAGATAAAAAAGAGTTTAAGCTTAAAAGAATTTAATAAGTATAAATAATATATTAATTTATTTGTTATATTTTTTATTGAAAATGTGTTATTTTAGTTATATTGTGTAAGAAATATACAAAAAGGCACATAATTCTAAGTCTCATCTAGTGCCATGGCATTAGACAAATCAATACTACAGCACCATCAAATGCACTATCGGAGGACTACAATATTGACATCGCGGTGCCAACTTCTCTATTGGACATGCCATGACATCAAAATGGTCAGCTTTTGTGTCATGTTCATTGTCTTCAAGCACCACAGTGTCACAACCTATCATGCCTTGGTGCTAATATTTTCATTATGGTCACTAAAAGAAAATTGGTCAATAGCGACCAAATAAATAGAGAAAAAAAATAAAATGGTCGCTAAAAAATTCTTTTAGCGACCAAAAATATATAAGGCTTCAAAATACTAAGAAAGCTTGATATTAGCCACCAAAGAAGAAATGGCTGCTAATTTTGTCATGAAAAGTCTAGATAAATTTTATTTTTAAACAAAATTTAGGTTGATTTATGTATGATTTGTTTGCAAAAAAAAAATTATATAATTGATTAATCTTTTGATTTCTACAAAATATATGTTGGAGTTTCCTTAAAATTGGCTCAACTCTTATTTATTTATATCCTTGACCGTTTTATGCTTCGCATATATGTCGGGGGTTCAAGGGGATAGCGCCCCTTGGTGAAGTTTGACCTACGAGGATCAAGGGGTAATGCCCGTACGGGGGTTTCCGGGGGCAACACCCTGGGAATAAATTTTTCTTGTTATGATATTTTTGAAATTCAAATTAATAGTCATATTTTTAAGATGAGATCTATTAATCTATTTTTAAAATAAATTATATTAGAAAGTTTTTAAATTTAACAATGACTCCGTTAAATAAAACTTTTGAATTATTTAGTAGAACCTACACTTGTAACACTTGCGATCTCACCTCTCACGCACGTAGCCTACTCTTTTTCCCTAGGTTTTACTCTTTAGCAACAACCTCTATTTTCAATCAACCGATTCGGCCATGACTCCATCTCTCTCCTTCGTGTGCTGATATGGGTTTCCTCACTCAAAATTATTCGGACATTCTCGCATACTTGCATATGTTGGTTTCTACCTCTCTGATTGTCTCTAATTCTATTCTTCCTCTTTACATTTCATAATCTCGATTATCTTCTTTATAATATGCTTTCCCCAAATTTTTATGGTATCATCCAACATTATTATTTTGTTTAGGGGAAACCCATGGAGGGGCCTACGCATTAATATAAGGGTAAAAGTTCAAGGTCTTTAAAGGGAGCTTGAGCTCTCTACAGCTCAAAAGAGCTACAAAAATAATATAAAAAACCTTATGAGCTCAAGATCCCAACTACACAAAATTACAAAAAATCCTAGGTACAATCTACGGTGTGTAAGCATAAGCACCCAAATAAAAGGAAAACAACAACCATTATCCTTTAGCGCAAGCTTCTTGCCCAAAAAATTAGTAGAGCAATGACCTGCACAAAAGTAAACATTCAAAAAAGAGAACAAGGCACACAAAGATAGACACAAAACCAAATAACATGAGGGGAGTTGAAAAAACCACCAGTGAATCATGTTACAGATAGTCATATTACCGTAAAGAAATAACACTATAATCCTCCCAAAGTGATAGCTCCACCTCCCAAAAATTAGATAAACCAAGCCATCCCATAAATCCAGGCACATGTAAAAACAGAGCCAGATCAACCACAAATCACAACAGCTAATCAAAGTACCCAACACACACCAAGAAAAGATGGTGTGAATCCAAAAAATAATAACCAAAACAAAAGATATACAATTAAGGCCAGAGGATACAAGGAAAAAAGAGCTCAAGAATGAATGGATCACGCAAACATCAGGTAAATCCTTATTCCGCTCGATCCAGCCCAAAGGCCAGCATGCACCACCTCATCCCAACACACAAGTTATAACAAGACAACACCGCCCAAAGGAGCAACCACCCACACCCAGCAAAAAGAAGACCAAAACAATAAAAAAAAAACCAAATCAGGCTCCAGAGAACCATCCGCCCGGTAGAAAAGCCCCAACAGTCACGACAAGGTAATGTCGTCCAGCATAACACACCCAGGTGCCCAAAGCAGAAACCTCTGCACACCCAAAAATCACTACCGAGAAGAACCAAACAACCAAAGAGAGCCTAGGTGGGAGCCATATCAAAAACATCCACCCAATAATGCCTCAACAAAAAAAAAAAAAAAAAAAAAAAAAAAACCATCCAATAGGCTAGGCAACATCCACATCCAGAAACCTGTAAAGCCAAAACACCCACAACCTCTAGACTCCTACCCACCCAGGACCTGAGGGAGGAGAGCAACAAACATGAATCCCCTCAAGGGGACTTACAATCATCGCTATGCCCAAAAAACCCGAAACAAAGCTAAATGAAAACCACCATAACAGAGAAAAAAAAGCAGGGTACCCCACCAAACTGATATTTAGAATAATACATAACCTAGGGCAAAACCCAACAAACCAAAAATAACCAGCAGAGCTGGGCCAAACACACAAAACATTAAAGTAAACATGGAACAAATTAACTTCTAACATAAGGATAGGAAATTTTTTTCCAATCTTAAGAGGCCTTTAAATGGAATCGGGCCATTGGATTCCACAAAGTCCATGAAATAATCAATCCCAGCACCAAACTGAGCCAACCAATTTTAACAAGCATTGCCTTCCTTAAGCACATGAGAAACATAAACAGAGATAAAAATCATAAAGTGTTTAATGTCCCTAACAATATGAAAAACCTAAGAGTTAAAAACTGAGTCCACCTGATTAAAAATGCATTGAATAATATAACAGGGCTTAATCTCAATAGCAATATTGGCAATGTAAAGGGACATTCAACTTCTTAAACAAAGAAATCAGCACCACAAAGGCAAGAATAATATTACCACGATAATCTCTAATGATACCACCACTCCCCATGTTGTTAATCTCATTAGCTATACTAACGTTCCGCTTGAAATAACCCATAGTAGATTTAACACAAGAGACAGAATGAGGAAGAGAAGGAAGCAAAATGGCCTCCATTCTGATACCTAATTCAGAAGCAACAACATAATAATTTTTGAAACTTTTATTAGGAAGCAAGTTAACAGAAACCAAACTAAGCAATTTATCTTTCACATTCTTAATAACCCTCTAAGAGTCCATTCTAATACCATTAAAAAGAGAGTTATTCCTTTCCAACCAAAGAAACCACAAAATCAGGGAAGGGGTAAATTTTTTAATGTGGCCTTTAGAATTTAAAAACCAAGCATTAAGAAGAGCATGGATAGATAAATTCATATTAAAAAAAAATAATTTGAATATATCATCAAAATAACACCAAGTTTTAACAGCTAAAGGACCCAAAATAAAAATATGATGCATACTTTCCAAATGAAAACAACATTAACACTTAGAAGAAAGAACAAAACCTCTTTTGATCAAATTATCACCCATTGGAATGAATCTATGTAAAATTCTCAAAATGAAAATAACAATAGTAGAAGGGATACTTTTATGCCAAAATCATAAAAAAAATAGTAGTTGCAACATTCTTAGGTCTAAAAACATGCTAAGCATCTTTTGGTATAAAACTACCATCACTAGTCAACTTACATAATAACACATCATTCGACTCCAAGTTTAGAGGAAGATTGAAAATTTTTTTAATGATAAAATCGGAAGAACATTAGCAAGCTTATCATAGTCCCAGCAGTTATCATTAATGAAACAATTTGACTTAACCGTAGCAGTACAAGTGGAATTAAGGAGGGAGTCAATAGAGTAAGTACTTAACCACTGATCCTGCCAGAAGAAAATATTTCCACCTCCAAGACCCCAAGAAAGATGGGGCTCCACCTCCCACTTAACCTTGCACATTCTATGTCAAACTTTAGAGTCACCAATATTAAAAGAGCAAATAGAAGGATGCTTCCCGAACATAGTATTTGGAAAAAATAAATTTAGCCCAGAAAGATAACTTGGAACGAAAAGTAAACCATAATATGTAGGAAAAAGCATGGGCCAGGTCAGTCATGCTTTTGCAACCAAGGCTGGCCTCTTTTAAAACCCAACAACACTTATCCCAGGAAGCCCAAGTAATTTTAGTGTTACTACTAGTGCCTTTTCGAAAAAACTTGTTGAGGATTTTATCAATTCTATTACACACTATTGAAGCAATGTTTGGAAAGAGTAGACAGGGAGAGAATAAAGACACTTTTAATGAGAATAAGCCTACCCCCAAAGCTTAGGAAATTAGAATCCCAAGACTGAAATTTATTCTACACGGAGGTAATTAAATCATCAAATAAAAAAGATTTCTTTATACTTTTAAACAAAGGAATCCCAAGATACTTGATAGGTAACTGGCCATGCACAAACCCAGTAAGGTCTTTAACAGCCAAGACACGATCAGTATGCATATTATTAGAAACAAGGAAACATCATTTTTTATTGTTCAAAGACAAACCAAAAATAGTTTGAAAATAATAAAAGAAGTCCATAAGCTTATTAATATTATTATGAGAAGCATTCATAAAAATGATAAAATCATTAGCAAAACATAAGTGAGATACAGGAAATCCTCTATAGTCCTAAAATAAAAATTGGGTTGATTTTAAAATAGATTAGCAAGGCTTTTAGAAAGATAATCAACCACTATAATAAAAAGAGCAGGAGATATAGGTTTTCCCTGCCTTAAACCATGAGAAGATTAAAAGAAACAAGAGCTCTTTCCATTAATAATAATAGAGAAAAAATTGTCTTCAATGCAATTTCTAATGAGGTTAATAAAAGCCAAGTTAAAGCCAAATAACTATAAGATGTTATAAACAAATTTCCAACTAATATTATCATAAGCTTTGGAGATATCAAGCTTGAGGATATAATTATCAACCCTTACCTTAACATCCAAATCTTGGTAGAATTTTTAAGCCAACAAATTATTATCCAAGATGGTGCGATCTTTAACAAAACCCATTTGGAAGGGAGAAATAATCTTAGGAAGAATAGTAGTTAAACAAGTCATAAAAATTTTGGAAAGTAATTTATTGAAAAAAGTGTAAAGACTAATAGCTCTAAAGTCATTCCAATTACAAACATCATTATTTTTAGGGATAAGAACAATAAAAGTAATTGAAAAAAATTTAGGCATAGTATGAACAGCAAAAAAAAAATCTAGAACCGTAGCATAAAGATCATCCTTAATAATACCCCAAGCTTTTTGAAAAAAATTAGTAGTGAAACTATCCAGACCAGCAACAGATTTACCATTCATATCAAAAATAATATATTTTAATTCATCCAAAGATTGAATTTTAGAAAGGAAAACATTATCCTCCAAAGAGATGAGATTGGGGATAATAGCAGGGTTATCAATATTACTAGGGATAAAAACCTTGTTGAGCCTATCTTGAAAGTGTTGAACAGCCAGTAGGGCAATCTCCTCAGCATCCTCAGTAACAGAACGATCATCACGTTTGATTTTATTAATGGAGTTTGAAGCAAGATTCCTTTTGACCAAAGCATGAAAATACTTCATATTATTATCACCTTCCACTAGATACTTAGCAGCAGCTTTTTGTTTCCAAAAGGTTTCTTCTTGGGCTTTATAGTTTAAATAGACTAGCCTTAGCCTCTCTAAGTAATATAAAATTAGCATCAGATGGAAAGCTAAACATTATTAATAGCCCCATTAGAATTGAAAATATTAGTAAAAATATTTTTAAAAAAATTATGGTTCCACCAATTTAAAAGCTGTTAAAGTCTTTCAACTTGAGCAAAAGTCTATTCATGCCCACAATAGAGTTATCAGGATGCAATTGAGCATTCCAATTATCCCGAACAACACTAAAAAAAGATTCATACTGAAGCCACATATTTTGATATCTAAATTGAGGAAAAGAATTCACATGTCTAGTATTAACTGCCAAGAGCAAAGGAGAGTGATTAGAAAGAGTACGACAAAAGTGCTCAACAAAAAAAGTACTAAAGGAGTTAAGCCATTTATCATTAAATAAAATACGATTCAACCTTTGACATAATTGACCTCCGTTCCAAGTAAACTTGTTACCAGAAAAGCCAATGTCAATGAGATTAAAATTCATAATCATATTATTAAAATCCTCCATAGAATGTAAAATAGGAGAGGACCCCTGCAATACGCTCCGAAGGATTAGAGATGGTATTAAAATTACCACCCACCAACTAAGGTAATTGACAAATACTTTGAAAGGCAGATAACTGCTCCCATAGAATATTTTTATTCCCATGAGAAGAATCCATATAAATGAAAGAAGCATAATAATTAAGATTTAAAACTTCAATATTACAGTGCAACACTTGAGTAAAATTACCAAGAATATCAATACGAACCAGATCTTTTCAAAAAACATAAATCTTATTGGCACATTTAGCAGTAGCATGCTTAAAACCAAAAAATCTAGCAGTACTAATTAAATTAGAGACATTGACAAGAGGTTCAAGTAAAACAAGAATATAAATATCATGAATATGACATAAATTCTTAACCTTCATGCTAGACAAACAACACCCAATACCCCTAACATTCCAAATAATCAATTTAAAAATTGAAGCACTTGTAGCAGTTATATTTATTTTTTATTTAGCCCCCTTTATTATTCTGTATGAGTGTGGCCACCTATAAAAAACTCAGTGAGCAATTAAGATTGTTCATAACCTAAGGGTAATCTAATTGCTAATCATATCATCAATACACATAGTGTATTAGAAGTAAACAAATACATCAAATAATTTCAATTAAAACATGTAATGAAATCTTAAAACCTAGCACTCAGTAAAAAGTAAACACCATACTAGCCTAAATCTAGAGTTAGTCGTCCTAACAAGCCATCTAAAGTGTGTGTAGAAGATTATGTGGCTAGGGTAGATTTTAATCTGGGTTATTTGTTAGAGTTGTCTAATGTTTGAGTTTGTTAAAGGATGAAGGAGAACTTTATGTCTGAGTTTAAGTATTAATGTGCAAAAGCTTGACTTGAATGCATTTTAATTATTAAATGATTTCTACCTTTATTGCTCATCAAGGCCGTGAAGTTTATTTCACTTTCATTGGGGCTAAGTTAATAGCCTCATAGGCCTGAGTTATTTAGTAGCAATTGGGATCAATTAAGTTGATTTAGTTAGTTAGAAATTAAGATGGATTAATATTTATTAAGTTAATTAATTATTAATTTTGAAAGTTGAATTAATTTATGTTTTCCATCAACAGGTTCATGGTATTGTGCCACCAGACTAAAGAACTTAGTCATCATTAGGAAACGTAGCACGGAGTATTGATGTAGTTAAATTAAATATTTTAATTTGGTTAAATAATTAAACATGACTTAGTTTTGATGTTTTACACTCCATTGAATTCATTCGTGGCATTATGCCACAAGGCTTGAGGAACCAGGCCTCTTTAGGATCCGTAGCCCCGCAACCCAAAGTAGTCCATCTAATAAAATTCATCTCTACAGTGGTTATTATGTATTAGAATGTTGATTAAGTAACTTTATTAATCAAATTAGGATTTTTTGGAATTTTAATGAATTATTGGATTTTGGTATTATTTTAATGTATTACTTAAGGGGTTAAAAGTTGACTTCTCATATTAAAGTTAATTTTGAAAGTTTTAAATTTTTAATAAAACATAGGACTTATTATATGTTATTAGACTATTAGTATGCTCAATTTATAGTTTTTTAGAGAAAGTTATAAATTTTCAAAGTTTGATGTGTTTATTGAATTATCAATTGGTTTAATTAATGGGTTTTTTATTGGGTTGAATCTAAATGAGCTCCAAACTTCTTGAAATCTCCACCAAAGATTAGTAATGATCTAAGGAGTAATTATCAAATGTTTGGGATTTTTTGGATTTTTTATTTTATTTTAATTAATTGAATTAATTAATTATCAATTTTTATTAAAAATTAAATTAAAGTTAAATAGGAGGTTCAATCAATAGGATTTTATTTTCCTAAGTAGAGGACTAAGTTATGGTCAGTTTGAGGTATTATTTTTATTTTTCAGATTAAAATTTGATTTGTTGTGATGTTTTGAATTGTTTAGGTCTATAAAATAGCTAAATTTTGATATGGTTAATTTTATAACCTAATTATCACTAAATTCAAAGAAATATTAAAATATAAGGAAAGCTGTAAATAAGTTTAATTTGGTCAAGTTTCACATCTATTTGGTGTGTTTAGAATTTCCTTAGATTTTTCTAAATTTTCTAGACCTTTCATAATTTTTTTTCCTAAGTGTTCCAACTATTCAAATGGGTTCCAATTTTTGTCCATCTAACCCTGACATTGATGCATACACACCATAGAAATTTCAAAGCATAATAAAAAAAACCTAGAGAGTTAGAAGTTTTCAAAGTTTTGGGCCCAAAATGGACCCATTATCTTGAAAATTCACATCACAAAAATCTACATGGTATCTAATCCTAGAAAAATTATAGAATAAGCCTAAGATACTCAAAAATATTTCACCAAAATTTGGACTAATTGACCACTGGATTGTGAAAAAAATTACAAAAAACTAATTTTAAACAAATTAGAATATCTCACAATACAATGCCAAAATCAACTCAATTTTAATTTTAATAAATACTACATTATATTCCCATTCCAATGAGCTCAAAAATAACCAATTTGATGGAAAATTTAAATTTTTGAGAATTTTTTAGGATTCTACGCATTTTTTGGACTATTTTAATCCTATTTCGATCAAACTAGCCATCAGCGCCAATCATTGGCAATGAATAGCATTGAAATGGTGGCAACACATCATGTTGCAACGCATGGTAGGTGGGACCCTTGAAATAAATAGATCAACTTGACATATGTCCACTCGCTAGAGTCCTCCACTATGAGTAATGCACTAAGATAAAGTGACTCTCCGTTTTCTCCCTCGATAAGGTGGAGAAGCCTTTACAAACTCCTTTCCATCAACCCGGTGCGGTAAAGGACCAAGACTCCTTTCACAGGTAGAGAACATTAACTCATTTTTCTCCCTCCTATAGAAGGTAGAGAACCTCGAGGATCAACTAAGAAGCCTCTCTCTCTAGAGAGATCTCATAAGACTTACCAAGGCCACAAGAGGAGCAAGCATGTAGCTAGCCCAGAGCAATCGTGTGATACCCTAACACTACTTCTCCCTCATGCTCAAGCTCACCTTCTCCTTCCTCTCACAAACCCTGATTTTCTCCAAAAGCTCCCTCTCAGAGTTCCTTCTTCAGCCACATTCCTCCCTTCACTTCTCTTAGAAAAAGGTTAAGGAATTTTTTTAATAATAAGCTTTAAGAAACTCTAAAATTTCAAGTTGGTCATCTTTTATTCATATAGTACGATCCAAGTTCATATAGTACGTCAAGTTGGTCATCTTTTATTTATACAGTATAATTCGACTGTGGAATAAATCAACATCCAGAATGGCACCAAGTAGGAACCCATGATCGCGGGAGGACCACGCTCGATCCGTTGGGGAAGACCACACTATCTAGCTTAATTCTGACCATCCAATCTTTGATCGGATGGTCCAGATCTGCCAAAGTTCTATAGTTCAATCTGAATGGAACTTCAAATGCCTATATCTCCCAAAATACTTGATGAAATCTAATAAAATTTGAAATGTATCTAGAGGGAAACATAATATTGCAATGCCCGGAGTTTGGAGGCTCCATGCAATCCAAAATTTCTATAGTTTCAAATTGAAATTCTTCCTAAAAGTGATAATATATTACAATCTATCAGAAGGATTTTTGCAATCTTAGACTCCTTTTGCTCCTACTAATATCTTCTACAAGTCTGTTGAAGATGTTATAGGATTTGGACAGCTAGATTTGAAGTTGTTCAAGAGAGAAGGTTTTCTCTCACTACCTTTCTCTTTCTCCACTAAAATGGTGGATTTAGTGGTGGAAATGATGGGGGAAGGTTTTGAATGGCCTTAGATAGGCTTGGAGTAGATGGGAGATGGGTTTTTTGAAGAGGAGATTGATTGAGTGAGAGGTTGCATGAAAAATGAGAGTGAGTCCATGGGAAAGTTTTCCCCACTTAACCCTCATGATTTGAAATAGATGGCTTGGATCTAATTAAAGGTGATTTGAATGTGTTCCATGTGTCCCATGAATAGCCTAAAACTACGGGAAAGCTGGTGGGTTGAGGGAGACTTGCCATGATCCAAGAGAGGGGGACCACACCCTTTTCCCTCCATTTGGTGAAACCAAGCCATGGCTTGGTTAAGAGGGTAATTAGAAAGCTTTAGCTCTCAATTGGAAACTCTAACCAACTGGCTTTGAAAGGAACTTTCCTAGGCTAGGAGAGTAGACCATTTGAATGGTTTTGGTGGTTTGTTGACCATTTGGACTAGTCAACAGTCAAAGTGGGATGAGGAGGCATCTAAGTGGCCTAGTGAGCTATCTTGAGCTGCTGGAGTAATGAGTTAGAGAGGGTTTTAAGGGATGGAGTGAGTATATGAGAGAGTTAGTGAATGTGGAATGATATTTAACCAAGACCCAATGAGTTGACTTGGTTAAATCAAATTAGATTAGGCTCACCAGTGATTGAAGAGTATTTAAGTCATGAAATGCACTGATTTTGAAAGCTTCTTGAAGTTTGGAGATATTGGTTTGATTATGTAAAGCGACTTGAACAAAATAAGTTAAATTTGACTAGACTTGGGTTCCATTAACCAGGTCAATTTATGATTGGGTCAAAGGGATGTGTTTAAAGAATTTTGACAAAGTTTGGAATGTATTTGAGGCTTGATTTAAAGTATGAAAGCTTAAGGGTTGATCCGATCAACCTAGGTTAACTTGATCAACCATGTTGACCCAGGGCCAAGTTTTGTGTTTGACAGCTTTTAAATAATATTTGAAGTTCATTGGAGGTGGTTTCAAGGTCTGGAGAGGTCACTTTAGTCCAAATGTTTTTTTTGAACCTTATAAGGCTTTTGGGTCAACCTAGGTTGACTTGGACAACCAGGATGACCCAAAATTTGGGTTTGGGTTCAATGGACCCTGAATGACATTTATGATACATTGGAATAGGTTTTAGAGAATGGTATGGGAAGACCATATTGAATTTTAGGGAAAAGACCGAAAGCCCCTTAATGTGCATTTTGGTCATTTTGACCCCTAGTCAACAATTAATAAAACTGGATGGAGAAAAGTGTAGGTTTTTAGTCGAGAGGTGTTAAAAAAAGTCATGGGTATGTTTGGAAGGTTTGGAAAGGGTCCCAAGGTCAGATTTCACTGGGTGTCAAGTCTAGTGGCACATGTTATAAATATTTGAAGGTTTTGCCACCCCCAAAAACCAAACTGGTCCATGGGGCTAGAAACCTCCAAATGAGCTTGAATTTGGAGGGTTGGCACTAGAGACATGGAATATCAATATGAAATCAATATACTCTAAATTAGATGCCAATTAATAGGGTTTCAAGGTGATAGAAAAATCACCTAGAAGGGTTTTCAAGACCTGGGTCCTTAACCCAAAGATTTGGTTTATAATGTTGGGTTTGGATTGGTATTTGGGAGTTGAATGGTTGAAATTGGATTATTTATATCAGTGGAAGTCAATTAGATGATTGAGATTGAGTGGATGTGATTTGGAAGTTGATTAATAGTTAGTAGAAGGCTGGACATGAGATTGGATTGAATGGTAGAATTGGATTTGATTAGACTTGGGTTTGGTTTTGACTGAGACCTATATGGCTAAGGAGTGACCATCTCCTGGTCATCAAGTTACCAGAGAGGAACCTGGGTAGGTCCTAATGACCTCATATAAAAATTAGGTCAACAACAAGTTGTTGATTGTAGTAAATGCGTACATTAGCTGAATATTATAGTAAAGACGAGGTTGATGTATTTATCAATATTGATAGTAATAAAGACTAGGTTGTTCTTTATAACTTATTTGTTTCATATATTATAATAATATGATATTCTTTTCAATAATATATTTTTTTTTGTTTTATTTTGCAGCCCATTAAGTCATAGCTCTAGGAAAATGGATAAGCTCCCTAATAATTACAAATTACTCACATTTATTTGCACCATCAACTAGTAATAATGTGTAATCTATATTAAAAAATGATGCTTCACATGTCATTTCTACTGGTAATAATGGTAAGTTGGTATTTTTTGTAACTTATTAGGTTAATTTACTTTTTATGTTTTTTGCTCTTACAAACTTAAGCACTATCCTTTGATAAATATAATTTCTTTTGTACATTATAAGCTCTTATGCTTAACTATGTGCAAGTATCAATTGACGTAGGTTTGCCTATTGGAGAAGCATCTCTAATAGTTAATAGGCCAAGTTTAACTCATCCATCAACACCAGAGACTGATACAACTATCATTGGTATTATTACTTATGGATTCTTCAAATTTAATAATTTTGATAAATATAAATGACTTTCTTATTTACTTTTATTTTTTTCATTTCAAGTTCTAATAAAAAAGGGGTCCAAATAGATGTGTAGCATTAGAGAAGCATTACAGAACAAAAGTTAAGGTATTAATATTCATTCAAGTGGGCTTGAATAGGCTAGTTGGAGAGCATCACTCAAAGTTGTCTAGAGAAGCGGGCATTATAATTAGAAACTTTGCACCCAGACAAGTCAAAAGATGGGATCAAGTTAGTGGTACCGATAAAGAAATACTTTTTAAAAAATTTGATGGTAAGAACTTTAAAGACAATTTTAGTTATTTGTGATCTAAAATTCAATTTCGTTTATGAATATCATTTATCTTTATGTTTTACCTGTTGTTAATTTTGGCATAGCAACTAAAAAAGTGATGGTAAGATCTATTGTTCTTCTATCCACTTACTGTGAATTTGTAAACAAATGCAGAGTATTGGAAACTATGCATTCAAAGTGGAACAACATGTATGAAACTACTACCTTTTTTGTATGAGCTCTTTTTTATGTGCACACTTGTATGTTGTCATCACATGCTCTTATGGTGTAGAATTATGTTTTAAGATAGTTTTATAACCTATTATCTTGGAAATGAATTTCAGGCAAAAAATCATATATTTAGAACCATTAGGGGGAGTTGTAAAAATATCTTTTTTCTTTATTGTCTTGCACTTAAGTTGTAGGTTTTAACTTAAATTAATAAAATAAGAGGTGTTAAGCACCAAAAATCCCCACTTAATTAGTTTAAATTTTAAATATTAGAATTTTCAAGCGGCTATAAGTGATTTTTCAGAAAAAATCCAGTTGCATAACAAGCCTTTGTTATTATATAAACCATGTAAAAGGGCCTTTTCTGCTTATGAAATTGAAAATTATATTTATATAAAATACTCTAACATAAAATTTATAATGAAGGCTTTAAAATTGTGGAGATTAACCAAGAATTTATGTTTATTTATTCTTTAAGTTGCTTGACATAATAAAATAATTGAAAGATGCAACATGATGTACCATTTCACAGTAATTTGTTATGGTAGCTAAGTATTCTTTTAGAAATAAAATGTTTCATTGATTTATGATTTTTATAATGCTTTCTCTGTCTTTTCATCGAATCTTTCTAGCTTTCATTATTTGCCACACTGAAGTTATAGTTTGAATGATACCTAGTAAATATTATTCTAATTGAGTTGATTTAACTATATTACTTCTATAATTAACATGCCCATTCTTTATTCTTGATTTTGTTTATATTACTTTCCCAAAATGATGTTAACATGCTAGAGCCTTTTCGTTTTAAATTTTTCAGAAAGTGCCAGCAAATATTGTAGCCATTTAGAAGGACTGTTAATTCTCACCCAATATAGTTAGTATAGAGCCAACTCTTTTTTTTTTTTTTTGTAATTCTGATATAGAATGTTCATCTCAAATATTTATACAACATTGAATTCAGAACTATGGTGTTAGTTTTTTTATGATGGGCAACATGGATCTCCACCAACCTTTATCTTGTTCCTTGTGGACAAACATTTTTCTAGTTTAAATAATACATCAATGCCTGTTTCCATTCAATATTTCACTTTATAGTTTGTCTAAAATATATAGAAGAAATACTCGTTTATTTTTATTTTTTGAAATAAGATTGCATGCAAAAAAATATTAGGTAAAGATTAATGTATCCATTGAAGAATCACATGTAAAGGATTGTATGATGCACACGATGAGCAAGAGATTTTCTGATTTTTGCTTGAAGGCCTATATACATTACGAAAAACTTGGAGGTGGAGGGCTAGCATGAAAGAAACCTTACAAAGAGCTTATTGAGAGGCCAGATGATTGAATTTAGCTGTTCAATTTTTTCGACTTAGAAATATTTATGGTATGTCTTTAATGTAAAATAAAGTATAGGTTAGCTAATTTACTTATATTCTCATTAGATACATATGAATCTTCTTATCATGTAATGAATATGTGAGAAAAAAAAGGAGTATTAAATACTATGAGCAAAAAAAAAAAAAAAGATGGACATATAAACAAAAGACATTAATGTTAAAATCTTTTAACTTCAAGTAGTGGAAGATTACATTTTGTTGGTATATTTTTTTTGTTTGTTATATTATGTTGAATCAAATATTTTTTTAATACAGAAAAAATCGTAGTCAAACTCTCTAAATCATTCGATGTTGAAGATTGTTCACCGAATGAGCACAAAATCCCTTGTAGCATATCTATATGACAAGGTATTTATATTTTTTAAATTGTTTAAATTTAAAAACAATATTAATTTGTGGGACATATTTTGTTATGGTGTAGGAATTAAGCGTAATCAAACTATATGAGGAGTTTACATACAAACAAAAGAAATGGGGTTTGAAGACTGTTGGATGTTATTATAAATTAAATTTATTAGAATAGCTTTATTAATAATATTTCATCATTTATATGTTGATTTTCTTTAAAACATATAGGACAAGATGATGGAAATTTGCAAGAAAAATTTTGACAAGGGATGAATAGTTGATGAGGCAATAATTTGTGTTCAAGTTCTTGGTGAAACATCTTCATATATTCATGACCTTGGTTATGATCTGAAGCCAATGAAGAAAACTAAAATTATTAGATCAAATGCATCATCTGAGAGAGAGAATAAGCTTGATTGGATATATGAGATCTGCAATGTTTGATTAGATTGTAATAGTCTCTCTTTTTTATTTCCTTAATGCAATTTAGCAGTTTTCAAAGAGAGAGAGAGAGAGAGAGAGAGAGAGAGAGAGAGAGAGAGAGAGAGAGAGAGAGAGAGAGAGAGAGAGAGAGAGAGAGAGAGAGAGAGAGAGAGAGAGAGAGAGCTTGAAACAAGTTTGAAAATCATATAAGAGAAATATGAGGAACAAAGTAAAATTGTAAATGTCAACAGAAACTATATATTGATTAAAAATGGTAGAGGAAAAATTGAGCGTGCAACCCCTAAATGATGATGGTATGTATTTAGTACAAGCACATTAAGGTTTATTAAATACTATAATAAGTTGTTTAACTAATATTCTAAATTTCTTCTTATAGGGCCAAACTTGTCAAATGAAAAAAATGATAATTAGAGTCTAATTTATTTCTTTAATTTCATACTATATTTACTTAAGTAGCTCTTAATTGGTTTTTCCAAAATTTGTTGTCTAGTAATGTACGTTGCAACTTTGGACTGCTAGTTTCAATATTTTCTGCTAATTTATGGATTACATACATCTATTCCTTGCATTTTCAATATGTTTGTCCTTGCAATTTGAACCAAACATCACTTAGAGATTGTATTTCTACGTAGGTGGACCTAATTTAAAATTTTCTTATTGATTATAATATTTATGAATGAATAAATTATATCTGCTTTACTTGGCATCATGAAATTATAAATTAATATATCACTATAGTAACTTTTTTTAAATGTATGACAAGTTTTGTTTGTGGGTTCAATGTAAAAGTCCATGAGAAGTAGAACTACTTTCACTGGGAAATATCTTGAAGTTTGTAATTATTCATTGGAATCTTCATATTTTGTTTCTTGGCTTTCCATTCTACTAGAAGGTTAATAGAGTAGCAATATTGAATTCTATACATACTCTCAATTGATAGGAAATGAAGCATTTAATTTATGAGGTATTACTTTTCTTTGCTATACTCATGTGCAAATATTTCCTTCTGATCTTCTTTTGTAACATATTCATGTACCAAAATGATTGCAGAGATGCTTTAGTGAAATAGGTATTAAATGACTATTAGTGCCGTCAAACTTGCTCAATCTTTGAATCTAGGTTATGCAGACTTTGGCTACTTACATTTTATGTCCTCATATGGTTTATGAAATGAACTTCTACATATTTTGCTTGAACAGTTTATCCACCCTTGTAAAAAATGATTTAATGCCTTCATGTTTTCTATGAAAATTCTGAAATATATTATGTTAAATTAACATTTGCCTTTCTCTTCAAAAATGAATTATTGTCTACAATTTTTCAATTGCAATTGGTAGATTTTATATATAGAGAGAGAAACATCAACTTCAAAATATTTAACATATTCATGTCCCAAAATGATTGTGGGGAATATTTTAGTGAAATAAGTACTAAATGATTATTTAGAATTGATATATTAGAAAGGAAGAATAAGTGAATCAATAATAAATTGAATAATAATGTACAAGGATTACCAAATAGATTTTTTCATGGATGTGTATACATATGCATAAGAAATCAAATCAATCGGTTTTGTCTTTGAAACCATGAGAGAGATAAAGAGATTTGACACCATCAAAGCATGAGATAGAGAGATGATATAAGGGAGATAAAGGGATGAACGCTACCTTTTGGTTTCATCTTCTAAGAAAAAGTTTTGAATGAAAAGAGCAAATTAAAGCATAATTCCAAATTACATGGCTCTTTAGTTTATATCTCATGGGATCTCTAGTTTTGTAACTTAAATCTTCAGCTTCCTTTACTATGTTGGATTCCGTTTTTGGAGCAAAGAGCATCTAAAGCTCCACATTTGATCGTTGGAAGAATTGGGAAACACTTTTCCTTATTGATGATTATGGAAGGGCTCATCTTCTATTTTGAATGGTTGAAGATGGTGAAGATATAAAGTTTATGTATGGCTTATTAAACCATATTAAGATGTGATTGCTCAGGAATTTACAACTTAAGAGAAAATTTTAGATCCTCAATAATTAAATATCAATAGAAAATTGGTAACTTTTTCATTTAATGCCTAGTGCAGGTCAGATCTACTCTCTTTCAAGCGTCGGGTTGCCTATTTAAATGCAAATTATGATCGCATCCTTTTCCATATTTTTTCTTTCACCTTCATTTACTTAATTTAAAGTGTTTTATCCATCAATTTAATTTTGTTGCTTTCATTATTAATTTTAACCATGTAATATAAGAAAATGCTTGTCGGATGTGCCCTATTATTAATGCACGAGCTTGTTTGGGCTATGTAGCTGTTGATATTTTCACTTATTCTAGAAATCACCATTTCTTTGGCTATTATCGTGATCTATAATATTTTATTGAGTAGTTATTTGATGAAAAATAGCTGACAACTATAACTAATTATCACAATATGTGTGAGAAGTTTAATTTTATGGGTTGAGATATGTATGAAGCTCCAATTGTCAATAATTTATGTTTCCAGAGTGCTAAACTCATTTGATTACTTAAACCCTAACACTAAATTTGTTTCTTTTGCAAATTTAAATTAAACTTCCATTTGTGAATTAATGGAGTCTGAACCAAATTCATCGAAAGAAAAAATGAAAGTTGAGGTTGACCGAAGCAAGTATCCTCACATGCCTTGGCATGATTTTCAGTGTGCTCTTTAGGGACCATCTTGTAGGGATTTTTCAACACTTTTTTTAGCACTAGAATTATGTGAAGGGTTATTTTGCTTCAAGGTTTTTTGATTAATTATGTATGCTAGTTTGGTCATGATAAAAATAGTTTTCTTATTTGTAGAGAAACAAAGCTCTGCATGAGGAGATGATTCCTTTGTTAATGCCTTATCATCATATGGTTATTCCTCATTATATGGGACAAAGTAGAGTAGTTGGATTCCACTATGTAGTAGTATAAGATATTGATTGGTGTTAGCATGATTAATGATTGATGTTGTGCATTTTCCTTTGATAGAGCTTATATGAGAGAAAAGTAATAATTTTGAAATTTTATATTTATTTACATAAAAGTTAAAAGAAGATTTTGATGTTAACTAGATGTTATCATTTTGTAAACATTAAGATTTTTTGATTAATGATTTTTTATATCATATTTTATATGTTAATTGATGGATGTATTTCTAAAAGTATTAGAATGAATATAATTTTTATTTTTTTCCTAGCAAATCCATGATAATGATATTAATGAATGAAAATATTTTTTGGAATCTATGCTTTTTATTATTGTTACCTTAAGCTAATAAAATTTGAGTTTGTTCTCTATTATGAAATTTATATAGCTAATTGCAATATAAAGGAGAGATGGATTGATTAATTATTATAGCCAAGGCATAATAATTGGATAATATTTTTTTTTTACTAAATATCACCTAATTTTATATATATATATATATATATATATCAACACATCATGAAATTAAATGGGCATGTGATTTATTTGGTTGAACATTTAGCTACAAATTTTTATTTTGGTAACTATAGAAAAAAATTTAATAAATAAAAGTAATAATAAAAACTATTAAATAACATCCAAATAAATGTATCTTAGAGTAAAAAATGGTCATTAATAAATAAAGTTTAGCGACAAAAAAAAAAATAGTGGTCACTAATTTAGCAACAAAAAACATTTTGTGGCTGCTAGAAGCCTCAACGATGAGGCTATTGTGACAAATCAGTGACCAAAATAAATTTTTTTTGTCGCTATTTGCTTTAACAACCAATTTATAATTTTTAGCGACAAAATTTTTTTGTCGTTGTTGACCCATTTTGTTGTAGTGAGTCTTATAGCATTCAATAGTCAGGAGCATCATGGTATAGAAGTTATAACTTCCAAAGGACATGATCTATCAGTGAAACGATGCGACTATTCATGAAGTAAATGATCTACATCAACAAGCATCATGACGGAGCTAAAATAGTAGCATAATAATGTTAGTTCATTTTTTGGGTGCATCATCGCTGGTCTTTCAAGCATCGTAAAGCTAATTGCCTTTTTTGTGTTTTCCTATAAATAGTTAATGTGATATGTTTGTAATAGAGTTTAGTCACTTGTATAATTTATATACTTTTCACGTTACTTTTTTTATATCTCTTAGAGTCAAATCTAAAAGAGACTATAGAAGTACTAGATATAATCAATAGATTGTTTAGTCAGTATTTTCTAAGCAACTATATATGTTAAGAAATGAGTATAAATGAGATACATTGATCCTTCATATTAATATCATTTTCTTTTATTTTCATTCTTCTTTGATTTTAATGGAAATGAGTTTGCTTATATTTTCTTCGAAGCTTGACTAATTCTTTAGTTTTGGATTGATGATATAGAGAACATATTAAGTACTAATAAACTTTCTTGTGCCCTAAAGTTAAATGATGTTTTCAATGTTATCCTTCTTTTTATTTAATGCACATAGTGGCCATATATATATATATATATATATATATATATATATATATATATATATATATATATAATAGTGCAATTGATAGCCTCGACAGAGGCATGTAAGAATAACCAAGAATATTAAAATAGTATAATTGCATACATAGACACAGGATGTGAAATATGCTAGGTTCTTAAGGAGATGATATAACTGTAAGAGATTTAGGGATGTATATTCTCTAAGTCACATTAAAAATAATAAATTTTATTAGGAAAAATATACAATTTGTATTTATTAGTCTAAAATATTTTATTTAAATATTGTATCTATTATTTTACTATTTTTATTTAGTGATTAAATCTCCACAACAAATTATTTTATTTTAATTGGATAATTTTATAATTAAAGTAAATAGTAGTAATTAATTATTGAAAAACATGCTTTCTCGTAGATTTCGACACTCTACTTTATCATTTTATTACTTGATTCAACACGTATACTTGTGTATAAGTGGGGTTTATTATTTTTATATATCAAAGAAAACTTAAGCATTATTTAGAAGAGATAAAGCATTAAACAATTTAATAATTTTATTTAACCCCTCATTAATACCTAAATAAAATAAAAGACTATGTATTTGATTTGATCATGTAAGGGAGATCAAATGCATTCTAAATATGAGCTTGGGACTTGTCAATCAATAACTCCAAGCACTATGGGGTTGTTGAGCTCTATGTTCTTTAAAACATAAAATAACAAAATTAAACTCTTAAAATATATTCTTTAAATAAATCCTAAATTTTAAATTATAAATTCCTCAACTAAAAATTTAAGACATGTGTATAATCATTTTGTCCTAGGTCAAATAAGAACCATGTTAGTGTCATTATCTTTCTTGAAGTTTAATATTTTTTTTTTAGTTTGTAAATCCCTCAACTAATGACTGAAGGCTGGCATATGCAAATTTGGTCCTATGTTTGATAAAACTCTATTATTGACGTTAACTTTCTTAATATTTAAATTCTATTTTAGTTTGTAAATCCCTCAACTAAAAATTAAAGATTGACATATACTAATTTGGTTCTAGGTCATCTAGAAACCCTATAGTAGCTATTCTATTTCTTTAAAATTTAAATTCTTTTATAGATTTTAAATACCTCAACCAAAAATTGAAGACTAGCATATATTAATTTGGGCTTAGGTTAAGAAGGAATCTTATCAGTTTCAATGATTGTTGATGGGGCTATACAGTCAATGATGTGAGCTATACATAGAGTTAGCATGCAATATAGATATGCTTTTTTTTTTTATATAAAAAAGAATAAAATCTCATTAAATATGTAAGTAAATAAAAAGAGTTCAATTGCATTTTGTTCGAAGAAGACAAAAAAGGGTGGGAGAAAGTTTGTATTCTCTCAAGGTTCCATGGAAATGGTAAAATTTATGAACTATAATGATTATCATGAAGTTGGGGTTGTTGGGCCAAGATATACTTGGTGTAATAATAAAGTTGGAGGGGGACGGATCCTTGAACGATTGGATAGGTGTTTGCTTAATTCATTGGAAATTAATAATTTTCAAATCATAGTTGTGAGGCACATAGCCAGTGGCTTCGGATCACAGTCCAATTGTGTTGAAATTATTTGAGTTGGTTATAAGGAAGAGGAGGTGTATAAAGTTTGAAGATGTATTGTTATCTTTCAAAACATCGGCTCATATTGTTTCTAAAGGGTGGAAGAAGGCTTATGTGGGAGATGACATGGAAGTTCTAAATAAGAAATGTAAAAGGACCTTGAGAGATTTGTTTTATTGGATTAAGTTCATATTGAAGGAATTTTCAAAGGAGAAATATAGATTGAAGGTGGAAATATTTCAGCTTCAAGAGGAGGAAACAAATTATGGATGCTTAGATCAAAAGTCAAAGAGCTGAATATAAATCTTAATTGTTTGAATACTTGGTGGAAGTAAAGAGCCAAAGTGAAGTGGATTGAAGATGGTGACTCTAACACTAAATTTTTTCATACTTTTGCTAATGCTAGGAAAAATGTGAATAGGGTTACTCAAGTGAGAAATTCAGATGGTGTTCTTATCGAGAATCTAAAGGAGGTGGATGATAGGGAGTGTGTTTGGAGAATTGGCCTTGCTCATGGATGCTGTTGGAAGAAGAAGATAGAGTAATGTTAGAGATGGAACTTTCTATTAATGAGATAAAGGAGGTTGTTATGAGGTTGGGTAATAATAAAGCTTCTGGATGTGATGGAATGACCTATTCATTTTTCAAAGCTTATTGGAATATCATTGGAGATGATGTCTGTAGAGAGGTGAAGCAATTTTATATTTCGGGCAAAATGAGTAAGGAGTGGAAAGATACTATGGTTGTGGTAATTTACAAGTCCTTTAATGCATTAACTCCGTCTGCTTTTCATCCTATCAGCTTATGCAATTCTAATTACAAAATTATGGCTAAGGTGTTATTGAATAGATTGCTTGTGGTTATTCCTAAGATTATTTCTGAAGAGCAGGTGACTTTTGTGAAAGGGAGATCTATCTCGAATCATCTATTATTGGCTCAAGAGGTATTCAACAAATTAAGGCACTCCAAAGCAAGCAATGGTTATTTAGCTATTAAGTTGGACATGCAGCAAGCATACAACAATATGTGTTGGTTAACTCTCAAGAAGATGATGTTAGACTTGGGATTTCTAATCAAATTCGTTAGCCTGGTAATGGATTGTGTCTCAGAACCTAGATTTTCTATCTTTATCAATGGTTCTAGCTCCAAATGGATTAAGGGGAGGAGTGGATTTCAGCAAGGCTATCCACTCTCACCCTTTTTATTTATTTTATGCTCACAACTACTCTCTAATGCTTTCTAGAGTAGAGGGTTCTATGTGGGTATCAAAATCTCTCCAAAGGCTCAAAGAATTGACATCTTCTTTATGCATATGATGTATTGTTATTTTCAGATGCTAAAGTGAGAAGTGTGAAGAAGGTGAGAAGCATTGTTAAGGAGTATTGCAATTGGACTGGTCAAAAAATCAATTATCAAAAATCTTCTTTGATTTGTGGCAAATCAATTTTGAAAGGGAGAAAGAAATAAATTTCAAGGATATTGGGATCAAACTTGTGGAAGAATTGGAATACTTGGGGATTAAAATTGCTCTAAGGAGATTAAGGAAACTTGATTTCCAAATGTTATTGGATAGATCAATAAAAAAGCTGAATGCTTGGGGAAATAGGTATATTTCCCTTGCCTGAAGATTGGTTTTGGTGAAAACTGTGTTTCTTTCTCTCCATGTATTCCATATTTCGCATTCTCTTGTTCCTTTGAGGACTTTGAAGGAGTTTGAAAAGCTTTGTAGAGATTTTATCTGGAATAAAATTGATGGAAGCCACGGGATACATTATGTAGCATGGGATTTGCTGTGTAAACTGAAGCCTTGGGGAGGATGGGGAATCCTATCTGCATTGTTAAGGATAGGGCTGCTAAGGGCAACGTTTGCATGGAAGCTATTGGAAGATCCATCTACCTTGTTGAACATGAATTTACTAGCCAAGTATGGAGAAAGGTGGTAGAATAATGATGATATTAGAGGTGGTTCTTCCTCTTGGAATATCATTTCTAGTGGTTGGAAGGCTCTCAGAAATTTTTTGAGGTGGAAAGTGGGGGATGGATCTAACATTAATGTATTGAAGGATGTTTGGATTAAGGACAAGAGTTTACTTAAATGTCCAACCTTTATTGGAATCTTTGATGATGAAAATACAACTCTTGACGTCTTCATTCAAGATGGAAGGTGGGACTTTGCAAAACTTTGCTTGTACTTTGGTGAAGAACTTGTGAAAGTGATGAGTGGAGTGCAAATTTTTTATACATTGCTTGAAAAATGTATGGAATTAAAGCTTAAATTGACTGGTAAATCTATATTAGCTATGCCAGTGGAGGATGGCTTGAAGGAGTCGAAGGATGTGGATCCGGTTTCATGGGTTCACAAATTAAAATTAAATGCTCAGGTGGAACTTTTTATTTGGCGACTTTGCAAGGTTACTATTCCAACAGAAGAGTTTATACATAGGAGAAGGCTATCTGAAACATATTTGTGTCCAATGGGAAGTGGAGTGATTGAAGATGTCAATCATATTATTACTAAATGTTCTAAGCTTTGGAAGGTGATTGATATGTTGAGAAAATGGGGGTTCAGAATTCCAGAATTCAAGGATTGGCATGACTGTTTGCACGGTCTTAAGAGGTTAGCAGGTTCAAATTTGTTGATTGTGATAATCTATTTATCAATGTTGTGGTTTGCATGGAGCAATAGAAATAAGGTGAAACATGGTAAAATTGAAGACAGCGAGGTGATGATTGTTGTTTTGGTTCTCAATTTTGTTAGCATAGCTAAATAGGGAGTAATCCTCTCAGATCACTGGGATGCTACTTAGTCAATTGGACTATTTTCAAAAAAATGGCATCCCCTTCCACCCGAGTGGTTTAAAATAAACATTGATGCTTCACTTAAAGAGAATAATGAGGCAGGTATTGGAGGTATTGTTAGAGATTATAAAGGAAGGTTTATTTTTAGCATTTGGTTTTGGAAAAATGCATTGGGACATTGCACAAATGGAGCTTTTGGCTTTTAGATCATTGGAAGAGGTGTTACAAGGATGGTTACAAGATACAAAAGGTATTATTGTTGAAGGTGAATAAAAATGTTCTCCAATTTCTTCAAAAGTTATATAACAAACCGAAGAATGTGAAGGGGAATTTGGAAGGTGAAGATCTCTTATTTTTTGTTAATTACATTAATGTTCTCTTTCATTGTGTTGGGCGTAATTGTAATAAGTTAGAAGATTATTGTGCTAACTTAGTTTTATCATATGATTTTATTTGGGATTTGTTTTGTGAGAGTAATCTTCCTTCTTCCTTTATTCATTTAGTGAAGGAAGAAAGTGATAGGTTGGTATACTCTCATTAGCTTGTTTCTAGGCTGTTTGTTTCTTTTTTATTTTATGCAAGGTTTCATTCCTAAAAAGAAAATGATAAATTAATAAAGTGAAAAAGAAGAGTGTCAATCCCATGAGAAAATACTTTTTAATTACACTTAAACTACTACTATCTAATATCGATGCACAATTTATCTTACTGAATATAACAAAGTTGTTTTTGAGCTTTTTCCACTTAATGGAGACTTGCAAGAAAGATTGGATACTAATATAAATAAAGTATTTTGGATTATTGAATGCAAATCAATATAGTTTTTCTATTGAGATTATTAATTTTAGAAGTGGATCAAAGTATATGCATCCCTAGATCTCCTTCAAGCTTATAAGAATAAAGAGAAATATTTATGGCCTTCCTATAATTATACTATCTCAAGTGGAACCTAAATAGTTTAATATCCTATGTCTAGGTTTGCCAATAGTCCATTTTAATTCTCTTATTTATTCGAATATTCTGTCATCGAGGCAATACACCACACTAGATATTAACTATATATATGGTATGTTGTAAATCTAATTTTATGGATTAGAATTTTGATGATAGAAAACATTTATATTTTTCTACGACTACCTTGCCTACTAACATTTTAGGTCCATAAGATCAGACTGCAATTTGAAGCAACTCAAGATTGGGTAGACTAGGTCTGAGTCAGTTTGTATATTTTTCTTTCTTGAGTCTATTTCCTGATGCTAGTAACCTTGCACACACACACATGGGGGAAAATTTTTGTCTGTTGGTTAGAGTTTTCTATTTTGATCACATCATCCGAGATGATCCAAACATCATCCTGGATGATCTGTTAAAAATAGAAACCATAAATTAGGGCAACCTGGTTAAGGCAGACATCATTAAGCACATCGTCCTGGAAGGCATTAGTATTAGCCGGGATGATAGGCTCAAATCAGAAAGAATCAGCCAACAGATCTATTCAGGTATCCTTTATTCTTGGTCATCGTCCAAGACATTGACCTGGATGATGCAGCATAATTATGCCTAAATTAATCTAATAATTAAGGAAAGTAATTAAGGTTTGATTGCACAATCACATCATCCGTGATAATCTCAGGATCGGCCGGGATGATCGATTGGATGACTGACATCAGTCATCTTCTATTTAGGTCAATATTCAGGATGAGCTTCAGAGATTTGAACTAATCATACCGAATGATCAAGAGATTGGCCTTGATGATCAAGCTATTTTTTCATCGTCCATATATTCTTTTAGAGTGATTGTCTAGATGATATTCAAGGAATTATACTGATTGTATAGGATAATATTATATCGACCTAGATGATATGACCAAAAATCTTCTGATTGTCCCAAACCGACCAGGCTTATTGTGCAAAATTTATGCTGATCGGCCAGGATGATATCCCCACATCATCCTGGAAGATAAAGTTGGTTTGTATAAAATAAGAGCTATTCTAAAACTCTTCTATTTAAGAACTCTTATTCTACCCAAGAGCTTATCTTTTGCTATTATTCTAACCTTAGAGAACCAAGATGAGAGGGAGAGAAAGGGAGAGAGAGAGAGAGAGAGGATCTTGTGAGGAGGAGTTTATGAGGGAGTTCATAAAGGTAGCTCCAAGGAAGGATCTGTCATCATCATCTCCAGTCATCATCTTTAATTTCATGGGGGTTCTAGAGAGGTATACTTCATCATTTGATTAAGGTTCTCTACTTGCTTTAGGATGAAGCAAAAGGAGTTAGCTTCTCTGCCTGTTTCAGGAGGAAGCAAAAAGAGTTGGGTTCTCTGTCTACTTAAAGGGGAAGCAAAAGGAATTGGGCTCTCTGCCTGCTTTTGAAGGAAGCAAAAGGAGTTGGATTCTCTGCCTCATCTGGGTTAGTGGAAAGGATGTTTGTATTGGCTTCTCCACCTTGCTATGGGGAAAAAATGAGAGACACTATGTTTTGTTCAATACTCGGAGGGCACCTCCTAGGAGTGGACATAGGTCGTGTTGATTGAACCACTATAAATTTCTGTGTTCTTTATTACTGCTTCCATATTTATTTTCTGCACTTTGATTTCAGTGGTGAATCTTGGTTTTTATTTTAAGATTATGTTTTGATTGTGAGATTTTATAAAATACCAATTCACCCCCCCCCCCCCCCCCTTTTGGTTAGCCTTGGATTAGTTCATGAGGGCTTAACATCCCTAATGAACTTTTAAGTGCTATCAGAGCACTTACAAGTGATATCAGAGCATGATGCATAAAATTAATTTTTAAAACTTTTTGAATTTTAACTCATGGCATACTTTGGTAATCGTAATACAACAGAAGGATATTCTATTACATGTCCACATTTGTTTGATAATATTCCTTTTGATTTTTGGAAAACTCACATGTCTATATTTTTACAATCGCTTGATTATTATTTTGGTTGCTTGTTAATGAAGGTTATACACCACCTTCTCGTGAACTTAATGGCATTAAAATTGAAATTCCTTTTGTTGAATGGACTTTTGCTGAAAGAGATTTAGCACAACTTAATGCAAAATGTTTGAACTATTTTTTCTGTGCTTTAAAATATGAAGATTATATGCATGTTTCAACTTATGCAACTGGTAAAGAGATTTGGGATAGATTGTGTGTAATTTATGAAGGAACTAATGATGTTAAATAGTCTAGATTGAATATTTTATTGCATTACTATGAACTTTTTCATATGAAACCTTCTGAATCAATTTCTAACATATATACAAGGTTTACTCAAATTGTCACCTCATTGTATGCTTTAGGAAGAGAGTTAACTAATTATGAAAGGGTCAAAAAAATTTTTGAGATGCTTTCCTTCTTCTTTTGATGCTAAGATCACTGCAATTACTGAATCTAAATATTTAAATACGTATTAGATTGATAACCTACTTGGATCACTCATTCCTTACAAGCAAGGAGTGAATCAAAGAAATCTTGATGCAGGTGAGAAAAAGAAAGAGAAAACTGTGGCACTAAAAGCCAATAACACAGACACTGATTCTTCTAGATTTGAAAATGATGATGTTGCCTTCATCACTAGGCAATTCAAAAGCTTTCTAAGGAAGAAGCATAAAGACCATCAAAAGTGGAAATGAGGTAAGGATAGCAAAAATTATAAAAGCTCTTCTGATGTTGTTTGTTTTGAATGTAGGAAGCCTAGACATGTTAAAGTTGATTGTCCTACTTTTAAGGAACACCCAAGCAAGGAGAAGGTTGAGGAGAAACCCAAATATAAGAAGGACAAGAAGCAGTACCAAAAAGCTTTCTAGGTAGATTCTGCATCTAACTCCTTTGAGACTGAAGTAGAGGAGGAAACCATAAATTTGTGTTTGATGGTCGATAATTATCTTGAACAGTCTGATCAAGAAGACGTATGCCAACTAACCTATGATCAACTACTTGAAATATGTGAGAAAATTCATGCATCATATAGAAAACTTAAGAAAATGCATGATAACTTGAAATTGAAGTTTTTAAATTTACAAAAGGAGCATGAAGTTTTGATTAAAGATCACCTCCAAATTGATAGCAATCACAATGCTTTACTTGTTGAGTTTGATGAATTGAATAAAAAGCACTCTGAGTTGGTTATTGAGCATGATTCATTGAAAGCATCCTACACCTCACTTGAATCTAATTTTAAGACATATATTGATAAATCTGAGCATAGGGAGCACAATTTGAGAATTGATAATGTAGCTTTAGAAAGTGCTAACTTGAGGTTTAAAACTAAATTGGTTACACTTGAGAGATATTGGAATACATCAACACTTGATTTAAAGCCAAAACATAGGAAGAGACATTATGACCCAAACAGATTATTAAATCATTTTCCTGGAGTTAGATATTTTTCATGTGGCATGCTAGGACACATTGCACACACTTGCACTATTCAACATATACACATTGGGTATGGAGACCCAAATTGCATGATTCACAGTATAACATAAATACATTGCATTCTTCTTTTCATAAGAAGAGACCCAAACTTATTTGGGTTCCTAAATATGACATTTGATTTTTGTAGTGTGCTCCCACCAAAGACCTCATGAGAGCATATAATACTTGGATAGTGGAGGCTTGCAGCTCATAATTGCTTAAACTTGCTGTTTAATGAATTATGATTGCATGTTTACTACTCTATTGATTTTTTTTTTACTTTTTTTATGTTTGTTGATTTTTTAGTTATTTCATCTATAATATTTTTTATTTTCCTTTAAAATGATATTTTGTCTTATTTTTTTTTTGTTTTTGGATTTTTTGTAGTCAATGTCTAAACATTCCTAAATAAGTTAAAGGGAGAAACACCATTGATTATTTCTCTCCCTCTAACCTCTTTTAGTGGTATAATTTTCTTTTCTAAACAAAAGTCTATCGCAAATTAACAACTGGACTTTGCGATTAAGATCATTTCTATCTTGCTACAGTAATCTATCTTATATATATATAATGTTCAAAAGTCTTTATATACTTTCAAGTTCTTTAAAATCTTATTGTTGCATTTATAATATGAATTTGATTATGTTTTGTAGTTTATTCTTCCCTTTATTAGAGAGTGATATTTTTCTCTCTAATAACTAGAAGATATACTCACAACTGAGAATATTTAAGAGTTTTAAAAATGAATATATCTTGGAAAAATAACAAAAAAAGTGGGCAATAACACCAAAAACAAAGATGCGCAATGATCGCCAAAAATTAAAAAATTTATAAAGTGTATCAAAAATCAAAAGATGCACAAAGTGCGCCAATCAAATTGACAAAAGGCTTAAAATGAGCCCACAAAAAGAAAAGCTTTCCCTTCTTTCAAAACCTTTAAATCATAGAAGTATTCATGTGTCACTTGATATTTTTAATGGCTTGATTTCAAATTTCATGATTGTTATAAATCACTTTGGTATATTATTCTATAAGATATCTTTTCTGGAACCAAGTTTTGAACAGATCTCTTTTTCTTATCCATTTGGTTGGTTCTGAGTTAGGTCTCTTATTTTTAAAAAATGATTTTACCCTAAGAGAAGTCCTAGCTAGGGTTAGCAAGATTGGATATTCTACCATTTTTTGATTTCATTGATGTTATCTCCTTGATCTTACAAGTTCTTAAATTCAATCACTTGGAGATTTTATTATATTCATACCTTTTTTTTTTAAAAAAAAATTTAAATTACGTTTTGTTTATTTGTCTCTTCTTTTTTTGTCTTTTTATCTTACTTTTTATGTTATTAAGTTTTTAGGCCTTCTCTGATCATCTCCATCAATCATCTGATTTTAAATCTTTTTGTCACATCACCTCGGACGATATTTATATCATTCTTGATGATAAGCTCAACTCACTTTGAATTCCCATCTGAACATCTGATTTGACTTTTTTTTTTTTGCTTCTGATCATCCTGGATGATACTTTATCGGTCTGGCCAATCTGATCATCTTCTACTTCAATCTTTTATGATTGTCCTGGATGATTCTCTTTCCTCCTGGATGATGTTATTCACTCTTTGCTCAATTTATGGAAAATCGGCCCATATGTTCCACATGTTCATCCTGGATAATACACGTGGCAATATATTTTCAACACTTTAAATCTGGTCGGTATGATCAATTATTGATGATCGGCCCAGACGATCCACCTGTTCATCCTGAATGATATACATGGCAATATTTTAAATGTTTTTAAATTCGACCGATACGATCCATTATTAGGCTTCATCTTGGACGATCCACCTAATTCGTTATGATGATCTACTTTTTTAATGGTCGTCCGACTTGACTCATCGGGACAATTTTCTGTGTCTTATCATCCCGGATGATACGTGATCATCCTGGATGATACGATCGCTTTTTTGACCAATCGACTGGACGTCATTAAGTTCAATTTTCCTGAAATGTTAGTACACACAAGAGCAAAAACAATTCTTCCAAAAAGTGTTAGGAAATAATTGCACATAAAACAATAATATTTGTAATCATCAAAACTATATAAGTTGCAAGAATGTAACATATTCAAATAGCAACTATCTTAATAATCTCCCCCTTTTTGATGATGTCAAAATAATTATTGTTTATCGAATTTCAAATTCTAAGAATCTCCTAAACTCCCTTTGAATTAATGAGCACGTGAAAATAAGGGGTCATTGAACACAAAATTTTTTAAATTTTTAAACACAAATTTTTTTAAAATTTTATTTTAAAAAATTTCAAAAACACCCAATAACGAACAAAACAACGAACAAAACAACGAACAAAACACAAAACAAGAAAAAATAGACAAAACCAAACGACACGATCACAACAAATAACAAACAATTATTTCTCCCCCTTTTTTACAACAACAAAAAGTCAAGAAGAAAAAAAACTTGAAATGCAAGCAGACATATGAAAATCATTTGATAATTCATTCTTAAAAGTGATTGGAATAAAGTTATGCAAATGAAGTTAGTACATTAGACAAATCATAATAATTCATAGAATTCAAGAAGAGACATAACTTAGATAATAAAAAAATTTGTCAAACAACATGATTCAATTTAGACATTTAGATAGAGACATCATTGCAAAGAGGATGAAAAAAAAATTATATATTTTAAAATTCAATATACATGAATGAACACAAGATCAATTTGAATGGGAAGATTAAAAGAGTCTGGAAAGAAATAACTACCACAAGTGACGCTTTGCGCATCTTTTTCAAAATTTTGACACACTTTTGTGCATATTTGCATTTATTGGGCTTATTTTGTGCATCTTTTTCACATTGCGAACCATTGCGTAATCTTTTTGATTTTTGTACATTTGTCAAGAGTAATTGTATTTTTTCCAAAGTCATTAATCAAAGTTTTCAAATTAATCTAAGTGCTTAAATATTAATTGAAGAGTGAAATACAAAATAAGAAAAAATATCATAATTACAATAATAAATTAATGTAGTCTAAACAAGAGACATGAAATTTCACAATCTTAATTATTATCAAGTTATAAACTAAACTTAAATTTAGAAAAAATTAGATTTTCTAATGAGTCTGATTTTTAATTAGCATTTTAAGAATTATAGCACTAATAAGAAAATAAAATCCAAAGATTTTCATAGTTAAACACACATTTCAGAAACAAGATAAAGACAAGACATGTTTACTTATATTGATATCAAAAAGATATTGCAGTCACTGCAATCGATATCAATACACACCAACTAGAGAAAAACAGAAAATACATCTAAAAATCCATCCAAAGAAATACAACAAAATAACAACAAACACATGAACCATAACAACCCAAACACAAAACAGAAAGTGCAACAATTACTCGGACGGTCCTTGATTTGGACGAGGAGGAGTTTGAGCTATGAAGAAGGTAAAGTAAATGCTTTCCATAAGCATGTTACTGTTCAAATCATTCATTTGCTCTCTTATGAAGCCCATATCCTGATTGTAGCAATTTTCAAATTGATAAAAACGTTGATCAAAATGAGTCTCTAGCTGATCAAATCTTTGAACCAAATTTTGATAATTTGTATCATTGGTCGGTGCTGGTTCGGCTTCAGGTTCCTCGGTGTTTCTAATGACGTGTGCCTTACTTATATCATCATTTTTGAAGATTGATCTGAATGATGCATCATTGTAATAGAGCAAATCTTCAAACTTCTGATCAGGATGAGTCAAACCATACTTCTCCTCCAGAATATAGGCAACTAGATATCCTAAAGAAATATTCCTTTTTCTTTTTTGATCAACATGACCTATTTCAGAAAGCCCAAAAAGATAGTCGAGAATTAACTGGGTTTCATCTATAGGTTTTTTAGTCTTGACCATAAAAGTGACCATAGAAAGAAGTGGAGTTATGTTCACTCTATCACCAACCTTAGAGATAATGGAAGTTCTAAAGACATGCTGGATGATTCGTGCAGTTTTCACAAGACCAGATACTCTAGCCACATGTTTATTCACATTATTCCCTCTAATCACTTGATTGATTTTAGACCACGAATAGTCATCGGTAGTGATCAGATAATTTGCTCTTTCCCCTTCAGTTCTTAAGTTTAGAAAATCTCCTAAGTCATGCTTAGTAATTTCTACTTTTTGTTTAAAGACAAAGGAGTGGACTACAGACTAACGAGGCCCAAAGGACATATTGGCCAGGAAAAAGTGAAAAGTCTCTTTGTTGTAAGGGTGGACCAGAGTAAGAATGAAATCAAATTGGGTCGAGGCGAACAGGTTCATTACCTGGAAAGTAAGATTTTCTTGAAGTAGGATCCTAGAGGGTGTGATTTTGGCAGAGGCAAATCGAGGAAAAGATTCCTCATTTTCCTTAGACAGAAAGTTCTCTGAAGGATTCCTATGTGGTTTCTTTGCTATAACCTTCTGCCTCTTACTTGAACTGGAACTAGACATCAGAAAAGGACTGATCTAAAGAACGAAAGAGATTGAAAGTGATGTTTAAAGTGTGACAGTTAACTTCAAAAGCCTGCCAATTTATTAAAAAATGGCATGTTCGTACTGGACGAAAAAAACTTGTCTCGGACGAATAAAAAATTTGTCCCGTACGAAATATTTTCGTACAGACGATTCAATGCGTCAAAATGAAATGGCTTTGCGTACAAACTTTTGACCAGTCTGATCATACAGACGAATACGTGTTCGTCTCGGGACGTTCAGAACTTATCGTTTTAATGACAGTTGAAACAGTCCCCTACATCGAACCGACATGTGTTTGTCCAGACGAACCAAATGTTCATACAAACGAAGTTCATATTAAAAACTATCTTATCCATTCAACTGCTCTATTCATTTGTCCCGTCATTTAGAAAATATTTCATCTTGGATGATCGTGACGATTGTACAAATGAAGTACATTAAAACTGCACTTAAAATGGTTCAAAATCTCATAATTTGTCATACTACACAAATCGTCCCAAACAAAATGATTTCATCCCAGACGATGATGATAAAAAAAATTCTTTTTGCACTCAAAACTAAAACTAGAAATAAAAAACATAAAAATACCAAAATCAACGATGAAAACACAGACTCTAAAAAGGAAAGAAATCACACAAACAAAATCATAAACACAAAAAAAATTAAATTAAATTAATAAACAAACTTCAATGTTGCAAAAACATTTTTATTTAAGCATTTAAATCAATCACACTAAGCCTTGTTCTTAATGCACTGAAAGTATCAAAGGATAAAGGTTTTGTAAAAATGTATGTAAGTTGATTTTCAGTTGTAACATGAATGAGTTCAATTTCTCCCTTGGATACATGATCCCCTTATGAAATGATGCCTTATGTCTATGTGTTTGGTTCTTGAATGTTAAATAGGATTTTTAAAAATGCAGATAGCACTAGTATTATGAAAATATACTGGTATAGAGCCTATAGTTAATCCTAAATCAATCAACTGTTGTTCCAACCAAAGTACTTGTGCCACACAACTTCCTAATGCAATGTATTCAACTTCAACAGTAGATAGGGCTACTGAATTTTGTTTTCTACTAGACTATGAAACTAATGAATTTTCAATGAATTGACATGTTCCAGAAGTGCTTTTTCTATCCACCCTACAGCCTGCAAAGTCAGAATTGGAATAACCAATAATTTTAAATGAAGAGCTAAACTTAGGATACCAAATTCCTAAGTTTTGAGTTCCTACCAAATATCTTAAAATCCTTTTCACAGCTGTCAAATGTGATTCTTTTTTATCTGATTGAAATCTAGCACACAAGCAAACACTAAACATGATATCGGGTTGGCTAGCAATCAAGTAAAGTAACGATTCAATTATCTCTCTAAATTTTTTTTGATCAACAGATTTTCCCTTAGGTCCTTATCCAACTGAACTGAGGAACTCATTGGAGTACTAACAGGTTTAGCATTATCCATTTCATATTTTTTGATGATGTCCTTAACATATTTTGATTGGCTAAGAAATGTACCTTCCTCAAGTTGCTTAATGCTAAAGCCTAGAAAGTAACTTAAATCTCCTATCAGACTCATCTCAAATTCACCACTCATTATTTTAGAAAAGTCATCACAAAAATTTTTATTTGAAGATCCAAAAATGATGTCATCCACATAAATTTGCACAA